>VWZG01010010.1:492344-728358 GCA_013396735.1 Grallaria varia | reverse complement strand
AATGAAAACCAGCTTTACCACACTTCCGTGTAATTTCTGTAATTTCTTACTCCACACTATCACTGATTTAAAGCTTGTGCATAAATCTGAATTAGTGCAGCTTCAACATATCCCATAGACTTTAAAAGATGGATCCATTCTAGTAAAAGTAAAGTTTTATTACAATAGATATGCCAAATCTTTCTAAGGTTTATTTAGAATAGTAAGAAAATAACACATACTATTCAAAATGGATGTCTCATGTCAGCCACAGACTGGTTGTGAGTCTTGATCATCTGGAAATTTTTCTGAGGTTTTCATATCTTACTCCCATTGTAATCTGTAGCTATTACAGTGTATTTAATAAGCAGTTTTAAAAACATCCATCTGATTGTGAAGCGAATTGAAGTGAATAAATAAGAAAGTACAAATGGTGTTACATTTGGATAGTTGACAGGATAGAATCTTGGTTTTGGCCTCATGAGAACTTCCTTTTCTGAGGTCTTATAATACCATTACACCGTTGTTCAAGATGTGATACTTGTGTTAACATCGTGCTTGAACATGTAGAATTAAGCTTGTATATTTGTTCTGGTTTTGTAGTTATCCTGGTGGTTTCAAACAAGTGACAGCAACTCAGCTCCATTTGAAGGATCCAACTGCTGTAAGTGTTTCCCTTTCTCCCCTTTCATTTGTGAACCTGGTTTGTTTTCAGTTAATTAGTTCCCCTGAACAAATGGGGTCCGTTACCTGCATCTCTAAAGTTAGATTATAAGCATTCTGCTAATGGTTCTTAGAGGCTTGGCTTGTGACACCATATTTGTAAACAACATGTTTCCAGGGTTAGATTGTAAGTTGTGTATTTCCATGTTGTCCAAATGAGCAAATCAAGCTCATTTGCTTCACTAATTTTTTCACTTATTTACTTGCTTTTAGTTTCAGGAATCTGACCTTTCTCATAAGTGAACTGCCTCAAATTTGGCTTGGCTAAGCAGTACTTCAAGCTTAATGACCCTACTGCTTTTTTAAGACCCAGCAAGAATAATGCCAATTTTAAAAATGTTAGAAAGTGCACCTGCCTCTTTTTCCCAGTAGAATTCAAGTGTAGGTTTTGTGAAGTGATGGGTTTTTTTAAATCTTTTCTTCGATGCCATGTGTTCAGGGTCTGTGAAAGAATTGGAAATGGTGATTACTTTGAACATAAGCCTCTTCACTGACTTTCTGTATTAGACTATTATTAATTCTGAACATCAGTGTTCATGTGTTTGTACTGACTTAAAAAAATGAGGAAGATAGGAACATTTTGGTGCGTTGACTTAGTTGTGAAATTACTTTTACTAAGGCTTTGACTGGTCAGCATTGGAGTACTGAGTAAGTGCTGTTTTAGAACATCATATGAAGCGTCAGAGATTAACAGATACTTATGTTTAGTTTTGACTTTGAAAGGCTTTTGTTTGGGTGACCTTAGATATAAAATACAAAGTTCTTCTGCCTTTTCCTAGAGAAATGTTATGTGCTGTAAAATTCTTGGGTTTTGTTGATTTATTATCAGTTATTTAGAACTTATAGTTTGTCCCAAGACTGCCTTATACAAGATGTGCAAGTGCTCTGGAAAAAAGTAATCCACCATATGAATTTGCCTGGTTCTTGTTTTTACTATTGCAGTTTCTTTAAATAAAGTGAAACTAAATCCTACAGTTCAATATTATGATCTGTCTAGAATTTTTTCAAAACAACTAAAATGCTTCTGTGAACAATTTTTAAGATAGCTGTAATTCCTTTGGGAATTACTGGTAGTTCCATGTCTAAAATGGATTCTTTAACCAATTTCAGTTGAGCTTCAGGCAGATGCTGTGCACTGGGAGGCAGTGTAACACAACTTGTTTGCTAGGGCATCAGAATTGGATGTTCTATAAATTACCTTCTGGCATTCATTCTGAAATACCTCTTTTCTTGCCAGACTCATAGATGAATTTCACTGCAAACAGTGGAGGATTAAATGCATTGCCAAAAACTAAGGCATGTTGGACAGAGGGTCAGCAAATGGTGATGTGGCTCAAAGCTTGGTCTAATTTAGCGAGAATCACTTTTTTTTTTTTTTTTAACAGAATTGCGGAGAGTCCTCAGCAATTAACTCTATCATTCTATTGTAGAGGAAGCATTCAGATGTCCCTCTCATAAAGATATCTCAGATGTGTTTCTGTCAGTAGTAGGGGATGGTAATTTGGCAAGATATTCTCTCTATGTGTAGCCGTTACAGGTTTTGACTTGCAAGGAATTTATGACTAGAAACATTTATTTACTAGTTGAATTGTTTTGATGTGAAATACATTGGGATGTGACAAAGATGGAAATTATGATGGTGTTTTATTAACAGATTTTATTTTTGGAACTAGCTTTTAAAACCTGAAAAAGTAGTACTGTAAAAAGAATAATGCCTAGACTGAGTAACATACGGATTTTGATGCATACTTAATGTGGACACTTCTATAAACCACTGTGTTTACTTCTTTTTTCTTTTAATCATGTTGAATTCAATTCCAGTGAAGCCAGTGGGATTAGGTAGGTTGTAGGAAGCAGACTATATCTTCCTGTGGCATCAAAGTCTTTGTTCTGTAAAGTGCTACTTTCATTCTGCTGGCTACTGCTTCTTCTCTCCCCTTTGACCTATTGACTCCAGCTAGCTCATCCTGGTAGTGCTTCATTAGAGGAGTCAACACTGTTTTTGGAAATAGTGCTGTTACAGAAATTAAGGCAGTAAAGAAATGGAAGAGACCATTTCTGAGGAAAAGGATGTTGTAATCTTGCATAGTGCTACACAGAGATTTTGCAATGATAAGACTTTATTTTCAGTTTATACCAGACTTCCAGTGTGTGTGTATGTAGTAGAACTGCAGTACTGCTTAGTATTGCCTTTACTTACATATATCTGAATTCAAACATACAGATCCCCAAGATAAATATTTTGCTATTACAGTTTTGTTTCTAGCATACAGAGACACTGGTTTTAGGAAAACCTGGTTCACAGCTAATAGCTAATTAAAACCATTATCATAAAATCATAGAATTAATTGGGTTGGAAGAGACCTCTGAGATCATCAGGTCCAACCCTTAAGTATTATGAGTAATTTGATGCAAAGTGCTGTAGTTTATAGTTACGTGAAGGACTGAAAGTCTTAAGTATGGCTGTCAGAATATAGACAAGGTTACTGTAGTATCATCCTTGACCATTTCTAGTTCCTTCATAAGGTACCAACATGGGGATGGATGATCGTCTGATATTCTGACTTAATGGAGGTTGACCTATCTATCTTACAAACTTTGGAGTTTTATATTCCTCGCAGATGGTCGGTAATGCTTAAGAAGGATTTGTGCTGACTTTGAATGTACATGTCCTTTTGTCGTAGGGTCATAGGATGGTTCAGGTTGAAGAGAACCTCAGGAAATCTCTAGTCCAATCTTCTACTCAAAGCAGTGTCAGCTACTAGGTCACATAATGCTGCCGGAGATTTATCCACACAGGTATTGAAAGCCTTCCATGGCAGCCATTTGTAATCCATGACTTCTCTTTGTTGAAAAGAATAAAAAACCCCATCTGTCCAATCTTAACTGTTTAATATCAAATATAATTTTGCGCCTGAGATTGACAAAATACTACTTTTTTTTCCCACTACTAAGTGTCTTTTATGTTAATATGGGGCAGTGAATACAAAAAGAGGTCTGCATAGTTGATGTTTTGTATAGAGCTTAAAGTTCTGTGTTCATTGTGCCAAGGTTTTCAGCACTTCAAAAAATTTGGTTTTATGGAAGGGTAAAAATTAGTGTGTTGACAAAAAAGATATGGGAAGTACATAGTGAATACATTTTTACCTTTAATACCTGTGAGTACATTTGGGAGGCATGAGAAGGAGAGTGTCTGTGAATCTGTTTAAAATGTCTAGTATTTTCAGTTGTCTGCTCTTCTGGAGAATAGCAGAGAATAGCTCTGATCTATTGGAGTTGGCTGGGCGCTGTAGGAAGTGGTAATTGAAAAAAAATAGCTTCTTCACATTTCAGCCTTTTCTTTCTCTGACTTAGTTTTAGTCTAAATTCTTGGACCACCCATATGCAAGAGTATTAAATATGTCCTTTAGGTGCAGCATAACACCTTGTTGCTATAGTTCGAAACAGCCACTCTGTTCTTGAAGTTAATATAATACTAGTATTCTGTATGGTAGGAATAATCCCTTAGGAGATTATTAGGCAGCAGTAATTTCCATTGGAGGTTGCTAAGAAAAATCTGATTGAAAGGCTTGGTGCATTTTCTTTGCCAAGAGAATCTTTTGAAAAGAAAGGAAATAGGTAAACCTTTTGATTTGAGATGCTGGTGTTTGGAATTCATAGAAATTTGGGGGTTTTCTTGTTTGTTTTAATAAAATTTCTGGAAGTTTTGTTTAGCTGCATGGACACTGGTAGGTATGACACCAGAACTTTAAAATTATACTACGAAGTACTTGATACAGAAAGCCTAAAATATGTACTTTTAAATCTCAGATTTGAGAGGGAATAAAGATTACTTGAAAAACTTTCTGAAAAAAATCTTATGGCATTTCATTAAAATGCCTGCAAAATATGTTGACAGATCTAATCTGTAGAACCAGACAGTAATCCTGTCAGGACAAAGTTTTCAAGCAATTTTTATTCTATTTCTAATTTGAAAGGTAAGTAAAACTTGTCTTATTTTTTTCCTTTTTTTTTTTTTTTTTTGCATCAGAAACTCACCCCCCAAAAAAAGAAAAAGAAGAAGTTGCATTTGGCTAAGAACAAGTGCTCACTGAGAAGATTGACCTTTTTCATTATTCAGGGAGTGTATTGCCTCTGAGAGAGAAATAATGGGCAATAATTGTTGAGAATGAACGTTACCTGATAGGGGAGATTATTAGGTGAAGTGGAATTGTGCTAGGAGGGAGCCTCCGGGCGTGTCAGAGTTCTGTTTTGTTCAGCTGCTGGCACTGATAGGAAGGGGCTTAAAATGTTCTAATTCTCCTTTTGAATGCCCTTCAGCAACTGCTTGCACGTATAGACTTGCCATTATATCTGCATAATAATGATCTTTTGAAGTAAAACTCAGACAGAAAACACAGTTAAATCTTGCTGTTGGTATTTGAGAACCTATTTTCTTTGCAGCAGTAAGGGGTAGTTGATACAATAACATGTACATACTAAAAGCCAGTTACTGAAACACTAGATGTAAGAGTGTTTTCTTTTTTTACTATGAAGTAATGTTTTTTAATTAAGTGGAGCAAAGCTTCAAAGTCTGGATTAGTCGGTACTCAGAAGTTCGGCTTAGGGAGGGGAATATTGTTGTGGAACATGTTATCTTGAACCCTCTAGGAGATCTGAGTAACTCTTAGAGCTGACTTGGTCTTTTGCTTCATAGTACACAAAAATAAATACTTCAGTAAAAAAAAAGTCTTAATACACTCCTTATTTGAATTTGCAAAGCAGATTAGTATATTAATTTAACGAAAACATTAAACTTATACGTTTTTAAGTGCTCAACAGTAGTAGAAAGCCAAATGACATACAGTGGAAGTTTAATTTACTTGTGACCAATTGATTCTTATGGCAGTATTGGGTACATTTACTGTGGCTGTACTACTTGCACAACTGTCAGAGGTAAGAAGATGAAGTTCTTTGTATGGTTTTGTAACATGTGTGGTGAAAAGAACAATATTATATACAGAACAGAAACCCATGAACTGGTAGAAGGAAGACATAGTATCAAACGGTGTCTTCGAGTAACTGGTGTATCTTCTAAAATTCTTCGAGGAGTTGTTTGGTATTCCTTGAAATTAATCACTTTGTTTTCTCTGGAGCCCTGTGCCCTTCCCATGTTCTAGAGTTGCTTCCTGTTGATTATTGGACTTAATTCAGCTGTTAGGGTAGACTTTCTTCTGGAAATTCAGCCAATTATTTTGTGCTTCTAAGTACCGAGAGTGGTATTGCTCTGTTGGTTTTCATCTTTAAAGTATGTTTTGTCTGGCAAAGAATCTTTCTTAGAACTTGTTCTCCATCAGATGTAGTTTGCAAGTTGCACATAAGCCACAACTTGTCACAAAAATTGAAATCTTTAAGCCTCACAGTGTTTCAAATAAATACATTTTAATTTATTTGTACTCATAAAATGTAATAACATGCAGTAAGGAACTGAAAGGGCAAAAGTTTTAATAGAGCTGCCTTCAGACTCCTTTCCTTTTAATTAGGCTTTTAAATTGAAAATTAAAAGCATAATGTCAGGTAACTATTTATCCATGTCTATGTCATGAATATATAAATTAGCCAACTTGGGGGAAAGGGTATTGCAATGTTCAAGATGACAACTATAGAGCCAATAGGAATTTTACAGTTCAAAAGAAACTGGGGCAAACAGCATTCTAGTAGTATAAAAATCCCCAAATATTAATGCTGTGTGGCTATATACATCTGATGGTGGATGTCTTTACCTGATGGAGAAAATGTCATGGTCTTTAGGAGTGAGTATTTATGAGGGTATGGAATTTTACACATTTCTAGTACTAAAGATAAAGGACTGGGGGAGGGGGCAGTAGGAATCCATAAACAACTGAATAAACTTTTAAACTAATTAGTTTTAAACTCATGTCAAGGTTGCATTGAGACCTCTTTGCCAGTCTGAAATCCCACAGAAATCACTGGGTTTTATAATTTTCATGTAAAATTAAACTCTTGTTATTTTAATTGTTCAAAGTAAGCATAATCACATGGAAAACAGTAAGATTTGCCGTTTATTAGAAGTATATTACAAGCATATAGAAAAATTGGTTGTTATTGTTAGTTCCTGAAAGAAACATGTTCTAATGTGTGCTTTCAGGGTGCATTAAATCTGGATTTGAGTTTTACATAAGTTCAAGTTTTTCCTTACAATTCCATACTTTTTTATTTAGGGTTGGTGTATTTTTATTAAAACTTGAGCATGTTCAGGTAACAGGAGAGCACTTGTGTACTTAACCCCCTGTAGGGTTGTATCTGCCCCTTTTGTTACACAGCCTTACTCAAGGTGCAAAAGCAATTCATACAACTTCAGTTAAGCCTGCGCTTTACTGTCTTCTTTGACTTGTCATCACACCAGTTAGAGTGAGATTCTGGCTGTAGGTGTGATTTTGGGAGTTGGATGTAAACTTGGTCTTTCCAGGAGTTGGGTTTGGATTTGTTTTGGCTCATAGAAGAGTCTTTGAGGCAGGAGTTAAAATGAAGGAAGCTAGTAATTTTCCAGCACTACCCTCTGTGTCCTGGCTTCCCTATATGGACTTCTGTAGCTGGACTTATAACCTTTCAATAAATCAAAATCCTGTGCTGCATCAAAAGCTGCATGGTCAGCAGGGTGAAGGTCATTCTCCCCTTCTACTCTTGTGGGACCCCACCTGGGGTGCTGTGCCCATTTCTGGGGCCCCCAGCACAGACCACACATGGACCTGTTGGAGCAAGTCCAGAGGAGGGCCTCAGAGATGTTGAGAGGGATGTAACACCTCTCCTATGAGGAAAGCTTGAGAGAGTTGGAGTTTTTCAGCCTAGAGAAGGGAGAACTCTAGGGAGACGTTATTGTGACCTTTCAGTATATAAACGGGGCTTATAAGAAAGACGGGGACAGACTTTTTATATGACCTGTAGTGACAGGACAAGGGGATGATGTTTTTAAACTGAAAGGGATTTAGATTTAGCTTGGACATAAAGAAATTTTTTAATATGAGAGTGGTGAGAAAGCAAAAGGCTGTCCCAGGGAAGTTGCGGTTGCCCCGTCCTTGGAAGTGTTCAAGATTGGGTTGGATGGGGCTTTGACCAACCTGGTCTAGAGGAAGATTTCCATGCTCATTGCAGGGGCTTGGACTAGGTGACCTTCAAAGTCCCTTCCAACCCAAATGGTTCTATGGTTCCGTGGCCTGGCCATAAAAAATGGTTTGTGCTTCATGTCAGCATGCTTCTTCTGTTTCAAATATTGTGGTTATGAACTTCTTGCATGTGTGAAAGGGCAGGGAAAGGCAAACAAGTTCTTGCACCCCATGGAGATAGGCAGATGGATCATGCTTTTTGCACTTAGCATACTTACCTAAAGAAACTATTACTGAATGTGCAATTATCCATGATCATTCATTAGCCATTAGCATTCTTCAAGTCTTGTTTTTATGTTTGTCACATCCTGAGGTTCAGTACTGCAGGGACTGTACACAACATTGAAATTATTTCTTCATTGTTAAAACCTGAGCATATGAAATCAGTCATTCTTTACAGAGTGATTTTTTTTTTTTTTTTAATAGGCACATGTTTACGACTGAACTGTTCTCTTTGTAATGTGGCTAAAAAAATCAGGCCATATTCACCAGTCAGAAGTATCTACAACTGGAATATATCAACTGTTCTACCTTACTGGTTCATTTCAACAGGTGTCTGTGCCACATGCTACAGAGGAATATCAAAAATCAGAAATGAAGATTGGTTGTTTGAAGAAGCAAAATATTTAACATAATGTTCATTTAAGTATTTTTGTCTCTCTTTTCACTGGACTGAAATAATTAAATAACTAGCCCTATGTATCTGTAGATCAAAGGATCACACGTTTATTAGTCTAAGAAATTAACACTGGTTCTATCACAACCTGAAGTTAAAAGTAATATGTAGATAAAGAAAAAAATCCCCACATTTAGGCAATGTGTTGTGAGGTCTCTGGATTTGTTGATTTAGATCTGATGCATTTTGACCTTCATTTGCTATAAGGAAAAATGCTGGATAGAAAGGAAAACAAGTGTATGAAACAAAAATTACTAACAGTAAAAGGTTTGTTCACATGAGCCGCTGTTAACATCTATGTATTTTCTTGGTGTCTCATTTGATTTTCAGTATTCAGTGAAGTAAACCACAGATTCATTTTCTATCTTCATCTTGCCTTTGTCTAACCACATGGTATACTGACCTAAATAAAGTGTAGTTTGCTGTACAAGCATGAACAGTTTTTATCCTTAAAAAGCATTTGTTGTTATCTTTTAATAGATGCTCATTAATTTTTATTAGAGATGGTATCAACACTATAGATTATTCTGCCTGACCTGATATATTCCTTTTGTCATCTTGATTTATTGTATTTGTCCACAGATCTGTGGTAGTGGCTGCATAACACCTGAAAATCTGTCTTAACTACATGGTTCTAGCTGGGAACTCAGAGATTGTCTCTAAAATTTCAATTGAATTCCTTTAGTTTATTTTATAAAAAGGAGCATACTTTTCAAAATGTCCAGATGCCTGGGAGATTTGTTTGTGCTGAGTGCCCTGCATTTCACTGACATGAACTTAACATTGCACTGAGCGTGCCTGGGTAGTTTCTGATTTGGAGATAGTTTATGTCCAGGTGGCTTGGAGCGCACATTTTACTTAAAGAATTGCACGTAGGTCTACCCCTAAATGCTTTGCTGTCCTTTGTAAAACCCTTTTTGTGTCCTAAAATTGTGTGGCTTAGTTTATGTTTACCAGTGTTCCCCTTCTGGGTGAATTCCATAACAATGTGTTTTGTATTTAAATTAGAGGCATCTATTACAGAGTCCAAGAGAAAACACTGTTGAATTCTGTTTACTTTTCAATGAGTATCATTTACGGTAGATATACAAATTGTATTCGTTCCTGATGCTCAGAAGTGAGATTGTTCATCTGGAACTAATAGCAAGGGAATCAATTATAAATATATGTAGTATGTTCATAGTGGAGTATATTGGTGTGTCAGCTTTGCTTAAGTTAAAATGCATTAATAATATATATATAATATAAAGCAATTTCAAACACAGCAAATTACACTTAAACTAGTTGCTGGGAACACTTGGAAAATATGTTAGAGCCTATTTTATTTTTTACCTCAATAATGTGTGTATATAAATGTTCAATACACCATGGAGTAACCACAGTCTCCTCAGTTCTTTTCAAAGTTGATTGGTCATATGCAGTCATCCCCAGTGCTAAATATAGCTCTTAACTGTGTAAGATGAAATTTTCTATATGGCTGTTAGAGTAACTGTTTATATGATGGGGAGTCAGTATTTCTTCTTTTAAAACTAAGTCTAGAGCACCTGCTGAATGTGGTCCCAGAGTTCTTCAGCATGGTAGATGAGTGAAAAGAGGTTCAGTGACTAATGGAATGGACAGAGGGAAACACAGCTTACTTTTTTCCATATTATTTGTAAGCTGATTATTTGTTACCATGTCATCTTTCCTCAGATTGTTAAACTGACTGTTTATAGAATGCTTCCAAAAAACCTTCAGAGAAGAACTATGATGCAGAGACTACACCTGTTCCCAGAGGATGTGAGTAGTCATGCAGTTACATTTTCATTTGTATGGGATTTGAAGGTGAAGAGGGAGTGTTAACAATAGCACTTGTGTCATGAGAAAGTAAATTTTAAAAAAATTAAGCTGTATTTTTTAACATATCTGTGTGTAGTTAAAATGATGATGCTTTTTTCTTTACTATTTCACAAAACTGTGAGGTCCGAGACATGAGAGATTGTACTTAGGTCAGACACTTAGCATGAAGAATACAGTAGTGTTGACTAATTTTGGTCTGGCTTTGGGGAGACTGGTGCTGCCTTTTAAATAATCAAATAGTTAAGACTGTTCTCACCTACCTCAGGTTATTCCAGAAGATATACAGAAGAACCTTCTACAAGAGATTCCTCAGCCACGTGCAGTCCCCAAGAGGTTAGATGAATATACACCAGAAGAAATTGCTGCCTTTCCAAAGGTTTGGACTCCGTAAGTATCTTAAATTTTTTTTTATAAAGGATAATTCGGGTGAGTATGTGTTACATAAGCTCTCACATTATTGGTAAGAAAAAAGGTAATTATTTTTCTGTTTGTCATCTTTTTTTGAAGAGAAGAGATCATTAAAACAAAGAACAGTGGTTGCTAAGTTTTTTCATTTCTGGCCTTTGCTTTACAGAGAAAAGCTTCACTTAAAATCATGTTTTCAGCTCTTTACTTCATCAGAATGACTAGAAGACTAAAACTGACCCAGTTTGAGCTGTATGTGCTCTATAATGCATAACTGTTAGCCGTAGCCAAAGGAAACACCACACGGCTCTGTTACCTTTTGAAAGCTGAGTGAAAAATCAGTTGTTCTTAGGCTCTTCATTCTAGATGATACCAAAATAAGGTCTGTATTTTGGTTCCGTGTAATTGTGGCATCATGTTAGTCTGTTGAAGAGAACAGAATCCAATAAATTCTTTAAGCCCCCTTCAGGGCTGAAATAGGTTCATTGATTTTGACTTTTTCTAACTTATATCAGTTATACCGATTGTGATGTTTGCTTTTATCCTCACTACTGGGTGGAGTCAAAGATGCTGATATGTCCTGGTTCCTATGAGATTTCAGTGGATTAGCCCTGAAGAAATTTAGGCTCTGCAACACTGACCAGAATTCTGCAGTACACTGGAGTAAAGCTGATAAGCCTTTCCTGTCATATGGCATGTTATACGGTTGTATAAGATTCTCTCACGGTAATCTAGCATAGAATGGGGAGCTGGCACTTAGCTTTAGCTAACTACGTATTATGCTGCCATTGAACATTGAAACATTTGAAATTATGTGTTTCTTTGTCCCCACACACTGCCATAATCCTGGTTGAGTTCATCTCCTTAACATGGACCACCTTAATTGTGTTGACTCGTGTTTGTGTGTGTGTGTGTGTGTGTGTGTGTGTGTGTGTGTGTGTGTGTGTGTGTGTGTGTGTGGCAGAGAACAGGTAAACCTGATGCCATCTAATTTAGTCGTTGCAGTCAAATTAAATTTCCTAATATCTTCATCTTAGCATTAAGAAGGCTACTTCAGCATGTTGATCCTTGAGGAAAATCTACAGGTAAAAACACTATTAAAGCTAGAATTCCTCTCCCATCATTTCTTGGAACTATTCTCTCTGGAGGGATTCAAAGCGTTGGAAAAATAAGCATTCCCTTTTTTCATATTTCTTTCCACTGCAGTCTCATCTGGTCTGATTGCTGGTAACTGCTATCTGTATACATTCTTTTTAACTCCATGCCAGTTGTGGAGGTTGGGAAATGCTGCTGCCTTAGAAACCCTGCTGCTGCAGGAGGTTTGGAGGCTTTCAGCTCAGAGGATCCTAGTGCTTCTGCTGTGGAAGGGCTGGGGAGCTCAAGTGGGTACTGTAGTGGGAAGAACCAGGGGAATAGGTGGACCTGAGAGTCTAAAATGAGTGTGAGAAAATCCCAGAGAGAAGTGGAGCTAATGGGGTCGGGGTGGAGTAGGGAGAAACAAACAGGAATTTGGGAGAATTTTAACACTCCGAGTGAAGAGACTGGGTCGGAAGTTTCCCTTCAGCCAGCTACTCCATCTAGAGCCACGTTTGAAGACAGGAAGGCATGTCTAACACTGCTGCCATACCTTTGCTGTGTTGGCCTTTAGTTCTTTTCTGCCCTCAGGAACTGGTGAGTTGCACTCACTGCGCTCTTACCTTGCAGAGAGGTGAGAGTGAAGATGGTTATCTGCTGTCTCTCCATTAGCCGCAGGGCTCGTCACTGTTGTAATTTCAGCTTCTTGTCCTCGCCTGCAACCAGACTATTTTGGATCTCAGATATTAGTGTCAGATAGCTAAGTTTTAATTTAACCTTCAGCTCACTTGTTTTAGCAGTTTTGATGTTGGGAAGAGTTTCCAATTTGAAATAATGGGTAAAATTATAATGCTTTTCCAGTCTGAGGGAGTTAAGTGTATTATTGTGATTCACTGTCATTCAGAGTGCTATGGGGTAAGGGCTTAGTCGTGAAACAAAAGATAAAGAATTGAGTAAATTTGATAAAATAGCTTTCTGATGTAGTAAGTAAATCAGAAGTCTCTACAGGGGACTCAAGGTGAATTGTAACCCTCACAGTTGCTAGATGGAGTGTCTGAGAACAGACAGCTTTGCACAAGCTCACTAAAAGAAAGGGCGTGTGAATATCCAGCTGTTATCTAGCTTTGTTATGAGTTTTTTCGGTGTGTGAACCCATGGAACAAGTAGTTTTGTGCATTATTCCTTCGAAAGACTATAGAAGTGACAAAGATTTAAGAATTTACATATTCTTTTTAGAGGTATATAGTAAAAACATTCTTTTAAAAATGAGTCAAAAAATGAGACAGATTTGTTCAACAAATCAAAGAGAAGGTAGTTAAAATATCATTGTAACATCTGATAATTTGAGATGTACCAAAAAAACAACTACCTGACATCAATGTTGAGAGGACATGTGAAGAGAGCATGAGTTGTTTTTTGGAAATCCAAGTATTGCAGAAACACACGCATATCTCAGAATGAAAAGCTGATTCTGTTTGGGTTCCTCATCATTTTATTTCCAGCTGACAGGATGCCTGGAGAGGTTTTAGAATCTCCAGCCATGGAGATGTTTCGAATTCACTGCACGGTTACTGAGCAACCTGATGTAATGTTGAAGTTAGTCCCACTTTGAGTGTGGTCCTTTCGGATGTAAATTATTCTATGGCTCTTCATATATGATGAAGGTAAATTGTATTTAAAAAAAAACCAGTGCACAGGTTGCTAGTAGTGTTAGTCCTGCTTGGCTTTTCCTTGGGCTATTGTTTGTTATTCTGTACAAGGAACTTAGTTCTCTGTGTGAGAACAAACACATGGTGCTAAAGTGAGTAGCCTGTTCTTGTCCTCTATGTCCTGCATTCTGAGTTCGGGATATAAAAAGCCTTGTTGTGAACTTCTGCAGCACCAATAGGTAGCTTCCAAGCAGTTACAGTAGCCCTTACAATAAACCAGAAAATGAAGGATGTAGAAAAGCTGTAAATTCAGGTTTTTTTCTTCAGATGGTTTTAATAATTCTTCCTGCCTTATGTGACTTTTGTTTTTAATTATTATTTATCTTCCATGAAGTTCTGAGCCTGGTGACCACCCTGTTTAACAAAGGATAGAGGTTCAAAAGTGAACTAAATACCTCTGAGAGTGACTAAAAAAGGAAGAGTTAGGGCGAAACAGTGTTTGTGGTTCATCTTTTTTCTACAGAAAAAAAAAAAGTTGATATTAGCCTTTTAAAATAGCTATATGCTTTAATGGAAAAGATCAATTGAAAATCATAGCTTGATTAAAGGTATGTAAGGCTATAAATAGAGGTAAACAAAATTATAACTAGTAAATTAATCTTTGTGGTTTTACAATAAAACTTACACCCAAGAAATGTACCTCACTGTATGTAAAACAGCCATAAGATAGATAATAGAGAATGAATGTAAATACTTTTCATTTGGAATGTGAAGAGAACGTGCGTAATGCTGCTAACGATCTCATTGGACTTTTTATCTATATTTTGTATCTAAATGTCTTGCTATAGATGTGTTTTAAAGGTTCTTTTGCTGCTAATTGGAGACTGACCCACCACAGAGAAATATTCAATATCCATGGGGAATGCTAAAATAGAAAACAGTTATTAAGGAAAGCAGAGGACTGGGTGTGGAAACCCAGCAAATCCTTTGGTGTTCAGAGTAGAGACCTTTCTCATCACCCCTCCTTCCACCACAGCAGAGTTCATGATGAGACATCAAGTGGGATCTTGCTCCATGAAAATGGATAAATTAAATGTCCGAATATTTCTAGTCAGAGAGACTTTCTTCAAGCTTTCTTTCCTTTTGTCCCTAATTGGAACTAACCAACTTCCCAACGTGTGCAGAGGTTGCTACTTAGATCCTCCGTGGAGAGGTCTGAAGTAAGTGTGGTGGAAAACCATGTAGATACAGAAAAAGTTAAATTATGTCTTTTCCAGACATATTTTGACATGAAAAAGATGAAAAACTGGTTCCTTTGACAAAGTTTGATTTTCTACCATGAATGAAAACTTTATTTCAAGTCTGTTTGAAGTTTCAGATTGTATGTCTTTTAAATGAGTTTTATAGAGAAATCATCATAGAATTTACAAGTCACGTATGACTAAGCAAACAATTCTGTTCCATAAAAGCAAGGATACATCAGATTCATGGGTAAATTTTCCTGTTACTTAGCATTTTAAAGTTTTTTAAATGTCTGGATATATATATATTTTGAGACAGTTTTAAAGACAGGAAATTGTTTTTCAAGAAGTATTTAAATAAGAATGTTACCAAATATATGGAACAGCAGTTCTGTGTTGTTCCAATGAGATGGATGCATTCCTGAGAGTTTCCCTTAAGAAAGCAGAGCCGTCTGATGTGAAGGAGTGTGCTCGGGCTGGTGTTGCCACATACTGAGCGCCTCTGCCACTGCCAGCCCTTCTGAGAGCTCCCCTCGGGCCACACAGCCCCTCGCTTGTCCTTAGGGGAGAAAGCTCTTGAACATTTCTGATGTTTTTAAAACTTGATGTATTGTAAACTCTGAAATTTGGTTTAAGAAAACCAAACACCTCTTTAATGTTTATTTTTCTGAGTAATTTGCCTGATTTCCACCCCCACCTGTACGTCCTGCCTTGAGTGAGGAGGTTTCAGAACCTGGTCTGTAGCCATAATTTTGTTTCAGCTGAGCAGCATGGGCTGGGCAGGGTCCTAGTACAGACTCTGTGTGTCATCCCCATGCCATGGCACACAGATTACTGGTAATTCATCAGCAACACTCTGTGGCTTTGAAAGCAGAGAATCACAATGTTCTCAGAAAGAAAAGTTTGTAGGTGATGAAACACAAGCATGTTGAATGCCTGTGAACTGTCGATGGCTCTGATTATGCTGTTACACATTGTATGCTAGAGATAACTTCTACTTCCAGTTCCTCCCCAGTTTTGTGTCCTTAAAGCCAGCCTTGCCAGACTCAGGCAACCAGAAGCCAGCTGTCACGTTCCCAAAAATCAGATTTGTGGGCATTGGTAAAACAGAAGGGCTTTTGGATTAAGAGATCCTCTCGGCCACAGCTGCCCTTTCTGTTTATTTTCTTTCAAGAACTGCAGCAATAGTTGTCTTGCACAATTCTACAATTTCTAGTGTAAGTTCCTATTTTGAGTTATCCAAATTATTTCTCAGATGTTGTAAGAGAGCTGGAGAAGCCAGGGGTATGCTGGTTATGTGACTGAATTGATGTTATAAACAGGACTTTTATATGTGCAAGATACTGACAGGTTATTCTATGAGTGTTTTTGTCTATCAGTTCCTTCTCATAACTTCACAAGGAGCCAACACCAAAGACACATTATATTGCACAGAGAAATTATGTTTGGAGTATTTCCAGTGATGTGCTGTGTTACAAATTATAACTTGCAGTTATTACTAGGTTTATAAAATGCTATTTTTCCTACAATCAAATGTAAGATAAATAGAGGAAAAATTGTGGAAGTGGTTACTCTAGTTAGATGGAGAAATGAAGAGGGAAAGCCATAAAGATCTGCTTCAAAGATGGTGAGGTCTTGAGCTACTTCTGTAAGGACCATCTCAAGTTTATTTATTTGCTTTTAAAAACTAGTACTAAAATAAATATTTCTCCAGTCTTTTTCTTAGTTGCTGCTTAGTTGTACAATGTGTGTGCAGCTTTTGGGGTTTGAATTGTGTTTGTATCATGCCTCACATGGTAATCTTTTGTTCTTTGTTGTGGGAAGTAAGTACTGCCCCTCCAACCTGAGTGCTCATCTTCTCTCACAAAGCAGGGCTGGCACGTGTCTGTATCGAGAGAAGAGGTGGCCAACACAAACTTCTGTAAAAGACTGGAGCCAGTCTTAACTTTTTCCCAAAAACAAACTATAAACCAGGAAAAAGCTATCTTGCCAATACAGCCCAGTTCTGTTCCAATGTACTCTTTGAGGAATCCCTCTGGAAGTTCATTTTCTATGGCCATTTTAGTTCTCAGTAGGAATTACATTTACTAACTGGATATTGTTAACCCCCAATAAAATCTAGGAACTATCACTGGTAGCTTTTTTTAATAGTAAAGGCATAAAAATATCTCATGATTTTGTGCAGCCTTTCATTTAGCAGGAGATTTGAAGGTAACCAAGTCTCACATTTCAGACTACCAGAGCTGGATCTAAATTCCAGTGGAAAAAAAGCCACACAGAAACTTAAGAAGAACATTTGTTTCCTCCACATTAGATTTTAACTGCAGGCAGTAACTGGATACTAATTGAGAAGAGTCAGTAGCTCAATCTTAAAAATCCCACAAATTCATGTTTAGATTGTTCAGCCTATTGAAATTAATTTCTGGCTTTTCTGTGGCATACCTGAAACACATCAGTGCTACTGATTCCCCTACCCTTTACCTGGGGGCAGCTTACATTGTATCTGAAACTAGAGTTGAAGGTAAGATATAATAAATGGGTAACTGGGCCCTTTCACTTGAACTGTCTGAAGAGGCTTCCAAAAAGAAAGTTCTAAAGTGAGTTTCCCCTTTTCTTAAAATCTGTTAATCTTCTGTGTGAGAATAGAAACTAAATTAACTGGAATTTGACAAGCAATAGGAAAAATGGTTGTAAATGATACTGTTGAACTACTTGCCCAGATGAAATTAGAGTTAGATTATTTTTTAATTGCTCTTTTATAAATGTCTAGATTTCCTTTTTTCTCTTCTGGTGCTGACAGTTAATCTGGAAAGTATTTCACCATTCCTTCACCCAGTTCTCTGTTTATTTGAAGAATAACGTAATTCTTAGTCCAAAGCCAAGTGTGCAATGCTGGTCTTTCTGCACTCCTACAGTTTTTAGCAGAATATGTCACTTAAAGAGAAACCTTTCATTTGCAAAAAGCATCATCATACCAAGATGTTTACATGTACTTCGCATTGATTTAACTTAAATAATTTTCCAGACAGAATTCATATAATCCAGGTAAAATCTGGGAAGTACAGTCATTTTTAAACAGCTTAGAATAGTTTTGCATCATTTGTTTTTACAGAAGCTGAGTTGTAACCACTGTATTTTAAATTGTAATAAACCATTCTTAATTTCGTTAAGAGTGCCTAAATGCTTATTAGCATTGGTTTAGGTAACTTGACTTAAGGACACTTTTTAAAAATTAAAACAAGTGCTAATTTTATGTAGAAAAAAAAGAAAATAAGCTGCAGCTGAGGACCACAAGAGATAAATCTTGAGTGTTTGTGCAGAAGAGGGTTAGTCACTATAGCTGTACTGTCATAGCAGTATCGTCTTTTCATACTCTCTTACTGGGGTTTATTCTCCAAGTAAAATTAGTTGTACTTGTAGAAATGCTTTTTAGCCAAGACAATAGTCTGCATGAGACTAATGCCAACATGGAAAAGGTTCTTGTACCCCAAACAGAGCAAGTTTATGATTTCAAATAGGTCACGGTGGTTATTGGAAATTTAATGATAGTTTAAATATCATTAGCTGTTTTACTGATTATTTTACCAGAGGCATAGAGGTACCCTGAGATAGTAAGTACACCATGAGTTGGAAAATGATTCGTCTCCCCCACAGCTTCAAACTCTGTTGATATTTGAGTGTAACCACATAATATGGTTTTGCCGAGAATGACAGCCATGTCTAATCCTTGGTTTTTGGTTTACTAGTGTGGTTAGTGAAAAAGTTGAAATCCTCTTTAGCTATAGTGCACTTACCTAATACCTATTGACTTTGGCTCAACTTGCAAAGTGTACCTGAAAAAAAAATCAATTCCTTTTGTTTCAGAGTTTACAGTAAATTTTGGCTCTGTGTTGAAGTTTGTCTATGAAAAGGAGTCTTAAGATACTCAAAATTTCATAGTTTATTCATATATTAACCTTAAAGTGCGTGCCAGATAGACCACAAATTTCATGCTGTGTGTATTGTGCATGGGTTTTATTAAAAAAAAAAAAAAGGAATTTGAAACCTTTTGTTACAAAAAGAGGCCAAAAGCCACCTATTGCCCTTAATAGGTGGACATGAAAGACGAACCATAGAACTATCCTGTGTAAGCAGACAACTGTCAGCAGTTAGCAATAATTCCACATTCCTGTGACTGTGATTTCCATAATTATGAAGATCAACTGTGCCTGCTACCATGGAGTAATTGCATTAAAGAGTGGCTGAGGGTTAAATACTAAGTTGCAGTGAACAAAATCTTTTCACTAATTGGTCTTCTCCTAGCTGTCATTTGTTTGAAACTGTGTTGTTTATTAACTCTCCTAAAGGAGACATTTGTGAGCCAGTGGATATCATTGGTCAACTACTTAAAAAAATTAGGGGTAGTTTAGAAGTATTCTAACACAAATTAAACTACGTGTCTTAGTGGTTTTGAATTTTTCAGCCAAGTTTGGAGACATTTTATCCTTTTTGTTTCTTAAAATTCTTGAAATTCGTGTAAGAAAATCACAGAGAGATTCTGTAAAACTACACAGTCATGCTGAAGACTCCTTCAGTTGTTTGGGAAACTCTCCACTGTTCAGCAGGAAACAGGGTGGGGGAAAGGGCAAAAAAAAGCCAGTGGGAAAAAAGCTATTATAGCAGCCACAAACCTAAAATCCTCTTGCATGAATTACTCTTTAAATATTCTGATAACTGCAAGTTAAGACAGATACTTTTTTTAACCCGTGCAATTGGGAAGCCTACCAGACATTAAATTTTTCAGGTAATACGGAGCATTGTAAAGACTGTGAATGGAAGATATAGATGTGCCTTTCATACAGGATGTTTATTCATTTTTTGGGGGGTGGAGGTTAATCCATCTGAAGTGGTTTCTCTCATTCATGGAGGCAGTAATATCTTAACAGAATTCTAAGCCTGCCCTTTTCAACTTTTGCTCTTGTACCACTGCTCTCATCTGTCAGTTTATTAGCGTGTGGCATTACTTAGCCTTAAGGCACTGACCTTTTGCAGTGCTGAAGCAAAGGTAAATCCTTTCTGAACACTCATTGCTATGGCTGGTAAGATCGCAGCAAGTCCAAGTAACTCCAGCTCTCCAGGCCACGTTCTCAATGGTGAGATAATTGCCTTACAAGTGAAGAGAAAACTGCAATTTGATATCTTCAAAGCTTCTATACCAGGTGTGCATTGCTGAGTCAAGAACAGGTATTGACAGGTCACTTCTTCTGCAGCACTGACAGTCCTATTCCTCAGCAGAGGCAGGTTTGAAACCCTTAGTTAGCAGTCATTAATACAGGCTTGGAAGCACACAAATGACTGTAGTTAACTCCATGAAATTTGACTTCATATAACTTGTGTTGAGAAGCATTAGACAATGCAATGTAACAACAAAGTGGTATGAGTGGGGATTGTTGTGGAGAGATGACTATGCAGGTTTTTTGAACTTGAAAGAAGATAGGGCCATGTTATCAAGTGCGATTTATCAGCAGCATGTGGTTGAACAAAGTAGGCAGCTGTGTAACTTCTTGTGGAAGAAGAAGGAAGGGCGATAATCTACCATAAATTATATTGTTATAACCAATACGACTACATTTGGACATTCTAAGTAACAGAGTAATTTCAGTTAAGATACGTAGTTTTGAAGAAGTATTCTGAGTTACTAAAAATTAAGAGAAAATATTTTTAAAGGATCGTCTGGATTGTAAAATAACTGCTTTACGTATAAAATAGGCACTGTCATATATTACTCTAAAGCCATAATATGTCTTTGAGGTAAGTAATGCTATTTGTCATCTGGCTGCTGTAAGGACTGTGTATAAGGTGTTCTCTTTCTTGCCTAGAAATACTGTGGTGAAGTTGTCCTGTATATTTTTGAAATCAAGTTAGTTACAGTGTAACACACACTGGTGATCACTTAGGTTTGGCCTTCACAGAGTAACACACACCACACACCACCCCCCCTATTTTATTTTTGTTGCAGCTGTTTTGCCTCCACAAAGCATTGCTAGGCAAAGGGAGACATCGTTGCTGGAATGTGATGACAAGAATTTAATAAAGATGGAGCTGCACAGCAAGTCTGTTCAGAGTTGATGGAAATAAATATTCTCTCCAGGAGCTGAAAGTTGAACACATTTAAGTATTGGAAAGGGCCTCTATTCTGTCCACTTTGACAGGAAAAGTACCCTTTAAAGAGGACATTTCACATCACACTGAAAAGAATATTGAATATTCTGTGGAGTGGGGGGTCCCATCATAATTGCAACTATGCAAGTAGGTCTTTCTGTACTGTTAGTTTCTGTTTGCCATCTGAGATATTCAAAGGCTGAGGTCATAGCTTCATGAGCATTTTTTCCAGCAAAAAGGCTGGGTTTTAAATATCATCCATCACTTTTCCCGCCTTTCCATTCTGCTTGTGTGGCAACATAACAGAGAATCAGGGAACTGACCTAGATTAAAGATTAGCTTATTTTATGCAGCTGCACAAAGTGGTGTATGTTAGAGTTGGTGGGGATCGTTAGGGAAGCACATGTGTGTTCACCAAATTTCAGTATTAATCAACACAAGTAGTCTAAGTTTCCTTTCTAATAACTAGAATGAAATATTTAAAGTATTCTGGGGAAGTCCTGCCTTTCTTCAGTGACTTTAGAGATGACTTGAAGAGACTTGTGTCCTTGGGCTAAAGCTTGCCATTGTAAATTCTGTCTTAAGTGTCTATGCAGATTTCACAGTTATGATTTTGTCTGAGAAGCAGTTCTAACTGCATTGTTGTTGTAGTACAGAAGACTCAGACTAATGAATTGGGAAGGACCTCTGAAGGTTATCTGGTCCAACCCTTTGGCTTAAGCAGAGCCACTCAGAGCCATTCGCCCAGGATTGTCTCCAAGGATGGAGACTCCACCATCTTTCTGGGTAGCCTGCTCCAGTGTTTGGTCACCCTTGTAGTAAAAAAGTGTTTCTTGATATTCAGGTGGTACCTGCTTTGTTTTAGTTCGTGCCCACTGCCTCCAGTCCTGTCAATGTGCTCCACTGAAAAGGAGCTGGCTCTGTCCTCTTCACAGTCTCGCTCCAGGGAGGATCACATCTCACATCAGTGAGATTCCCCAGAGCCTTCCTTTCTCTGGCTGAACAGTCACAGCTCTCTCAGCCTGGCTGTGTGAGGTGCTCCAGTCCCATGATCATCTTTGTGGCGCTTTGTTGGACTCCACATTTGTTGCATGTCTCTTGTACTGAGGAGCACAGAACTGGACATGGCACTCCAGGTGAGGCCTCACCAGCTCTGGTTAATGGGGCAGGATCGCCTCCCTCGACCTGCTGGCAATACTTTGCCTAATGCAGCCCAGAATACCATTGGCTTTCTTGGCAGCAGGGGCACACTTCTGACTCGTGTTCAACTTGGTGTCCACCAGGACCTCTGAAACATTTATAGGTGAGTGGTACCTGACACATTTGCATATATGAATTATCCCCTCCAGTAATCTTTTGAGTATCTGACTATATCTGAATGGCTCTTATTTTGAGAAAGAATAAGTGAACTTTGTTTCAGTGGGATTTCACAAATTGCTCTGAATTTTAAATCACTAAAAATAACCTGGATTTATAGGGTATCTTCAGAATCCCCCAAGTCTAGCACATTATTTCTGACAGTTTAAATAACTGTTCCATTTGATTCTTGATTCCAACAACATTTTACATTTTCTGTGGATCCAGCCTTGTGTTTCTTCGTAAGTGGATGTCTTATCCTTTATATACAGTGTACAGTTAGCCCGTGATTTTTATTACATTCAAATAAGAGGTATGAAAAGACTATCCAGATTTACAAGGCCTTCTTCGCTTAAGGGCGTACTGCTAGCTCATGGACAGCTTTTTTTCCACCAGGATCCCCAGTAACTTTGAGGAGCATTCAGACTTTTTTGTTTTCCATTGCAAAAACTGATCCTATGAACTGGTTGTATGTGCAGGTTTCTTTTCTAAGATTCACTGACTGTGGATTGTCAGCATTCTACATCAGCTGTGTTTGTCTTCTGATAGCTGTGAGTATAGATAAAAGGTGGGAGAATTTACAGAATCATCGAGTTCTTAGGGTTGGAAGGGACCTCTGGAGATCATCAAGTCTAACCCTGCTGCCAAGGCAGGGTCACCCAGAGCAAGTGACACAGGAATGCATCCAGGTGGGTTTTGAGTATCTCTAGAGAGAGAGACTCCATGACCCTACCCTGGGTAGCATTAAGAGATTTAAAAGCTGTAATCAGAGCATAGGACCAGCTCTTCAGTTTCTTTTACTCAGTGGTAAAGTATTTGTTAAAAGAGAAGCACTGAGGGGCCTGGTGTAATAAACAGGATGCTAATTTAATTTGCTGTGTATTTTGCCTAGAATCTACTGAACTGTGCCTTAATGCTTTTTATGTGGAGTATAAAAACGTTAGTGGGACAAATATTTTTTACGTGTTTTGGTGGCAGACATCTGCTGCGCAGACTAATGTTGCATATTTTCAGTGAACCCATAATACTTTGCCTTTCAGCATAGATTTCAGAGATGCTGGTTCCCACATTCTGCTGCCTATTTCCCCTTGTCTTGGAGTCTGCTGTCAATATACAGCAAAGTTTTTTTACCCCCAAGAATGTTACTTTAAAAAGAAAAAAAAGAAGCAGCTATGTGAAGACTTGCCTTTGGGTGAATTTCTGAACTGTCTCTTCTAGGAGATACCATTTCCTTTGTTCCAAATGCGTAAACTCAGGGCTTTGCTGAGGAAGGGCAAAAGTGCTGCCATCAAAGAAGAACACTCTTGCATGGATTTATTTCATTTATCAATGAGCAGTTATCAATTGCTTTTCCCAAGTAGTTCATAATTCTCTCTGAGTAGACAAGGTTTTTGTGGGTTCACACTCTTTGTCTGACAAAATGCCTCTAACACTTTTGCCAAAGGCAGAGTTTTTCAAGGCTTAGCTTTCCTAGTGCCAGAGACTCTTCAAAAGCAGTCCAAAAGCCAAATACTAGTGGGCATAAAAGCCTACTGTGGTAATAGAAAAGGCTTTAAAAACTTTTGTATTTGTTCACATAAGTGTTTCAGTGTAGAAAATCCTACCTTTAAGCTTCATTAACTTTGTAAGACTGCAAACTAAGAGTCCAGTGTCTCATGCATTTAACTTTTAAGACTATGGGCATTAAAGTTGAAATGCGGATTACAATCAAGAAAGAAAAAAACGGATTTCCCCCCCCAGAACAAAGTACTGTGAGACCTGTAGTTCTGCAGCACTCCAGCATAACCCTAGATTGAAGTTTTAAGTGATCTATTCATAGAAAAATGCAAAATCCTTTGAGCAACACACAAAAGGATGAATTGGTGTATAAAATAGAAGAGTAATAACTATAGGCTGGAAGACAAGGATGTCTTTGCTGTGCTGCATTGCCTAAAATCTTTCAGCACTGTCCTCCCATCTAGGATGGATGCAGTGATAAAACTTCCAAGTCACTCCTGAGAGTTTTTTTAAATCCTGCACTTTAACTACTCCACAGTTTGATATAACGAAATACCTATTCTGGTGTGCAGGGGTGAGATCTAAGTACTAAAATGTGGAATGGCTGAGGGCTTGGAACTAAATGATCTTTAAGGTCCCTTCCAACCCAAACCATTCTGTGATTCTATGTATAAGTGCAAGTATTGAAATCCAGGATTCTAAGAAATGTGACTTGACTTTCTGGTGCGTACCAGCCATCAAACTTTGAGTGTGTTCAAGTCCAACATCAAGCAAGTATGTAAACAACATATATGGTGCTTATAGCAGTTCTGTCTTGCACAAAGGGTACAAGTCCAAATGTTAATACAAATTATGCCATTAAAATGGAACACAAGGTTTGTGATTCATCACAGTATGAACACTAGCTCTTCTTTATAGTTGTTCTGTAAAATTCATACAAACATCAAATTTTATATGATACACTTGAAATAGTACAGATTAAATTCCAGAGTTGCTTTCACATAATAACCTCTAGGCTCATACAAGAATAGCACAAATGATTTCACTTTGCAATGCTGTTGCTTGACAAAGTCTAGAACTGCAACACATGACTAAGTATTAGGTTTCTGTATGGCCAGCTCAGCATTCTGAGATCCATGAGCTGGTTCTGAGCCATGTAGGTTCAGGGAGAATGTGGTTCCTACAGCTGGTGGATGTATGGCAGGCAGGGAGAGTGGCCTGTGCCTGAATAGGAAATCGTAGAGGATTACAAACAGCAGTCTGCTGCTGTCTGAATGTTTTCCATATTTTTCATCCAAGCAGAGGGAACCTTTAAAATGCAAAGTAGGGTTTTTTTAAATCATAGTTTTTAACTGTTCTAGCAGTGTGATGGTGGACTGTGCTGTTAACTTAAAACTTGCATCTTCTGCGTGGATTATTCACTTTTAAAAAGTGGAGACAAATTAATACCAGTGTTTAAAGCACTGCAAGGCTGCATTCAGTTCAAGATGCTTTGTGTTTTGCTTGAGGAAGTAGGGGTGGCTCGTAAGAAGCACCTTGACCAACCAGTCCTGATGTCTGTAAATTCTTAGAGGTCTTAGGAAATTTCTTTAATTTGTTCTTTGTTTTTTCCAGACCTAAAGATTTTAGATGGAAGTAATAGCAGAAAATGAAGAAGTGCCATCAGGGATGTCTCTCCTCCTGAATGAAAAGTCTTCTGATGTGGAAGTATCTGCATCACAGTCAACCTTTCTATACTGAATGTTTCTGATGGCTGTTAGCAAACTTGATTTGGCAAGATTATCAAAATTACTGTATTCAAAACAGGTAAAAATAGATATTATCTTGTTAATACCACCTGTACTCTGCATTGTATGATCTGGTATTTGTTAGTGACATTTGGTTTCATACTATTATTAAAGGACTGATACCTTTTTAATGAACATTTGAATCTCATAGAAATACATTGATTACTGATATGAAGTATCTCACTCTAAAAGTTGAAAAGCTTGAATTCTGTGCAGCAAGAGCAGTGAATAGTTATGGTCACCAGCCATGATTTTTCATGTTTTTCCTGATGATAGTTTGATACAGTGTGCTGTAAGGAACAAAATAACTACTTTTTTTTTTAACAACCTTACTTTTTTTTCAGACTCTTGTTAAGTCTTCTCTGCACCTAAATCATTAGTGTGCTGAATGACAACAGCAAGGTTGACTCTCTACTTTGTGTAGCTGCTGAGTGGCATTAATTGTATTCCTAATACTGTTTCATTTTTAATGTGGCTATGTTATATGATTGTCAGTGGGAGACTCAATATCCATAAGGTTCTGTCCGCCTTGGAAAGTAAACAGACAGAGCACTGCTCCAGCCTGGCATGGCTTTTGAAGATGGCCCACTCTGGACTCCAGGGCTGGTTACCAACCAAAACGCCCATTTGGGGCTGTTCATTTTCTGAAATGACCCTTCCTCACTAGGAGGAGGTTCTGCTGACAACCCAACAATTATTAGTTTCACTCAAGAGCTGTTAAAATAACCAGCAGATACTCCTCCTTTTTTTTCCTCAGGCCCGAATCTGATTTTGATTCAAGTCACAGGAGCACACCTTACTTATTTTAAAGAACGTAATGCAGAACAAAGCATTAACATTTTTATTATGAAAAATAAATGAAGAAACTGAACTTCAGTGTTGAATGATGCAAAGTCTTAAAAATTACTTTGCTTTTGCAAGCTCCTTCCCTGAAATTCTTTCCTGCTTTTCTGTTTGGAAAACCCTGAAGCCAAAGCGATTGTGTAAAGAAGGGAAGCACCTGTTGATTTTGTGTTGTATAAGATGCTGATATGTTACCTGTGAAATTTGACAATGTTTGGTGAGGAGAATTTGAGTTTTCTACATTTGTTTTATACCAGCATCATATGGGAAGAAAAACATTGGTTTATATATATCATATTTCATTACATGAAATAATGGTTTGGTATGGGGCATTTCTTTGCTTTGCCATGCAGGTGGGCCTATCGCGGGAAACATTCCTACCCAGTGAATGTGCAGCTTTCATTTCCAAGTCAGTAACATTTTGTTAACTAGTGAAAGTATTTTTAAAAGCACTAGGTTGCAGTAAATGCTCTTTTCTGTCTGAACGCAGACCTGTACATAGGGTTTATTGGTAAGATCTGGGTGGCATCAGCTGTTCATCATGTGCCAAATCCTCCAGTCAGCAACTTCAGTTTCTTAGGTGGTCTGGAAAAAGTATGAGACGCTCTTGATTATTCAGAGACTAGATTTTGGAGGAAATCCTAACTGTCTGTCTTGGGGTTTTTTTGCAAACATAGAAATCCTGCATAATATTTTTATAATTTGGTAGTGCCCACCAGTTAGTTACTATTTATTTACCAAGGTATGCCCAGCAAGTTACCATATGACCAGTGATGCCAGAAGCATTCTGGGCAGCAGGGTGTAAGTAAATGACATAAAGTTGAAACAAATCAACTGCAACAGGAGGCTCAAAGTCTTTATGGGACAACACAGGCAGAATAGCTTGAAGGCTGATTTTCCCTCAGGGACCTTCTCAGTCACTTCTACAGGACCTGCAGGTCAGCATGTCTCAGGGAAGACTCCAGAAGGTGTCAGTACAACAAGTGGGTGGGAGTGTACCAGCCAGGAATGGAAGAGGGAGTTCACATTTGGGGTAATCTGCATGTTCACAGCCAAATGCCAACTTAATGGCCTTTTTGAGCTAAATCTTGCTTTGATGCCCAGTCTCCAGTGCTGTTTAAAGCTGTTTATTGAGTCACTTTATAACTTTGTTTGTGGATAATGAATTGCTCTATGCTCAAATGGTTGGGCTGGCACTTCTCCTTCCTTTCCCTATTAGCTGATCCAAGTTGCCATCCCAACTACACCTGCCAGTCTTTTGACTTTGGCACGTCACTATGCAAAATATCACATCCACAGATGGTACAACTGCATCAGTTACTCTCTACATTTGTCCATATATAATTTTAAAAATAAGGCTAGATAATGTTTATACTAACTCTCTACATCCCTTAAAATAAAACTGTTGCCTGAAAGTGTTGAAGAAGGGGAATGTATTTCTTTCTCATTGCATTCTGTCCCCTAATCTAATGCAGTTGTTCCGAGTTAAAAATCAAACGAATACTGAATTACTGTACAAAAGCTTGCCACTTTTATTTGCATACAAAACAGAAATGAAAGAGGTTCACAATAAATTATCAGTGTGTTCCCACGGAACATTCTTGTGTATTCATATCACACTAGTTAAAAAAACAATAGTCCATTAAGGTTAAGAATTCTTTGCAAAAGGGTAGTAAGCTGGGTTCAAGGTAAACTATTTATGATTGTTCTCCGGTGAACTTAGTTGGGTTACTCTGCTGGTAAAGCAAGTCATCCAAAACAAACAGAACACAATCAACTAGGAAAAAATGGATAGCAAAACATTAACTTTTCTGAGTGGTTCTACATACACCAACTTGCCGGACACATGGTTTTTATACAGTTTGAACAGTGAATGGAACAGTACTCCAGAGAAAGGTCTACAAGTGACCTTTCGTCATCATCTAGCACCAACCCACTAACAACTAAGCTTCTGGCATGCAAGATAATTATCATTATTTGTTCTGTCAATTGATCATGTACACTTTTTTCTCCTTTAACGTAAGAGCCTGTAAACATCTTCCGTGACAGGTGAGGCACCTGGACAAAAGGCCAAATACAGATGCACATGTTTCCCTTTCTTAAAGAGTTCATTGAGAGGGGTTTTTTCCATTTGTCTTTGTGCGTGCTGGAGTCTTGGCACTCCTTTTGGCTATCCTCCTTGCGAAGCGACTGATTCCTGGGGATCTCAGTTCAACGGCTTCCATCTCTTCTTGAACAGGAGTAAACTCTGGTTGAGCAAGATGAGGTGATGGATAGGACTGGGAGTATGGGGATGGTAAGGGGTAGGACCCGTGAACTACGTACGGCTGTTGCTCACCATCATAAAGGTCCTCAGGGTCATAGATTTGGTAGGAGTTATGTGGCAACTGCACTACTGGGATGTCTTGATCTGTTGGCTCACCGTATCCACCTTAACCCACCACCACCAAGAGTATTCATAGGGTTAACACAGGAGAAGGGGAGTAGAAAATTAAAGCATTCATTAGGAAGTTGACATTTTATATAGAGATATATTTCTATATCATGTGTGTGAGGGTATATATATATATGTATATAATCTTTAAATACACATCGTTTATTCACATAAAGGAACAATGAAAACATTTAACGAAATTAATAAGCTGGAGCAATTGGAAACCCACCAACAGACAGCCAAGTTAGTTAGAAACCACCACCAGAATTTGTCAAATGTCCAGTTGTAATACTGTGCTCATTATACACTGTACACTCTGCCTGCTGTAGCTTATTCTAACTGTGGGCTAGAATACATGATTAACAGGTAAAAATGGGTCAGGCAATAATTTTTAGCAGTGCCAGGAAGCCAAGTGCATGTACAGCAGCTGTAAGTTCATTAGTGGTAGTCAATATCGTTGCTGGAAAGCACAGAGCAGTTCAGCATCCATCTCTGACCTTCAGCCCAATGAGACCTGAACCAGAGTGAGCCTTTCACCTTCTGGATTGGTAGCCATTGTAAGGGATTGGGCCTTAAAACAGGAAATGAACAACAGGGAGGGGAAGTGAGGAGAAAAGGATAGGAAGAGATGACAACAAAAACATTCAGGTAAGTAAAACACACAAATCAGCTCGGGCAGATTAAACCATAAACATCAAACAAATATGCTTTATGTGTAACACCTGTAGTAACTAGTGCTTTACTAGTGAATTTCAATTTTAAGCTGGGTAATATAGTTTTTGGTAATTGTGTTAAATTCCTCCCATGGTCTCTCCGTGCTATAACGAGAGGGAAAAGTAGGATACAGAGAAGATGTAGAAAGAATCATTTTCTCCAGATAGCTTCACTGGTTAATGATGGACACGTGCATCCCTGTGCCAGGTTACACTACTACAAGTTTAGTAAGGGTCATGCTCTCATGCCACTCAGAGGCACATGGAAGGGGAAGTTCGGCAACATGTTTGAGAAGCTACAAATGTAAAAACTCTGCTGTCACGAACATTAGGTGGTGGGGGTTCAACATACAGACTGCTGAGATGGAGCAGGCTCATACAACTACACAAACACGTACAGGACAAAACCCACTAGGCAGGATCTGTTTTATAGGCTGGGATCAGAGGGTGGACTTCTTTGGTTACTATGCTGGGGTCACCTTCTCTTTGTGCTGCAGTCCCACAAAGTACAGCCACACTGGACATGGAGGTTTTTAGGGAGCTGCCACGTTTTAGCACAAGGTTCACCGGTAGCCTCCATCTTACTTTGGCTGTTGGAAAATGCCACCCTCACCTGTGCCGATGGCAGCAGTCCCAACTCTTGGCTACTCACCTCCCATGCCATAACCAGCGCAGGAGGACGGATCACAGTACCCTGGCGGACCAGAAGGGCCCTGTGTGCCTGGGGGTCCAGTGTGACCGGTGGGACCTCGTGGGCCTGGAGATCCTGGTGGTCCCGGACTGCCAGTTCGACTTTCTCCTGGAGGTCCTGCATAGAAAGGGGAAATGAAACATCTCAGTAGTGTCTTTCATCAAAGCAGGGATTTGAGGCGACCTTTCCTGGCCTGGAAAACATGGCACTGAGTGTGCTACAAACACTTCCAGGAGACAAACTTGAATGGAGGAGCCAGGCATCCTGGCTCTGACTCCCCTGGGTAAGCTGAGGGAAAGACTGCAGCCTCTGGCAAGGAAGGTGAAGCAGCAGCCCAAGAGGAGAACCACTCCTCATGAGCCTCCTCTCTGGCTGCTTCTTTGTATTCCTTGCCAGAGACAGCTTTTAGCCAGAAATTTACACTAAAGCAAATGTTTCACCAAGCGTCAGACTTCCAGAAAGGCAGTTTTCATGGGGGAAGGACAGCCCTGGATGCCTGTGCAGCTCTTGATTTCCTCCACTCCCTTTCCATACAGTTCCTGGGTAATGCTGTGCCTTGGTACCAGTTCTCTCATGGCCAGAATATCCTCATGGAGTCAATGCAATTTTACTCCTGTTTCAACAGGACCCGGATATCACCCTCGGTTTTGCAGGTGCTAAATATAAATCCCTGTGATTAATGCACTTAATTACTATACATTTCTCTGTCAACTCACACTTAGGTATGACCTTGAGTCAATTAAATAACAAATGCAATTGGTCCAGATTACTTTTTTCCCTCACAGAACTCATATCTGAAAAACATACTTAATTTAAAAAAGGTGGGTTTGGAGAAGCAGTTTATCATAGGGAAAATACTTGTGTGACAGACTACACCATCATGTGGCACATCACATCATCACATTACATAATAAGACTGACAGTTGAGGTGCCTGAACTGCTGAGTCTTCTGCTGCTGAAGTCTTAGAAGTGAAAGACAGAGCTGGTCTGAGCTGCTTTGCACTTGGCTCAGAGTGGTCTAATCCAGATGCTTCTAATATAACTTTACCTGTAGATCCTGGTGGGCCTCGGGGTCCTTGTGTTCCAACACCTGGATTGCCTTTTTCTCCTTTTTCACCTGGTAAACCTAAGGAAATAGTATTTGGTCACATTTTGATCAAAACTGCAGGCAGTGTTTATTATTTAACCAGGATTATAGTTCCATATGTTATTTTTCATCAAAAAACAGATGGCAGAGAGGGAAGAAGGTGAAAATTAAAAATTACTTGGTTCTTTTTCCATTCCTTCCCTGACAGCCTCTCAAGGAAAACATGTCATTCCTGGGGTCTTAAACATTCCTGCTGCCATGGTGGTTTCATGGAGGTGGTATGCAGAGGCATCAGCCAGTTTCCAGGCTGTACTTCCTGCTGAAAAGCTGCCTCTGGTCTATACCAAGATGCAACCATTGTAAGTCAGAAGAATCCTCAGAGCCTCAAAGCTGTTTATAAATTACTGTGTGGCCCAGAAAAGTCAAATTTTTAGTGCTACAGTCAATTTTTTATCAAATGTTCACCCACAAAAGAGCGGTTCGGTACAAGATTGTTCTACGCCCACATGGCAAGAGCTGTCGTGGACTATGGTAGAATCTTTGTAAAACACAAAAAAAGAGTTTCATCACAGTCAAAATCTGCCCCCCATGAATAAAGCCCAATCCAAGTGTTTCCCAGTCATAGCCAGTGAGTTGTGTTCCAGCACTTGCTCATGGCACTAAATTTCTAATTCAGAGAAGGCACTGCATTCTTCCAGCTTTCCATCTCCTCCTGCACTACCACTATGGCATCCTATAAAAACATTTTCTATATGTAGCCATCACAATAAGTGGTGTCGAACTATAGTAGGTGTCAAAACTATAAATTCCAGACCCTGAGTTTCCACTGGTGACTTGGAAACTCTCATAAAGTCTGTGTTTGATTTGGATAGTTCAAAGACAACCAAATCCAGGCTGGTTTGTGGGACTTCCCCTGATTTTCCAGACCTCCCTCCAAGCACTGGTAATTGCTCGCTCTGCTTCACAGCTTCCCCAGTTTCAGAGTCAAAGCCAATACAGAGCACCTTCCTCAATACAAACCAGAGAGAAAACAGCTGCTGCCCTGGAAAGGGCAGTATCTACAATTTCAGCTGACTCCTTCTTTCCCCTCTGCTCAGGTAACTGCTACCTCTTAGGGCAAAGCAGCTGGAGAACACCTCATTTTTGCAAGGAGTCACAGATTATTTTTTTTTAACCTTCATAAGCTAATTTCTGAAAAAGCAAACAAGTAAATACAACGTCTAAGTGGGAGAAAAAACTAATTAAAACCCATCACTGGCACAGCATTGCTCACATCAAGTTAATCAAATAAGAGTCTGCTGAACTGCAGGGGATTCAGTATTTTTTAACCAAAGCATGATGAGTTCTTTCTCTTACTCCTATAAGGCTCTTTGCCACTGTCCTGGCATAGTTAAGGTATTTCCTGTTTCCCTTTTATGCCTTTTATTCCCTTTGATTGCACAATTTTGGGGAGTTGTGTGCGTGTTTTTCCAGATACCTAAAATTTGCTTAGCCCTGACTTGCTTCAAACATAGGGAGAAACTCATCTGTTGCAATTCTGTACTTGTGCTGCAGGCCTTGTAACAAGGTAAATACATTCCCATTATCTCTTACCACACAAGACCTGTAAGGAAAGGCTTGCCATTTGAAAAAGGCAAAGTCCATATGTGTGAATTGAGTTTTCTTGGTAAGAAGTCTGGCCCATGACAACCATCTGAACTCTACACAGATGTTTATTACAAGGACCACGGCTTATCCTACTGTATGATAACATTACTTGGTGACCTCAAAGACAACAGCCACAATGTTTTCAATTCACAGCCTTCCATGCACTCAGTTATTGTTCTTAACACCACACAAACCCACACAATGGTATGTGCTGCTCACAGAATAAAATGGCAGTAAGAAATGCTAAACATGGAACAAATCTACTCAGGCTAAGAATAAAATGTTCATTCTGGAACAAGTGATGAAGCTGTTGTGCAGGACAAACTTTCTTTGGAATCACATGGATATCAAGATATTAAGCAAATACCGAAGACCAAGATACAAGTTTGCCTCAGGTTTCTTTTAATCTAATTTCCAGTAAAGTTTACCCAAGTTAAAGAGAACATAAACACTGAAGCAAGAATATCCCACTCCTAAGGCAAAACTCTCATGAGTTAAAATAGAGCATTCCATGGGCTTCCCTAATGGAGTTACAGACTTTTAACAGACTCACAGACCTCTTGGGTTGCTCCTAATAAATGATAGAACATTCAAAATGTACTGAAGTCACCTTTGCTGTCATCAGACCACAGCTTACAGAAAGCCAGCCAGCCAACTACGCTCCATGAAGGCACCGCAATGGTTAATCACTCTCAGGGATGAAAACATGAACCAAGGCTTGTCACTTGAGTTCGAGTGCCTTCAGATCCCAGGAACTGCTTTCTTACTTGTGCACTGGGCATATTTCAGCAATACCATCAAACTCTTTCACCCCCTTCACGCAAACCACATTTTCCTGTCTTGTCCCCATCCAAAATAAGCCCTGTGGAGATCACAAGCAACTGAAATCAATTCTTTCCAACACTCCACTAAAGATAACTCTGATAGCATCAGTTATTAAAAACAAAACCAAGCTCAGGAATACATTCTCTAGCAAAGAAAATTAAATTTCCATGGTTTCTGCACAAAAGGAGATCTCAGGTATCGCTTACCTAATTTTCTCTTTAAGAGAATACTGTCCTGTAAGGAGAACTGCAATTCTCCTGAGAGGAGCATATTGCAATTAAGAAAAATTAAACTGCTACCAAAAATGTCCACTTTTAAAGATGTTCAGCTGTGACCACAGTGTATAGTAACACAGGGTTGTGGGTTGTTTTTTTGGGTTTTTTAACCCGGATGAAGCTAAAATTGGAAATAAAAATATTTAATTGACTCAACTGGCAAAAGTTCCACTTAATTCCACTGGAATTATGCCATTATGGCTGTAAACGTGTCTTTTGATAATGCATGTTTAACTGACCCTTTCATATGAAGCCAGGAAGTAAATAAGGATCAAACTGTGCTTGAGAACAGTGACTTTCCCAGTGACAGCCTTATTTTACTTTAATCATAGTGGGACGGGTGAGTAGCCGTAAGTTTTATGTGTCGCTTCAGGCCACATAAGAGCCGAAGTCCATCCAGTAGGAGAAGAACTGCACTTTCACAGCATCTAGAAGCTAGCAGTGCCTCAGAATAATTTTTACTAGGGCTTTTCCATTTTTTCTCAAAGTTGAGAGAACTACCCTTGTATTATAAAAATAATTGAAAACAAAAAAGAAGGAAAAAAAAAAGGTGCAGAATCTTGGGGATTTTATATTATTTTGCAGAGTTTCAACTGCTTTCTAGGCACTCAAGACATATACTAGTTTTTTAAGTCCCGGTTTATAACCATAAAAATCAAAACAAAATATATTGAAACTAGCTGAAATAAAAATAGAAACCAGTCCTGCGAACTACTTAAAATTACAAGGGAGATTAAAATAGAAATTAAAATTAAAATAGAGATGAATTGCTATGAATAATTAGTGTTTGGGTTTGCATTTTTATATATTTATCCAAATAAGTAAGAGAGCAAAATTCTAGTAATTTATCTGGGAACATGTACTGTAGGGGCCTGGTAGCACTATGTGGCCTCTCAGCTGGCAACAAACACTGAGAACTGAATCTGTCAGTGACTTGAATGACTTGTCCTTTGTCCCTGAGGTGGTCTTTCTTGGAAAGACCAACTCTGTGTGTTACTAGTGAGAGAACACATCCAGGAATGGGACATCCTGGACCTGGAAGTTCAAGTGAAGGTTTCTAACAGAAATTAAAACAGTCTCTCAAACCCAGTCTCTTTCCAAAACATCTGATTAACGTTTGGCAGAGTGACAAGGTAAACAATGGAAAAGAAGCTATTGGCCAGGCAAGTTAGCAGGGAAGTTCCCTGATGTCTCTCACTGCTGACATTTTCCAGTTAAGCTCTGTTTGGTGCACAATTTCTAACCAGTTCCACACACTGCTTCCCAAAGTGCCCCTCTCTTACAGGCTGGGATTGAATGGGTTGTGGGCAGGAGAGGTGAGCACGCGCCGTCTCTCTTCCCACTCTGCCAGCACCTTGTCTCTAAGCTCAGAGCCAGTAACAGGTTCTTGCAGCAATCCCAATAATTAGAGGGAGAAAAGCAACACTACTAAGTAAGAAAACAGGTGTTATTTCCTTCTGATGCCTATTGTTTCTTAATACACTCTGTAGCAATGCATTTTCTGAACTCTAAGGTGGAGCCTGACTTTCAAAGTTGCTAATCTGGCACTGGTCTTGAACATTAAACTGACTTCACATACAACCAAAATGCTGATGACATCAATGAAAAGAAACACATTGTTCATAAAGACTTCCAAGTGGCTGGCTGGAGATCTTCAGGACAGGATGATAGGTTGTGCCTGCCAAACAAGTTAAATGCAAACAATGGTTCAGAACACAGCAAGGGATGTGGTCTCTCTCCATTTACCCTCCTCTCTGTAGTTATTGGAAACTTAAAAACGCTTCCATCCACAAGAAGAGCAATTTTTGGCTGCTACTTCCCTGTACGATATATAGTTAGGAGCCTAGTGATAATTGGGACTGCACAAAAAACTTCCAGTTAATATTCCACAAGCATGAATCTGGTTAAAATAATTTTTAGTTTTCATTGTTGCATTTTGGGGTTAGCTTAGAGCAATTCCTTAGAAACGGATTCTGAAATCCCAAGGGTCTGTAGCAAAAGGTAGCTCCTGCTAAATAAAGTACTACTACATCAAACACTCATCAGTCTAAAAATTCAGTTGCTTCTGAAGAAAGGACTAATATTCTATACTGTTGCCTATTGTCTGAAGGAGCTCCTTCCTCTTTCTTCCAGATTCTGTTCATGGTGCCAGTTACATGAACATCCTAAAATCCATTTTCACTCCAACTAAACCAGTCAATTATTTTAAGTTTACACATGGATTCTTGATTCTTGAATCAATCTCATTTTAAGCCGTAAATATTGTAAAACACTCCCAATGTCTGGCACCATGTTTCACCAAAATCTGCAGAGAATTCTGGCTGACTGACGAGTTCAGAAGGATGCTCAAATAGTATTTGCTCTCCAAGTATGAAACTCCCAAGCACTACCTCCCAAAATCAGTCCTTTCTAACATTAATTATCTACATAGAGAGGAAAAGAGTAATACTCTTTTCAATGTGTTTTTACCTTTTGTGTACTCACTCTATTGCCAATGCTGCTTCCCAGACATTATTAGCAATGGCTTAACCCACATCATGTTTCATTTAAATGACAATATCTAATCACTCTGCAAAGATGCTAGACAAGTTTCCTTTTTTGTAGCCTGGCATTTTGGTTCCTCCATTCCTGAAGTCCTAGTTTAAAGAATCCATTCCGAGGAGGCATTTAATGCATGCGCGTATTAGTGCAGAAGCAAGTACCCTGAAATCTGCATTCAGGCTCTCCAGGTCACCCTTTCTAAAGTCAGTTCCTCACTTGCTTTCTCTTCCAATCTTCTTTCCTACTTGTCTCATTCCTCCTCCTTTCTGGACAGTGTTTGGATTTTGCTCAGCTAAAGCAGGTAGCACCAGGACTGAGGGGCCAGTACCTCAAACCTTAACTTTTTTTTTTTCTCAAAAGGATAACTGGAATTACAGTCTTGAGGGCAAGACTCACAGGTTCACTCAAAGACTTTCTTTTCAAAACAATGTTTTCACTATGGGCATCATGGCTACTGGGAACTGGAACTACTAAGCTCCTGAACTGAACAGCCTTCATAGCAATTAATTTTTTAAATCCCAGATGGCAGATTTTGTAACTGCAACCCCAATTCACTGCTTTTGAGTATCACATTTGTCTCTCAGGCTTAGGATCACCTCCTCATGTGATGCTATTCAAAGCCCTTTCACAATTATAGATCCACTCAGTATTACCTCTGTGAGGTTAGTGCTGCTCTGGGACACCAGAGATTGCCAGGGTTGCACAGAGAGAGAGTAAATCAAAGATGGAGCTTGTTTCTTAATGAGACAATGCTGGTGGAGGAAAGGAGAATGGGATCTAGCCTACACATATACGAATACAGAAGAGAATTCTTGTAAGTGTTAAGTGTATTACTTCTCTCTGACCCACTATTCCCTCTTCTTGATCCTCTCAACTCCTCAAAAACTAGGAATTTTTTCCCTTCCTTATTAATCTTGCTCCATTCAAGTGATTGTAACTCAAATTTCTAGACTGACACCTTTCAAGTTATCAGAAAAGCTCATTCTTTCTCTAACATGTACTTGTCAGTTTTGCACTTGACTTTCTTCAGTAGCTCCTTTGCTTATGGATTTAGAGATTCAGCTCTCTTCAGAGATGAAAGCATGATGTGATGGGATGTGCACAATTGGATTCCGCCAGTCTTCAGCTGTTCAAGCATTAAACCTCTGTCTGATCCTGCCTAATCACACTCGACAAAGCCTGTGTGACCACCACGACAGAGAGTCCACAGAGCATTCATTATGGTCTGTGTTAAACTCACCAATCAACTCGTGAAAAAAACTGTTGCTTTCAGATTTAGAAAAGATATCAGAATATATATCTGGAAAGGGAGGAATCATTTTGTATGTGTGAAGTATGGAGCCTACCTCTTTCTCCTGGTCTTCCTGGTTGGCCAGGGCTTCCTGGAAACCCTTGCATGCCGGGTGATCCTTGTTCACCCTGTGGCCCTGGAGCTCCCGGCCGACCTGGCTCACCAGGAGGTCCTGCGATGGTCCGTGTTGAGACAGACTGGCTCGGAATCTGGTTCAGAATTGAGTTATATCTTGCCATATGACCTGTCAGGAAAAAAAGGTCATGGTTTTCAAGTTGCAGTCGAAAATCTGGTTCAGCAAAGTTTGAACAGAGCACTGGCAGGTTCTCAAGGCTGTGGCCTGTCATGCTTTTATATTATGTGTGTGAAGTTGTGCATTTGTTGGTGAAGAAATAGTGGTTTTGGGAGCACACAGAAAATGGAAAAGCTATTGTGTGGAAATTTATTTCCTTGCTTTGGTAAGGGTTTGGGGTTTTTTGTATTTTATGTTATGTCTATAAAAAGTTAAAATTCTTACAGAGAAGCTTCTGTGTTCTATCATAGCTTGGAGACAATTCCAGCTTTTCTTAGATGGTTGATGCTAATCAGCTCTACTTGGATATAAATCTAGTTGAATGTAAATCTAGTTGGAACATAAATCCTGTCTGTCTAGCCTAAAACAAACAGATCACCTTAGATACTTTGAAAAGCATCATGTTTGTAAGTAATTGTGGCAGGAAAAGATCCATTCTAGAGACAGAAGCGTATGAACTATGGATGTACTTGCCTTGGATGAGCTGTTCACACACCTGACGAGCCACAGCACGAACCATTGCTTGGGACTGGAGATCACCCTGGATAACAAGAGCAGCAGTGTCATAAAAAAGTTCTGTGTTGAAAGCATTTAGAGCAATGATAGAAACTTATTATTGCTGAGAGATTATATCCTCACAGATGAGAAAAAGAAGCCAAAAAAAAATTTGGGATTTTGCTGGTTCCCATTACTGTTTTCAGCCAGCAAATTGATAACCCTAATGAAAGATGAGAGATGTGGGGACATACTTAATGCCTCATACTTCTCAGCTTCAAAATATTAATGCAGCTATATATAAGACTATGTCTCAAAAAGAAGGCAAGTTTGCTTGATTGCAAAGAGAAAACTATTGTGCCTGTAAACACAGAGAAACATAAAATGTTGGAAAAAACCCTTTATGAGACAGAAGGCCAGAAATGAAAAAACCCATGGCTAACGTGAACATGGACTTACCCGCTCACCCCTTTCACCCTTAGCTCCAGGAGGACCCTACAAAAAGATGCAACACAGAATTAATTCTTACTTTGTTCTGTTCAAAATTTTTAACATCCAAACATTGTCTCCCTTGCAGATTCACAGTAAAGGGAGAAAAAAAAATATATAATAAACAAGACTTCATTCTCATGTAACAATAACAAATATACTTCCACTTCAGGACTCAACAAAATGTTCACCTTTGGCAACTACATGGCAACAATGATTTACTCATGTGTTTGTCACACACTGAATTCACTTATTTAAAATGGCAGCAAGGCCAGGCACGTGTTTCACGTGGCTGAAACTGGAGTAGTTATGACAAAATAGCAGTCTGAAATTTTGGCATTTGCTGCACTGAGACTCTTCATCCACTATGAACAGTCAGTAAAGGGATTAAAAATCACAGAAAATTACATATGACATTAAAGATAATGTAACACACTAATGATGGTAAGGACTTTTATGGATTAGAACAAGCTGTCCAGGGCAGTTATAACTTCACCAGTGGCAGTTTTTGGGGTAGGCTACACATTTCTCAGGAAATCCTGAAGCAAGGAAAGGCCTGCATGGAGAGGTACATAGCAGCTGATACACGGTTAAAGCACAGCTTATTCAACCCTGGGAAAGAAGGAACTCCTACAAAGACTGTAAGACTATTTCTACGGCCTCTTTTCTATTACTTTACCTTTTGAGAAAGGCAGTTATTAAAGCTCATCATCTCCCTGTTTTTTCTGAACACAGCAGAGCTCTTACATGACTCACAGGAATATCTACACTCTAGGAAATTTGGTTCAATATCTGGAACATGTGTTTGGACAGGAACTGAATAGTTAACATGTCATATATTGATGCTAATAAATTCCATAGCTCATCAAATCTCCTTAGTAGGTTTCATGATTTCACTAAGAAACTATGCAGAACTGAGCATTAGGTTATTATCTTTGCTTATATATTATCAGTCAATCTCATTGCATTTCCACTTAACCAAATAAAAATGCTTGCATTGGCCTAAATCTCCAAACCACATTACATTTTGAAAAAAAATTTCTAGTCTACAAATAGAGTCAGAAATACACACTGTCCCATTCTGATGTCTTTAAAAATTAAATAGAATGTTTACTGTGATATATATGGAAAAAAAAATAAAAATTGAGCAGGCTTTCTAATTAACCAAGTAGTCAAATGTTAAAATATGAATACGCAATATTATCTGAATCGTTACAGAGAAAAAAGAGGTTCACTATAGATACTGTCTTTTACATAATTTACATACTCATTTCATAGTTGCATTCTTTTCTTCCAGTCAAACTGTCTTGTGTTATTAAAATAATAATAATAAAAAATAGTATCTGAAAGACAAACTTAATTTTGTAGGTTCCTAATACTAATTTTAGGTATAGAGGATGTAATTTTCTATGTAATGCAACTGATGATCAAATTTATAATAACAATCTAGAAAAAATCCTGGTCATTAGTCTCAGGTTTTGATGTGAACACAAAGTAACCACAAAAGTCAGGTTTTTATTCATGCAATATTTTGACAGTTTGAAAATCAGAATATTTTTTTTAAAATATTTAGGGTAATAAATGGCATGTTTGAATTTCTTGAGAGTTGCTTGATGTGCAAATGAAAGAAAGGTGAAAGTAATCACACAAGGACTACAAATTCACAGTTATAATTTTAACTTCTGTTGTCTAACTTTGTGTTTTGACTCTATAATCCCTATATTCCAAACATTGTATGTAAGATCAACGAATAAATTTAGTTACAAAGAATGAACAAATAAAGATCAATGTGGTGTTTTATTTAGCCACTAACTGCAAACAGATCGTAAGATACAAATGTTGAGGAGTTCTGTCAAACAGTGAAGCCAGGATCAGAAACCAACTGATGCACAACAGCAGATAAAGAAATATTCATTAATTTTACTCACAGGAGCTCCAACATCACCTTGTGGCCCCTGGCTTCCAGTAACACCTGGAACACCTGGAGCACCAGGTATACCCTACATGGAAAAAGGGAAAGAAAAGAGCGGTGATGACAGTCAACATCCATGAATCCTGATGACAAAAAGTGCACAAAGCAGCCAGTACACCATCAGTTCTGTCTGTCAAAGACTGGAGATGCTGAGAGGACTGAGAAGTTCATGCTGCAGGAAAAAGAGCACCAAAAGCACAACTCTGGGAAAAGCACTTGAGAAAAATAGCTTGGGTTGCTTTCTGGAACAGGAACAAATTTCTGAACCACTAACTAAATTCTGTGATGTTCCAGGGGCATGACTTGGAATGGTCCTTGTAAAAACAACAGGATAGCTTGGAGAATACTCAATACAATCAGCAGCTTCACCTCATGTGTTTCATCTATCCAGGAGGCATTAACTCTGCCTAGCTGCCCTAGCTGAGAAGGCTGAGACTGATCCTGAAAGCAACTCAGCTTTGAAAGCTGAATGTGGGCTCTGCTGTCTTCCTTGATTACTCTATGAGAGCACCTGCTCTGATCTCCAGCCTCCAGACTAAGCAAAACTTGGCATTTCGCTTCAACCAACAGTCCTAACTGGGATTTTTTACGAAAAAAAAGTCTTGTTTCAAATGTTAAGAGCATTAATTCCCTCTACATAGTGCAGTTATTTGCCTAAAAACAAGCTATCAGTCTATTGACAGAATAACTTTCTCCCGTTCCCATAGGACACATTTTTTCTCGAGCTAAGTAAAGAGGGGAAAGAACTGACACTGGACAAGCGGCTATCTGCCAGCAATGTGTGTCATGAGAAAATTAACTTCCCTTGGCCTTGGCCTATCCACTGCAGCCTAGATAACAGTGTGACCTCTAATTCCCCCCAAATCCTGCTAACTTCTATAGTAATGAATTCCATGGGCCATACTCACCATTGGGCCAGGAGGTCCTTGTGGGCCAGTGGGTCCATCTTTGCCAGGAAGGCCCTATAAAAGAGAAATAAAGGCAATTTTATCAGCATCCTATATGTACTTTAAGCATCTGTTCTGTTTCATCTAGATGATGTTTTTCACTTTTTTATTTTTCAGTTTTATTTAGCTTTGCTGATTTGATTTTTGTTGTTTCTGGTTTTGGTTTTTTTTTTTAATTAATAACTGGTGTTAGTGGTTTCTTAGAAAGAAAAAATTCCCTTATTTGCCCTGGGGAGGGTTTATTTTTGAAAAGGAGCTATAGTGTCACTAATATTTAAAAACAAATCCAGCTAGTCTCAGAATACTTTTGAAATAAGCAGCAATGCAAAATTCTTCATACCGGCCATTTTCGCCTCTGAGTGAATTTCACTTAGAACGCTTCTGCAGGGTGATAAATGAGCAGGTTTGCTGTCAAACCTCTCTACCACAAGGTCATGTTTCTACATCTGTTCTCTCTGGTTGCAACTATTCACAGTCCCAGTGATGAAGTGCTGAAAGATGGCAACGGAGAGCCGCTCTCTCTGCCCAGCAATACTGTACATATGTACGAGCTATCACTGAGGTCCTGATTCAGGAAGCAGCAGGAATGCTCATGTGGTTTACATTATGAACGTGCCTCAGAGCTTCCAGAAATGGGAGCCAAAAAACTAAAGATAACTTGGAAACTGGAAAGCAAGCAAATCACAGGGAAAAAAAAAAAATAGACTGACCAGATGTAGAAGAGAATATATTATTAATAAAGTATTCTTGCAAATTAACCGATATGCACACTTTGTGTCCATATGCTATAAAGCATGGGTTTCTGACCAGCCTGGTGATAAGACAATTCTTTAATTACTACACAGCCTAAAAAGGAAAAATATGGTCTTATCTCTGGTTCAAGACCAATTTGAAAGGTGGCTTATGCTGGAAAGTGGTTTATTGCTGAAAGGTTTGAAAGTGTTTATGCTGATACATACAGTAAAGAACATTTTAGGCCTCAGTAACTCAGAGCTTTGGAAGAAATGTTCATAACTTATTTGGTTTGTAGTTTTTTCTGAATCTTTCTTTCTGGTACAGTGTTAGCAATGAATACAGCATGAACTACTAGTTTTATGGTTTTCATAATTTAGAAACTATTATTCAAATCTGCAATCATATGGCATAAAAAAACTGGCTGGGGAATATTATCTGGAACGTTTGTTTTTTTTAAGAATTCCATCAGAAGGGTGTTTTGATGATAAAATAAGCCACACAGTCAACTCACATTATGTAATCTATGCATCCTTATTCTTGATAAGGAAATACTTTCCTATTTCACAGTGTAGCCAAATGGTTCCGGAAGCTGCAAGGACCAAAGGAGCAGCCCTATCACAGTAAGAACTAAAGCAACTGTAACAGCTTTTGCAATACAGATACTAGTAGTATCTTTATCACAGCAGTTTTAAGACATATACAGAAAAAGGTTGCAAGCCTAGCTCAAATACATTTGCAAAGGAAAGTGTGTTCAGTCTTCAAAACTGGTATTTCGAGAGGAAACAGAGAATGGTACAAGGAAGGAACTTTGACACACATTGAAAATTATAAAATTGAGTTTCTAATATTCCTGGAAGAAGCATTTAGTTGTGAACAATGTTTTGAAAAATTCAAAAATACCTATTCACATTTTTATAAGGGCATGGAAGTCCCTAAAGCAAAGGCAAGCTAGACTTCTTTTTGAAACAGTAAAACCTTTGGGAAGACTGATACCTTTGCATTTACAAGAACGTTTCACTTTTTAAAGCAAAGATGTAAAATCTGCATTTATTTTTGACCAGTTCTAAAGCAGAGTGAAAACTGGTTGGACCCTTTCAAGGGCTTAATTTAACTAGGAGGAGGAAAACATAGAGCTTTCCACTGGCTTCTAGGATCTAGTGTGGATTCACACAAACTTCTAAAGAAAAATAATGCACTATGTCCCTCCCTTCTCCCATCCCAGTCAAAGAGTAGAATTAACAGTACGATCAAAATTCCATTTTCTTGGAATATATTTCACAATTTCTTTATTCTGAGCAGTGTTCTTACTCTTGGCTGCTCAAGAATCACCTCCTGTCCATTCTCCTAAGGTTTATTTCTCTTGGCATTGTGTCCGTATCGCCCACAAAAATCACCTCCTACTGTATTTGCTGGATGTGAAAATTGCTATATACAAATGAGGTCAAAGTGAAGCCTGATTCTAGAAAGGGTATGGCCATACTTACTCTCTCATGCAGGTAAAAGACTAAAGATATTTGTTTGTGCTGCCAGCAGGGTTTGGAGACGATGTTACTCAGACCACCTGATGGCCAGAATGGATCTGACACTCCTTCTGAACTTGTGAGCAGTGCACAGAGATTAGTAAGTACCAGGAAATTGGCAGGAAGACTGGGAATGTATTTCTTCTGGCTCTTTCTCTCATTATTTTTGGTGTGTGCAATGTAGAAGAAAATAGAGCACTGTGAGAATTCACTAAGATGTATTCTGAGCACTGAAGCCTTAAAGATATTATTTAATCTCGCCTTTATTGAACTCTCCTCTTTGCTTAACTATCTCTGTTCCAAGGGAATTCCACAGTACAACAGCACTTTATCTCTGTCCCATCCAGGATAGAAATGACTGTACAGAGACACTTAATCTCCGCCCTGGAGCCGCATGTCCAAGAGCAGGATGGTACAGGTTTTCACGTGTGATCTAGGATGTAGATCTTGGAATCAAGATGTATATTATTTTGGAAAGTTAGCACAAATCAAGACATCCTCTGCTATTGGTATGAAAAAAAAAAAAATTATGAAGAAACAGTGTAGCTCAGACAGATTTTTTTTACAAGGGATTTTATTCCCAAAATACAAATGGCATCACCTGAAAAATCACAAGTCTGATGATGTCAGTACTGCTGCTGACATCATTAGAAACTTCTGAGCTTTCAGTAGCCTGGAATTTGTTTAGGGAACTTGTGGAGAGGTGATTTTTCCAGGAGGACTAGATAAAGGCAAAAAACTTAACTGAAGGCACAGAGCCCAGGCTTGAAAGAGTTTCCTGCAGGACCTTCTAAAATAACCTTCCAGCCTGGGACTCGTGACTCCCTAACCCAGAAAAAGCAGAACGTGTGCCCTGTGCAACTCAAGCTCCTTCTTTCAACATTAAATGCTTGTGAGAGTTGGTGGAGAAACATGATCTGTTATTTTTAGTAAAACCTTTCTTTACTGCTAGCTACAAATATGGGGCAGCAAGAGAGGCCATCAAACAACCACAGCTCCAGCCATAAAATATAAATAAATAATTTTCTATTTTATAAAATCTTTTATAACTGGAAGAGCATAAGAGGTGAGGGGACTGTTCCTTGTGTGGAATCTGAGTGGTAGATTTAAAACAGTTACCAGACAGGTATAAAATATTATCATGTATATTCAGAATGTTTGCTTTATTTTCAGAAAATGTATTTTTTCACTCTGATTCAAGCTTCACATGGTATTTTTATTACATCCCACTCTTTTTCATAGGGAGGGTATGTCACTATGACAATGATCTTCCTATGAATTCACACAACTGACAGGGAAGATACTATATTTTTTGATGAGGTACTAAAGCACAAGACAAAGTAAGTAAACCAGCGACTAAAAAGCAGAAGTTCAGAAATACAAAAAAGAAACTTTATAGACTAAGTGTTGAATAACAACATTAAGAAGGGAAAAAACAAACCCTTTTCTCAACTGATTGCAAAAATAAAACCAGAAAGCATGAACACTAGAAATCGAAATCAAAAGGGAAGGGAAAAGAACTGTAAAAGTGAAGTGATTCCAACTATCAGCAACTGGACGAAAAAAATCTTCATTCCAGGACTTCGTGAGTCTAATATCACATTATACCCAGTTCAGCAAAGTTCTCAGAGATCTCCCAATAAATATGCTTATCTCCCATTAAAATCAGTGTGATTTAGCCACCTGTTTAAGTACTTTACCGCACTGATATCACTATAATTAAGATATATAAATGATCAATAAATACTAAAGAGGAAGTGATAACTAAGCTAAGAATAACACAGAAGATCTCAGTTCTAGTAGTATAATAGTTGCAAAATAGTTTGGCATCTTGGCTAACAGGAGGAAGCCCAACAAAAGGAACATTATACAAAAAGGCAATTTACTTCTCAGGAATTTTCCGTTCCCTTTTGCTGCTGCAGTTATCCCCTTCCGAATTATGCCTTTCTCAAGCACTGGGTCTTCAAAGAGACTGCGGTGAAATAATTGGTTTGAATCTTCATCCATTAAAAGCAATTTTATGTTGTCATAACTTCATAGGAATCAAATGAGTTACAACACCATAAAATTAGTATAACATAATTATTTGTTGCCATAGAAATAATTATTGCAGGACAACATTGCAAAAGGGTCGCACAGAGACAATAACAGACCTAATTTTATGAGCTCTAGGCTGTTTATCCAGCTCCTGTGATTAACAGCAGAAGAAAATGAACGCATGAACGAAGCATTATTGCCATGTCTGTAACAACTGGGAGTTTAGGTAATTGCCCTACCTTTTAACAGACAACACTGGGGTGTTCTACAGAATAAGCACCCCATGGACCTTTCCAGGCTGTATCAAAAGCCTTTGCTGCACTAGTCCTCCTCGGCTTTTCTCTGGAATATCATCTCTCTGCAACAACCTGCTGATTTCCACAGAGAGGCAAACTGGACCCCTTCTGAAGTGCTTGCTGACATCAAGGCCTGTCTGAGGGCATCCACTGCTAAATATAAATTCAACTATAGAATAACATAAGAATAGAGTTCTCTTTTCCCTGAACTGCAGACTCCTCGATGTCCCCCATGATCAGGAATGTAGAGGGAGGAGGCTCATACCGCTCACATGTACAGTGCTTAGGATCATGTCACCTCAACCTGTCCATGACAAACACCAGACAGAACATGGCAAAAATCCAGACGTTCATCAGGCTTCAGGTCTTTATTAACCTGGAGATGAAGAGGCGACACCAAGCATGGGGAATTTAGAGGGAAATAGTCCAATATTTAGGGGGAAATATTCCAATACAATCAAAATGAAGCCATAAAATATCCAAAAAACAGAAGAAGACATCACAGTACTATAAATGAGAGAAAAATAGTATAAAGATCTTCATATTTTGTCACAACTTAACTGAAAATTAGAAGGTTATTCATCCGATGATAATGTTGTGTAAATCTTTATCTTGGTAAGATGACTTTCTTTTCTTGATTTTTAGAGAAAAAAGCATCTATGTATCACCCAAATTTTACAGTAACTCCAGTGGAATTACTTCTAGACATAAAGGTATGTCAATGTTTAAATTCATAATAGTGAGTTCAAATACATATTTTGCTACAGGGATGGGTTTTTGATAACAAGGTCTCAGGGCAATGCCAGAAAATCAAAGAAGGTCCAGATTTCTATGAAGTTTAAGTTACATTAACATATCCAAAAAAAAAGATCATGAATATGTAAATCTTGTTCAAAGGAAACTGAAAAGTCAAATCGATAATGAATTTCTGCTGTAGACAGAAACCTAGTACTATGTTAACAAGTTTCCAGCACATGACTAATGACGAAACAAAAGTCACTGCAAGGAGACAATGAGGAGGACTTAAATGTTTAACTACAAAAATTAATTTATTTTTTTTATTGCTTCCTAGATAGACTGTAAGTATGTTCACTTGCTTTACCGGGAGCAGAATAAGGTTGACTAAATTTTCATACAATTCTTTACCTTCACCTTTACCTCATGTCAACAGTTTCTAGAAGTATTGTTTTACATCCAGTATTAAATTTTCTTGTCGTTGTCTCTGTTATTCATTGACTTGCTAGAAAACTTGTTTATATTATTGCATTGGATTGCATACTAATTATGTACCATTTAACAACCACCTAATTTTAAACCTGTAAGCTAAGAGACTAATTGGCAGTGCTGAACACAAGTGACATCTATTCCTAACCAATGCATCAAGCACAGCCACTGTGCATGGCTCCCACCACTCGTCTAGTACTTCTCAACCCTCACCTAGCAGGTGGAAGAATATCCACCCTGCCTCTGACTGCTGTGCTGATTGGCACAGAGATACAGGCTTCAGAAATGACAGAGGTGACATAAATTACAATAAATTGACCACATGGGGAAACGTACCCATTATAGAACGGAAATAAAACACGTGTAAAACATCCTCATTTCACCTTACCCTTTGACCTTGAGCTCCGTCTCTTCCAGGTGACCCTGATGCTCCTGGGACACCCTAGGCATTATAAAGGGAGAGCAAGTGATGGGTTCAAATTAATAGAATCGAACTAAATAATTTTCCAGTGAAACTGTATGACATGCTTTTGGATAAATATCTTTGATAAATGGAACTAGGGAGTTCAGTAATGGGATGGGGTCATAAAAGAAATTCAGTAAAGAAGATATTTCTGTGAAATGAGAGTTAGGTAAACAGACACTGTTAAAATGCACAAGCTTTTAGACCATAGAGACCTGATTTCAGTGTTAAACAAGAAAGTAACCAGTTCCTCAGGCCCCAGATGAACTGGTCACTGCACACCAGCATACCCTGGATTCCTGCTCTTTCTAAAGCTCTGTTCAAATTCACCCCAACAACACATTTCTCAGCAGTTTGGAGCACATGCCCTAAACTCACAGTGATGTCAATTCAACATTCAAACTTAGTATGTGACAGCTTAGACAATAACTTAGGGAATACCTGCAGGCCAGGAAAACCAAGATCTCCCTTCTCTCCCTTTTCACCTGGTGGCCCCTGCAAATTAAGAATCACACATAACTTGTCTATTTTTTAATAGTTCTTCTCATTTTCTTTAGGAAAAAACAACAAAGCAACAACAAACAAACAAAAAACAGAAACAAAAAATAAACAAAACCCCAGACTATTTTTCCTACTGAAAGCAAACATATTTGCAAAACTGTGAATGAAGAATTTAAAAATACAGAAAATAAAACTAATTTTAAAATACTTCATAATTAACCTGACATAATTAACCTAGCCATGATGTTACACACACACACAAAAAAAAGGTCGCAATTTTCTTTTCTCTTCAAAGGAATTTGTGTCACTTCAGGCCTCAGAAGTATTTCCTATAATGATGAAACCAAGGATATTCTATGGAAAGAGGACATGTTTCTATCTACATGTGTACATATGCATAACAAAAATATACTTTTCTAGATAATAAACCAACTTTAATTACATTTATACAGAAACAATTTCTCTATGAAACAACTATTCTTATAATTAAAGTATTCCATATTATTTTTTGATGACAGCATCATCAAGAATATACAGCTTTGGTAAATCATTATACTGTACAGCAGTATCACACGGACTGGATAAGACAAAGAAAGTGCATTATAATCTAATTTTTTTTTTTTTAATCTAGCAGAAAAAGATGTGTTTCCTACTTTTCAAGGCTTGTATGTCCCTATCTAATGTGAAGTATAGGAAACAAGTGTGCTGCTTCATTATTCTACCAATGTGAATATGATGAAATTCTGTGATGTATTTCACAACAGCATTGCAAACTCCAGGCCTAATCACCTCCTCTTATGACAGATTTAGTAATGTAATGTAATGAATATTATTGCTTAATTTTGGCAGAGAATATGGTGTTCGTGCTTGGGTATACCTTTCAAGTTAGAACTGATCTGCCATGAGCAATACCACAACCGGAAAAAGATAAAATATTCACATTTTGGATTGGTGCCATGTTACAACTCCCATTGCAGTTTTTTTCACTTGTCTCCAGGTTTGATGCTAATACCCAGCTTGTATTGAACCTGCGATCAAATACTTTCAGCTGACTTAAAGTTCAGATCCAAATAAAAAAATAGAAGTGTTGACATTGAACCCACATTCACTACAGGGCAAACCCACATCTGTGATTTCACCTCGAATATTGAAATTCAGATACTGATCACAACACTAAAAGCTATTTCAGTCTAGTCTAAGATATTTGCTGCTAAAACCATCACAGGAAAGAAGCCTATTGATTTTTTAAGTCTCACTGGAAGCCCTTGAATAGAAAGTCCACTGGGTCCTTGTGGTCCTGGAGGTCCTTGAGGTCCAGGAACACCAATTTCACCTCGAGGTCCATCTGGTCCCTAAAGTAGCACAGGACATAAGTTAAACTCTTATCATATGGACAAAGGCAGCTTCTGTTTGAAGAATTAAATACCAATAGACTCAAAAACATCTGAAATATGAGTTAACATGTGATTGAGCAGTTAGGGTTCAATTTAAAACTGCCTGGTTCCTTTATAAATACTAAAAAAAAAAAAAAAAAAAGATTATTTATGCTGTGAAAGCAGCATTCTGAATTGTATATCTTTTGTCGAGGAACAAACAGAACAGGCAATTGTTATTGAAAGAGAGACACCAAACGCCAATGGCATTTCACTATGCTTTTTCCTCAACAACATAAGAGACAATCTGGAATTAATTTCAAGGCTTACGTGCAGCAGAGATAAACCAAGAACCTGTGCATCTATCAAATGTAGAGTGCTGTGCAAAGTACCTTTGGACCTGGGTCACCACGATGACCTTTGGCACCTCTGACACCTGGACCACCCTGTGAAGCACAAGCACAGAACCCACTGAAAACCAAAAATCTCAAATAAAAATGAAATCCAGAGAAGCCCAAACAGTTTTTTCCTGTTTCTGAATCAGCGTTCAAGAATCAGTAAATATCCTGTCGATATCCTTCCACTGGGGTAATTAAACTGAGAACATACTTAAGTATGGCCATACACAGGAACAGATTTAAACACAGATGTGACTACTTTCTAGAGCCAAGAATGCAGACCACATAAGCATCAAAATAACACTGAAAGCTACAATACGGATGGAAATGTGGCCACGCGTTCCCTTCCAGTTGCTGAAACCTCCTGCACATATGTCTGTTCTCACCAAAATCTTTTTTTTTCAAGGCTGAGCTTCCAAAAAAGCCAAGAGCTTTCTGGCTTGTATCAGAAACACTGTGGCCAGCAGTGATTGTCCCTTTGCACTTGGCACTGACGAGGCTGCACCTCCAATCCTGGATTCAGTTCTGGGCCTCTCACTAGAAGGACATTGAGGGGCTGGAGCGTGTCCAGAGAAGGGCAACAGAGCTGGGGAAGGGTCTGGAGCACAAGTCCTATACGGAGCAGCTGAGGGAGCTGGGAGTGTTTAGCCTTGAGGAAATGAGGCTCGGGGGGCACCTTATCGCTCTCTACGAGTGCCTGAAAGGTGGTTGTAGCCAGATGGGGGTCGGTCTCTTCTCCCAGGTAACAAGTGCTAGAACATGAGGAAATGGTCTCAAGTTGCATCAGGGGAGGTTTAGATTGGATATTAAGAGAAATTTCTTCATGGAAAGGATTGTCAGGAATTGGAACAGATTGCCCAGGGAAGTGATGGAGTCACCATCCCCAGAGGTATGTAAAAGATGTGTAGATGTGGCACTTGGGGACATGGTTGAGTGGTGAACTTGGCACAGCTGGATTAATGCTTGGACTCAATCATCCTAAAGGTCTTTTCTGACCTAAACAGTTCTGTGATTCTAATGACTCAGGAATATTTTTCAGCAAGGACGACTCCAGAATCTACTAGACCTACCATGGTTTAATTTAAAGCCACTCTTAGGTAAAATGCTCTTTTGGCCATTTTTCTCTTTTTTGCTTTCTTCAGTAATGCATACATCTGTTCATCATTTATTAACCAACTGTTGCCTTTTTTATTAGTATCATCTGAGACACTAGAGTAGCATGTATCTATGGATGGCTGCCATGAATGTGCTTTCCAAAAACATGCTGCATGTGCTTTCTGTTCTAGAACAGCATAAATATTTTTTTTCATTTTTTTCATATCAATTTCCCTCTTCCTGAGTATATTGCTTGATCTATCGGAATATGAGCTTTACACGTATTCTGCCCTTCTTTGTTTTCAAAAATGATCTTGTACAACTAGACACCAAAGTTGAATAGCGTTCTGCAGAGGCTACATAAGTATTTACAAAAATAACAGCAGTTAAAGACACAAAAATAGAAAATGTGCTTATATGTAGTATTTATAACTTTAAATAGCAATGCAAATAACAGAAATGTTTGAAAGCACCATAGTACTCTTGCTCTTCAATAAAGGTATCATGACATGGTCTTCATATGTGTGATCCCATTGCAGTTTTCCATTACTCCTCTCAGCTTCCTCAGTCTTCCATCCCACAGCTCTGTGGCCATGACCCATTCCACCATGGCCAACTCTGACCCTAAAATCTCATCCCACGCGCTCTACACAACCACGTTCCAATTGCCTGTTCCAAAATTCCAGATACTCATATTTCTGCATTCCAGCCCAGTAGCTCCTTCTGTCCTTTCTCTTGCCTCTGCCTTTCTCCTGAGATTACTCTTTCTGAGATTAAAAATTCCTCAGCACAATAATTGCAACTTTTTAACATAAAGAAATTCACCGTTTTCTGCCATTTTGTTCTCAGAAACAAACTGCACTTTTACTAAGAATATATTCTTAAAAACAGCCTGATGCTGAGACAGTAAATCATATGCTTTCAGATTCATGCTGAAGTTGGTACATTTATCCATGAGTTAAACCCAGCAACCTTTGCTGCACAAGTTCCAGAAAAGCATTTATTTACAATGAAAATGTCAGAAGAGCCCCCTCGGTTTTTTCATAAGCTTGTTTTGATGGTTATTCCTCAGCACGACTAAGCTTCTGTGACTAATTTCAAACTTTTCATTTCTTCTGCCACATCTTGCCAAAAATTCCTGTTATGCCCTTTTCCCTTATTTTGAATAACTCTTACTAGCCAGTGCTTTCCCCCAGAAACAGCTCTTCATCAACTGTTATCAAAACATCCCCTTATTTCTTTTTAATAGTAAAAACCTATGAAACACTGAAAGCTTTTTCTTGGAATTAAACTTCTGCAATCCTGCGGTATTTTTGTCTATTTCACCTTCTTCACTTCTGCAGCAGTCCTTATAAATGCAGGCATCGGTTTTGTGTGATACCTTATTTTTACTTTATGTTGGGAATTTCAGACAGTAGGATCAAATTCTGGCAAAGATGAAGGCATGAAATTAGCATCTCATAGTGAAAATTGCCAGATAATCTTAACTCTAAACACCACTTACCCAAAATGACCTGTTTCCTGAAAGCCTAAAAAAAAATCTTTCCAGAGGTACTTATCCCAAACAAATGGAAGCCTTTTATTTGGAGTCTTTTTACCTTAATGTCTAAAACTGGCTACATGGTAGAATCCTGATCTCTTAAACAGAGAAATCCTTGGCTTGGAGAAAAGTCACATGACATTTTAATGACTTGGAGCACTACTGACCAGACATAGCACATGTGACTTTCTGACTTTTGGTTGGCGCAGAGATGAATGCTGACTTTATTCTTTTGCTCTGCTTTTTCTTAGGTTGCATACTTCTTTTTTTCCAGAGCTATGCCATCTAACTGTCTGGCAAAAAAAGCATGAAATTTAAACTACCACACCTTTAAACAGGCTGAGTTCCAAAACCCCTTATTTTTCTGCTTTGGCAGTGATTTTTCTGCTCGATTTTAAGCCTCCTCTTGCATGGCACTCAAAACATTGTTAATCCTAAATGTAATATGTAGAAATACATTATTTTACTGCTTGGTTAAGCTTTAGCAATTCCTGATCCACATATCTTTTGAACTATAGTAATACATACCCTTCCAGTCAAATAAATTTCAAATATTTTTCATTTTACCCTGAAATGTGGTCAAATGTGGCACTTTTATGTGAATTATCTCACTGTCTTTTTCACAGAATACAAATTGGATGCTGAAATACAGAAATTAAAACTTTTAATCCATACTTGATTTATAACCTGTATTAAAATAGGAGAACAGAACAATTTCTCCCTGTTCAAGACACCTCTTCAGTGAATTTTCTCTTGTATTCCTTTACAGGTTTTTGTACCAGAGCTTGAAGAACAGTTCTTGCAGAAAGAAAACCTCTGAGTTGGTAGTAGGATTAACATTTAACCTCATTAGTTTTACAATTGCAGTATATTCACATATTTTGGAACAAAATTGGCCAGTGGATTATTTAGTACAGTTCATTATAAACCTAAATAAAACCTTACCGGTGGTCCAGGAGGTCCAAGAGGACCCTTATTGGCTTCTGAACAGGAACAAGCATGAGGAAGGGCAGGACAGTTTTCCTCATCTCTCTATGGAAAGATTAAGACAGAAGAATGATGTACAAAACTTCAGAAGTCAGGGACTTCATGAATCTAAGGCAAAGTACTGTGTGAATGCCTCAAAAGCACTTAGTTGATTTAGAAACATTAATCTCATTGACTTCAATAGGACAAATAACCCAAGCAGAGTTGGGTTTTTTGAAAACACTTAACTATCCATTTCCATTAAAACATTTTTCTCAGTAAAGGAGAAAGTGAAAGGTAAATTCTACAGTAAGAGGTTTCTTACCAAGCCAGGAAGCTCACAGCATTTGTCTCGATTGGCCCATGAGGTAGCACAAACAATGTCAAACATCTGTAACTGCAGCTGTTTCATCATTGACGTGAGGTACAAAATGACTGTTAGGTGTAAGATCAGCACAGAACGGAGTCATCAGCAAGAAAAGCTACCTTGACCTAAGAACTCCATTGAGACAGAGCAAAGGCTATTGACTTTGAGCAGCGAGCCACAAATACGTCAATTAAATGGTAAATCCATTGCCTTTAAGAAATCGTGTGTTCTAACCAAGTCATCCAAAATATCAGACATTATATGAATCGAGCAAACTGTTCAAGGTTAAATGCTGCACAGATTTTTTGGATTATCCCCCACTCCTTGATTAAATTCCTGATTTTGCCCAATGGTGCGTCCCAACATGGTTTTTATAGGAAAGGAGGCATCAAGAATCAGGCAAAGGAGAGCTTGGCTTCTAAAAACCGAGTAATTCCTTTTAACTCACTGGCCTGCTGATCAGATTTTATCTGGAACAAGGTCTCCTATAACCTATTACTTACACTGGAGCTGAGATACAAATAGTATTTATAATTTTCCCCAGTTTAATTTTACTCCAGAATATGCCCTCTCCTATCCAGATTATCCCCCAGCAATGATAGTTTAACGATGGTGAAAAGCTGGCTCAATTTGAGAAAACACTGGGGAGAAAAGAAAATTCCTATCACAGGCTTGGGAACATGGTTTGGACAAGAATTTAATCTACAAGAACACACACATTTGCTAAAAACAGCGACTGCTAGAAACTCAGAAACAATATACTAAATTGGACTAAATGATAAAACCTTTACAGCCTTGACTGAACAAAAGGGACTAAAGAGATGAAGCTTCTGTTACTATTTCTATTCTTTTTCCATGCCTCGTTTATGTGCATATTGCATGGGAGAGGGGAATGGAACAGAACATCCCATTAAATTAACCCCACATGTCAAAAAATTCGAGGAGCTGCTAGAGATAGAAGTCTACTTGGTTTTGCTCCCATTATTATTTTCAGTGGCATTATTTAAAAACCAGAACAGAGGAATTAATTTAAAGATTTCTTAAAACTGAATTGCTTCTAAATCTGTTAAAATGAACTACATATGTGCACCTTTGGTTTTGTCACATTATTTTTCTTATATAGGTCAATTACTATAGTTTAAATAAAAGCATACTTTCACATAAATAGATGTTCTTCTCACCTGACAAGCAGATTAGCTGGTTTGCAGATTTGCTGTACTACAGATGCAGAGACACAAGAGTTGGCTCCATGCTAAACACCTCAGACAGCAGAAGTGCAGCATGAAGGCAGCTTTTGGACCCTTGGTCTGGCTCCACAGAGATGGACCCTGAGCCCAGCAGGTCTGTGTCCCTGGCTATGTCAAATGTAAGCTGGCTCCACGTGGCCTCCCTTAGATGCCTCCGTCTTTGCTACACACCCCGAAGATACCCACTGCAGGAGGACTCATTAGCTTGTGTACAGCAGTGAACATGCAGGAACGCATGGCTCTGGCACTCAGAATGACCCTGGGCATTTGCATGATACTGCACTGAATCCAATAAGGCACCCCGGAAAGGGGTACAGCAACACCCGAGCTGCTTGTGCAGAAAGCAGCTTAAGTTCAGAAGTTAAGTCATATTGCCTTTTTTTTTTTTTTCCATAACCCAGTCCATCCCAAGCTGTTCTGTTATCCTGAACAATGGAAGGCTGACAGTACTGGCTACATTTATACAGTCCTACACAGGCGTCTATATGCATTCATTTTCTCTGGACTAGACAATCTAGAGATCCATAGCAATAAAACAAGTTGGTGTAAATCAAAGAGCAAGCAGACATTTTCTGAATGGCTGTATTCACTAACCAAATGTTGAGTGACTTGGTATTCTTATTTTAAAATATTATGTGGGCTGCTCTGACTCAAGCTAAATAATAAAACAAAGCTTTCTTTGCTACTGTTAAACATTTATTTATAATTCTCTGTATTCATAATGATTTTGCTCTCTAAATATCCAGCCCTCCAAGCAGAATCAATAGGATGGAAAAGTTTACCTGTCCTCATCTAACAAGGCTACATCTCTGCAAAAATTTTTCAACAGCAGACCACAATAGACATTACTATTTTAACAGTACAGATACATGGAAGCAAAAAAGGAAAATTTAAAAGAGGAAATATCAATGATGTTTGTGAATTGCAAAAAACCAATCTTTTAAAGCTGGACTTTTCATTAAATTCCACTGAAGGAATAAAAACCATTACTTGCCACATGTCACAGTGAGGTTTCATTGCTCTGGCTAGCTGGAATGTGTAATTCAGAGTAGCCTCACTATTCAGGGATGTTAAAAGGGCTGGGAGCCTTTAGAATAATCCCCTTTTTGTCCTATCTCTATTTCTGCTTGTTCATTTTACCATTGCACACCATATGCATCACTGAGAAAAAACCACCAGTATTATTATATTCCCTCAAAACGGTAATGTTTGGCAAAATTCAGGTGATTATACTGTATTCATTGAATTAAAAAAATAGACTAAAAATCATTCCAACAATGCTAAACTATTCCATGTGATTACAGTTAGAACAAAACATCCACAATTTTCTTCCAAAATACCTGCCTCCTTGTTTTTATTTTATGTAATAAGCATTTCTAAAACTAAGAGATTTACTGTTCTACTACCTGTTGTGAGAAGAACCTCTATCCTGCCTCCTACTAGAGTACTTCAATGTTCTTCAGTTTTTGGAGTAGGAAACCAACTCATTCATTCATTAAATGTAACTATTCACACAAGTTCTACTCAATACTAATAAACTGTGCAGAATGGAGTTTTTGAAGAATGGTATTTGGGTGTTCTCTTGCCTTGCTTGTAATTTGGTATACATGGTAATACCCAAAGACAAATGAATACTACAGAGTAAAGAATTTTCATCTTCAGCTACATACTTTTAGTCTTACATGAGTTTTACAGTTCACTTGAACAAAACCAAATTTTTCAGTGAGTGGGCAGTCTGACTTTTCTTTTATAGATTCTTAGGTTCTAACAAAAGACACCATTTCTTTCCACTTCTTTACAAAGCCTTCTCTAATTCCAAGATTTCCTAAGTCTGCCCTTTTCTGTTTCTATTGGAATGTGACTACAAGGGTTTCTCTATTTAATTGCGTTTAAAGGCTTCATATAATTATTACCCATAAGTTTGAGGCCTAGAAGTGCCTTTTTATTTTTTTAACAGAGATATATTATAAGGACTTATTTTTTACTAAACAAGAGTATTTTCATATCGTAACAAGTAAATACATTTTTGAAACTTCATTCCTATTCAAATCAAGCCTTGTGTTCAAGGTTCCTGTTCTCTGCTAACCTCATTCCAGGGTCAAAAAAGTTCAAAGAAAATTAACAAACAGTATTACACAACAAAAAAAGTCAGAAACCCCAAACAAATCCCCTTTTAAGACATCTGAAACAAAATGGAAAGACTCCCATGCAAAAAGAATAATCAATTACTGTTTCTAGGAGAATAATTTCAGAGGAATAAAAGTGTACATAATCTTTCAGGGGAGACCTTTCACATTTAAAATTTTTTTATATTATAGAAGAGCTAGATACGCTAAGATGGGAGCTTTTGGAGACCATCTGTGCCAAACGAGTTGAATTACTTAATGAATCAGCAGTGAGCTAGGGGTAGAGAGTAAGAGGGAATAAGAGACATGGGAAATAGTTATCACTCAAACAAAGTTTCAATGATTCCAGGCAAAGGAGTTACACATTGTATTACTCTCTGTATAGAAACTTGGTCCACAAGTTGTATCTCAATATATCAACTGTGTTTACATACCTGTTTGAGAATAACATTTGAACAATTATGATCTTGTGATTTCATCTCTTAAAATAATAAAAAATTAATTTTGCCCAAGTGACAACTTTTGCAGACTTCTGCAGAATTTCTGATATGCTGGAACTTCACTATTAAAAACATGAGTTTACTTGGCTTCAAATTAAAACTAACTGCAAAGATTCTAAAGCATTGTTTTCTAGGATATTTCAAATGTTTTAAAGAATTGTTATTGGTTCACTCACAGGTGCAGAGTTGTCTCTTGGTCCTCTGGATCTCACCATTCTCCCCAGCACTTCTATGCCATCAGAACTAATGTTCCCTGCTGCATTAATGGTCTTCTCGCTCACTTGCTTGCAGTCAATAATTATCTTGGCTGTAGTCTTGCTGATAACAACATGCAACTAAGCAAAAGAAAAGATGTTTTAACATTCAAAGGAGTATATGGGATATATGTGCTCTTCCCTGGGAAAAGGGGGGCATTTTTTGAAATGAGCCCCTAACTTCATGTTTGCTAATGAAATTCATACAATAATTCATAGTAAATAACCTAGATGACCTCTAGAGGTCCCTTCCAATCTGAATTAATCTATGATTATAATCAGTTTAAGGAATTCAGTTTATTTTTCTACATCTGCATACAAATTGTCAACTTACCTAATTTATTCATTAAGAAAATAATTTATCCGCAACAAAAGAAATACACAATGTTCATATACAACTCAGATCCCATAGAACCCTTATTTATGTGGTCAGGAATAATTCCTGGACCTTGTATGATCCTGATATAGAGCATTGGGTTTCACCAATACATCCTTTATAGCCAGCCACTTGCATAAGCCAGAACTAAGCAGTAAAATTTAGTTTGTAAACTATACATTAACCACACAGCAAAAGCTGTCATAGTGAAGTTTTTACACTGAAAAAATCGAATCACATCAAATGCAGTACAGAAAAGCAGAGTACAGTGACCCAGTTCCTTCCTTCTGCCTTGACCACATTCTGTGGTCCCTTCTGATGCCATGAAAGAGTCCTGTAGCTGCTTTGCTGTAACTAAATAACTGAGAAGTTACTATGAATCTGCCTTGCTTGCGCCTTTCAAACTCATACACTGCAAGAGTCGTCATTCAAAACTCAGAAAAATGCTTAAGAGGAGAATTTGCTAGAGCCTCATATATTCCTCCAAACCACAAGGTAAGCGTCAGAATTCTAAGTCAGCTCTGACCCACCTTCCCTTTCTTGCTCCATTGACTGAAAAGGAAATACAGGAAAGCTAAACTCTGTTAATACTATTTACTCTGTAAATTCAGTCTCCTTTTTTGTTTCTTTTTTCTGGTTTTGTTTGTTTGTTTAGGAAAGGTGCAAACATAGGGAATAAAACTGAACAACAAAAGCACGCCTCACAACAAATATGTGCTACAGTCCCAGAGCTACTTTACCTGCTTTCAGAAAGGACATTACAAGTCCTCTAACAGCCAAGAAAAGTTCAGTATGGTATAGCCCTTAAAATACGTTTCAAAATCATAACTCTGATGAAAAAGGGAATTTTTTTTGCTGGACATTTTTATTCTTATTTTTAATGATAATGACAAACCAAATCTTAAAAGGAAATGCCAATTTATTTCTAAATTACTTTTCTAGGCAAGTGCTTTTAAATGAACTCTAAAATACAGGCACAAAGCATGAGGTGAAAATTGAACACATCAGCTTCATGATAAAAACTATGATTTGTTTAATGTTGATCCAATATTGCAAAGAGACTTATGATAGTAAGGTAGGTGCTGACAAATACACTTCTTTTGGCATCAGTTGACCTCATGGAAGATGACTTCAAAACATGAAAACCTCCCAAACCTTTATTCAGAGAGCTTTTTTTCGAATTACCATTACTAACCTTATGAAAACTCCCATAAAATATCTTCCTTATTTCAGGACCTTCGAAAGTCACAGTTTGAAAATCTCCTTTGTAGTCATAGTTAAAGAAAGTCAGAGTTTTACCACCATCTGTGTGAGACAGAAATTAAGGGCTCTGTGTTAAAGACAAGGCCTGACACAAGATTTGAAAGCTCAATCTTGTCTTTAAGAAAGCAGACCAAAGATGACAGCTCAAGTGTTAGTAGAACACAAGTTATATCACAGCAATGTTCTTTCCTGGTTTGACAGGAAGGATGGGCTAACAGTTGTGAGTCGGCATCACCCATGTCTACCTGGTCCTACCCACCCACTACTTCTCTGTGGGACTTGAACAAGAAAAACACATCCTCAAGTTAGCTAAATGCCTAATTCCCACCTATTTCAAGGTGACATACTGGCAGCTATGAAGAACAGCTATCAGAGCACCTTCATCTTTTCAGCAGTAAATATAGAAACTTTCTAAATTATAAACCCTGTTTTATAGTGGTAGAAGTCAAATCAAGCAGAGATGAAGAGATATCAGTGGTTCATGACTCTAAGTCTGCTATCCACCAGACTGCATTGCCCCTCCATACACCTACTTGCTTATCACTGGCTCATATCAAGATAGACTCGATTAGAATCTGGAAATTTTAAAAGCAAATTAGTACCTCACATCAAATTACATCTGGTACAGCTCTTTAGATTTCAGCATCATTTGTCCCAGTTAAAAGCAGTTAACTCAAATTTGACTCTAACTCCAAACTGAACTCAGTTAAATTGAATCTAAAAACCAAGCATTAGAGACTACCACCTTCCAGATTTGGGTAGTTTTTCTTGCAGCAGAGCGAAATGTCAGCAATAATAAATCTAGACACAGAAGGAATCATTCATACAGTCAAAGTCACTAATAAAACACAAAATACATACTATCTAAAATAACTCCAACCAATGGTTCATATCCTTCATTCAGAATCTCCCAAAGAGCAAACGGCTCCTCAGGCGTGTCAGGGAGAATACGGAAGAGAAACGTGATGGTGTAATCAGAAGGGAGACCTTCAGGATGCAAATATCTGTAAGAGAAATAATGTCTTTTAAACTAAAACAACATTAAATCTGGTGAGTTACTCATCAGATGTTCACCTGACATGCTTTTTATTACTCTGTAGATTTCTTTAGAAATTAAGACTGAGAAGTGATATGAATAAGTGTTTACAAAATCCATTCAACTTGACAACAACTAGAAGAATACTTATGAAGAAAAGCAAAGTTATTGTTTTCCTTGAAATTTACAAAACTCTCCTCAATTATTAACATTTTTTTTTAATTTGAAGGTCAAATCAGTGCTCAGTTGGAAGTAAAGCTAAAATTAATTATATTAAAAGCTTTTAAAAAACAGTAGCTACTGACAAGACCTTTGCAATTGTCTGATTTAACAGACAATGAAAATGGAAACTGCTTGGAAGACCAATCTCAATAGACATGTCCTTTGTCATTAAACGATTACAAATGGATTAAAATTAAGAGTGATAGATTTTTACAGGAAGCTTTATAAAACATAGGGAAAGGAGTTTATACATTTCAAAGCCAATACATAAGAAAATGAAGTCAAAACAGATCACACACAGAAATACAATCTGGTTTCCTAGAATTTTTGCAGAAGAGAGAAGAAGTTTATGATATAAAAGAAGTATGCTATTTTATGTCATTTCCAAAAATTTATTATTTAGTACTTCCAAATTAACTTAACCTTTTCTTGTCAAATCCTAAAGTGGCACATTTTGACAAGTGTCTGACACAACTGATTGTATTTTAAAATGTTAATTAATATAGTTCCTTAAAATCATAGCAAAGGTAACTGAAAGAATCCTGAAGAGGTTATTTAAACAATTTCTTTGCCCCAAATATGACCCATTCCTTCTAAAGTGTTTGTGGAACATATATGATGTATAGATAAAAACCATGCTGAAAAGGGAATTAAATGTGATATATAATCAATATATTCTGTACAGTGTCAGCAGATGATCAAATGTGATGTTACGCTGCCCACTTCCCATAGAGAAAAAGAGGGAACTCAACAGGTAGGAGAAACATCCTGACAGTGTGTTCATTGTACAAGAATGAAAGACAATTCAATAAGCAGGGTGGGTCAAACACAAGGCTTGGGGAGTCAGAGCTCAAAAAGGAGAATAACATCAATGGCATTCACTCCACAAATGAGACAACAAAGCCAAGTGCTATTAGTCAGACATACCTGTAGATCATCAAGAGAAAGGTGTTCTCTGAACCATGAAAAGGAGTGAAAGCCTAGGAAGCAGTGAGACTGGTCTGGGTGGCAGCTAGAGAACAGCATATAAATGCAGCAGATATGATTAGAAAGAATCAGAAAGGTAAAAGGAAGTGAGAAACGCTAATCCCTTGACACCTCAGTCCATCCAAAATCTGCCCAGACATACCCCTGCATGATATTGGTGGGTGCCACAGTGGCACAAACCTGAAACTGGCTCATGGGGGAAACCCAAAACAGACAGTGGGCTTACCTGCTTCTACCTACAATTGCTGTTCTTGAATGAAACTGACTGAGCACTCAGGACACCAAATACTCTTCCTATTTATCAGTATAACACAGATATACATCAGTGCCTCTGCTCGCCTGACTTAAAAATGCTAGTCCCTGAAATGAGTAATCACCTGCACTAGAAAATTATTTTCATGTGTGTTTTGAGTGTTTATAGGTTAATACATACTTGGTAGGCTGTGACACCAGGGCATCCTTGTGCAGTCTGTAACATGGGTAAACATTAAATGTACCAGGTTCCATTGAAACCCCCTCCACAGCTGAAAACTCCTTTTCAACCAAACCAAACATTTCCATCATTTTAAATCCTGAAAGGTATCAAAACATTTATTTTATTAATTTAAATTAATACTGCATTACAGGAAACAAAAAAAGACACAGCCAATTGTGTCATAGAGTTTCATTCAGTGATTGTTTAATACCTGTTAGCATGAAGGGAAATTTATTGCCTAATATTGCGAAAATCACGTAATGAAAATGACTCAATAAATCAGAAACAAGAAGCAACACAAAATTACTGTACCTGCAAAATTATTGCCATCTTTAACTACCAAAGGGCAGGCTGGAAAAGAAGAAAAGGCATATTTAAGGATACAAGAGATGTCCCACTGGGTCAGAACACTAATGCACTCAGCCTTGTACCCAGTACTCTATCCCCAGCAGCAGCAAAAGGAGATGCTGTTTAGAGAGCTCATGCAAGCCTGGCCACCTGGCCACTCCATTCAGCTGATACTCCTCAGGATCCACAAGGCTTGTAGCAAAGATATTAAGGGGTACATCCCTGTGTGTTCCATGTAATATCCTTTTATGGATTTCTTGTCTAATCCTTCCATGAACTTGCCTTCGCAGTCTCTTCAACAAATTCAAATTTGTTGAAAAAAGGCAACAAATCCACTGCCTGCTGCATTAAAAAAAAATTTTAAAAAAATGTATGTTTTATATTGAGTTTTAACCAAGTGTTCTCTATTTGGGAGCTTCTCTACTACTGGAAGTAGAGCTTATGGTCAAAATCTTAGAACTAATGGTGCACAAGCAACACTTTTTGTGTTTACCAGCTCTGAGAAGTCAGAGGCTCAGGATAACTCACAGCCCTGTGCACAAGAACTCCTCACAATCACAAATCACTGACATCAGCTGTGCACTTCCTACTTCCTGGTTTATATGCAAGGAAATATATTGTGGGCATGTGAAATATTGATTTCTAACAATTAGGTGTTGCTCTAGAATATCTTTCCCTTAATTTTCATGAAGAGACTGAAGAGTGGCTTTTTCACAGATTTCAGACTTTGGGTATGTTTCATGCTTTTCCTTAGGCTCCAACTCATCTACTTTGTCTCATAATACAAATATGAATGATTTATTTTCATTACTATTATTATCATTATATTTTACTTATTTTACTATTTAATTTATCCATTGATAAATTAAACACGTGACTTGATTAATAATGCATATAGCTAACTGTAGTCTTACAGAGGGTTAAAGTAGCCTGGAAAATAAAACACATTAACATTTTATGATCCTGAACTGTGTTTCACATCTGAAATAGATTTTTGACAACCAGTAGCTGCATTCTGTATTTATAGCAAACAACCATTAATTGTTTTGAAGTCACAACACCTTAATTTCCTTAATCTTTCATGAAAATAACATCAGAATATCGCAGTAAATTATGTTAAAAAGATCAAGAATATCTCATAATAGAAAATTATTAGTTAAAAACCCCTCAGTACTTAGCAGTTATTTTAGAAGCAAACATAAGTGAAAATGGCTAACTTGCTGATGCAGTTTCACAAACAAAAGTGATCAGCTCATCTTCAATCTTGGTAAAGGCATCAAAGTCATCCACAAAGAAGACATGTCTTTCACTGGGCTTGCTGCCAATATTCACTAATTCTGAGTAGTCGGCGTCAGCTACTCCAATAGCAAAAAAGCTGAAACCTGTAAAACAAAAAAAGAACACTCTTGTGAGTCATTCATTTAGAGAGTGGAAAAAGTATGAACACAACTGTATTTGCACTGGCTCCTTTCCTGATGAAATACAAAGGTGGACATTTTATCACTATCCTATAGCATAAGAAAATTCACATATGTAATCTAAAATAGATCTAATACATTTTCTGTGAAACATTTCTTTTTGCTATTTATACTTAATTAGTTAAATGAAGTAAAACCTTAAGCATTTTCTTGAAGATATATGACTACTCAGCAGTTTAAAGTTTTAGCGTATGTTTAAATACTTTCCTACATAAAAATATCCACGTATCAAGTATATAATAAATACAAAGCAGAGAAATTAATTTCCTGTAGGTCCTTTAGAGATTTTTTCTGTTGCATATGTTAATATATATAATATTTCAAACCACTGTTCCCTCATGAGTGAACACTGAAATAAATGCATTCTCATTTCTTCAGCAACTTAACTGCACTGGTTGAATCTGTTCTATATATTCAGTATTAATATATTTCAAAATTTGAGCCTAACTTCAAAGATTTAAATGAAATGGAAATTGTATCCTATGTTTCAGGAGCAGCAAAATAGCTAAAAGTTTTTCAACACTTTCCTATCCAGTAAAGATGAAGGAAAAAATCTCTCCACATCAGGCTCAACCCAGTTAATGGACATACTGGTCTTGTATGGCTCAGTCCCAAATTTACTCCAGTCAAGCAACATTGTCTTTAAGTTTGACTGAAGCCCAGGGGCATTCATCACCTTCTGTGGAGCTTTTAGCATAACAAAACTTCGGCTTAATAAATTACAACAATATCTTCATGTCTCATCCAAGATCAGCACCTCTTCATGGCAGTTGCTGTCACAGACACAAGTCATTACCTGCTTCAACCTCTCTCCCCCCTCATTGCACAGCACACTCAAAAGGAAAAGGGAGAGGGGACGTCATTTGCCGAGGAGACACATCCCAGTCAGCAACTGAAGCCTCACAATGTGCCACCTCCTCTCAAGGTCACTGCCAGTCCAACAGCTAATAATGCAACTGCAAGGCTTAGCTGAGAGCTGAACAGTTCTGTTCAGCTTAGACACAGACTCTAGTTTATTCACAAACACCGGATTTTCTTGACTGCTACTTCAAACAGGTTATGCAAACCCTACTATTTTGTGATATGCTTTATTTATGAAGGCACTGCACTAAGCATCTAGCAACACAACAAGTCGGCAGCCAAGCTGGATGGTCATGCTGGGTTTCAGGAATCAGTGATATACAGCAGGACTTCATAGCTGTCAAAGCTAAAAGTACAAATGTAATTTCTTCTTAGATTGCTTCACATTAATGGGAAGATAGCTTTTTTCTTCCATCCTTTAGTTTTGTTCCATGTGACACACTGTGCCCTTTGGGTTTTGACACAAACCTCTACTCCAATTAACACAGTTCTTAGACTCACAACACGGTGTGGTTGCTTAAAGCTCTAAAACTGATGTTTTAAAAAAAATTTCGTAAAGGTAATTAGTGTAACATGAGAGTAGAACAAAAACAGTAAAAGAATACATGAAAGAATTTTCAAAGGACCTCTTGTATAGAAAAAAAATAGTTTAGTTTGCTCACAACCACAAGACTACACTTTATAAATGCCAATTCAGATTCTCAAGATAATATTCTCCAAATTCTTCATCCTGGGAGCAATTCCATTGACTACCAGATGATTTTAATACTGCTGCCAAAATCAAAAATGCCATTAATCACCAAATATATCCAGAATCTAGCCATACACTAGTGTTATTCTGTCTTTCTCAGAAACTGCTGTTTTCTTTAGACTTCAACATTTTCCTGGATGAAAAACTACCCTTATCTCAAGCCCACACTTAAATAGATACAATTAATGAGAAAAAAAAAAAAGGAAATGGTAGTAGTTCTTAAAACTACACATTTTACCATCTAGTTGCATTTCTCTGGAGACTTTGTTCACATCGTCCTGTGATCGTCCATCAGTAATGACAACCAAAACCTTTGGAATGCCCCTTCTCATGCCTGCCTCTCCAGTAAACAAGAATTCTCTTGCATGTTTAATGGCTTTGCCTGAAACACAAAAATTGACAACATACTTTCACTGACTATAAATCCAATTTCTACTGGTTCCTCCTATCATATGCTAGACTTAAATAAAAAGAGAAATCTGCTGGGTCCTGGGTAGTCTGTCAATTAGTGCATTCTGTAGTTATTAAAATCAAGAGTAAGTTTAATTTTGACCCTAACCATTGAAAATCTGATGGCTTCAGCCATCCGTTTTTTTCATCCAGAAGGTGAAGATCAAGAAGATGAAATGTGTGGGTACCCTGGCTTCAGCTGGGATAAAAAAAATTTCTTCTTAATTGTTGGTACAGTGCTGTGTTTTGGATTCAGTGTGAGGATAATGTTGATAACACATGATGTTTGGGCTGTGGCTAAGCAGGGCTTACCCTGAGCCAAGGCCTTTTCAGTGTCTTGCCCTCTGTCAGTGAGAAGCTGCACCAGAGGACTAGAGGAGAGCATGGCCAGAACAGCTGACCTGAACTGGCCAAAAGGGTATTTCATGCCATAAAAAATCATACTTACTACATAAACTAGAGGAGTTGGCCAGGATGGCACAATCACTGCTCAGATGGATTGGGCATCTGTCAGTGGCTGGTGAGCAACTCTGCTGTGCATCACTCATTTTTCTTGGGTTTCATCCCATTATTTCTTTTTGTTATTTTCATTACAATTATTATAATTGTATTTTACTTTATTTCAATTATTAAACTGTTCTTATCTCAGCCCACAGGTTTTACCCTTTTCAGATTCTTCTCCCCACCCCGCCAGGGATGGGGCGGGCAGTGAGTGAGCGCTGTGTGTGGTATTCAGCTGGTGGCTGGATTAAGATAACAAAACCTTCCTTTTCAGGACTGTAGGGCACAGTCCACGTAACAACTGAGAGTGCCATTGTAGCAAAACGTGTTATTTTGATAATACCGACACTGGATGCAATGCAACAGCTGCAAGAAATTTCTGTGCAGTAGGAAAATAATACAACATATGGTTTTCAACTAAAACAGATTTTAACCCTTTCAGCACTCATGTTTAATTTCTTCATAACAGAAAGCTATCCTAAGGGATTAATTAAAATGCAATCTCATTCTGTGAACAGACATCTTCCCCCATTCCAGTCTTAAACATTCCACCGAAGTTTAACTGCCCTGGCTTATAACCAAAACCACCCTCCACCCCGTCCAGTTTTTGCCATGCTCTACAAGCTCCATCTCTCCCTCTCTCCTCTCCCACTTTTCTATTCACTTGACAAGCTGACTTTGTATTACTCCCCATTCCACCTCCCACTATCCCCAAACTCATTTCCTTTTGCCCAGCTGCCTCTTCCCCTGCCTCTCTGATCCTCGCCATCACTGTTGGCCAGTGGGGTGAATACACAGCAATAGGGGCTTGAAGGGTGTAAACTACAGATTGCAAAGACTTTCTCGTTTCAGTGCCCAACCTTTCAAGTCCAGTGAGGAGATACCACGTTCTCACTGGTTTTGCACTGATTAATTAAATCACCCAGCTAATGGGAGAGAAATCCTGCATAGAGAGTAGCAAGAGAAAATCTGCACCACAATCATGACTTTTCTCACCTGTTTTTGTATTTCCTCCTTTGTAGGCTATTCGCTGAATAGCTTCAAGAAGAGTCTCCTTTGTTTTGTATGCATTCAATTTAAATTCTGTCCTGGGATCATCACTAAACTGAATTATTGCCACCTGTCCACACAGAAGATGTTCATTACAAAAGCACCACCCAACACATAAGCAAAAAGTGAGTGAATCTGAGCATTTCAAACAAGGATTTATCTTGTAACTTTGCTTCATCCTTCAATTGAAGACAGATTTTTTTTCTCTTTAAGAAAGATTTCACTAAATAAAGTTTAATTTTACTCTCTGCAACCTTGGCAACCTTCTAACACTTTCTGGTTTCATTTTGCAGCAAACAGGATGAGAAAAGTAATACCCGCTTTGGCAAAGCACTCTCAATGAAGCCCCAAAGCAAAATCCTGGTTACAGCTGCTCACACAGGTACAGTTATTCATACACAGAACTGCAGGAACTTTATCCAGTCTCCACAAATTAATAGCTGCACATATGTAACTTAAGTTAGGGAGCAAGGCTCAAGCAAGTAATAGAAGGATTCAAGAATACATTCTGAAATATTGCCTCTCTCAAATATGATGCTACAGGAGTTCAGACCCTGAATTTCAATACTATACGCTAAACCCCTGCAATTCACAAAGCATACATTGAATTTCATATTCTGTAAGTGGTGCCCTTGATTTAAAAGGAGCTATCATGTTTAAGCTTGCGCCTAAGTTTCTGAAGCACCATGAAATGTATTCTGGGGAAATGGCTGTATAGCAAGAAACAGTAAAAACTAAGTGTTTTTCAGGGTTTGAAAAAGTTAAAATACATTTCCAATGCAATCCCAAACCACATATTATATAGGTAACACTTCAAACATTAATATATTTGCCAATAATTTGTTCTGGAACAGATTCAAACATCTCTATAAACAAATACATAAATAGAACAATCATTGTAAATACTGTATTTTGTTTCAAGCACTGTACATTCTATAGAGCATGTGATTTTAAACAAAAGAACCTTTACTTTCCCCTACCAATGCCATTTTTAGCTTATTTAGAAATAAACACCTCAGTGAGTACCAATATCAAAAACATTAACACAACTTGTGATTAGACTTCCTTAGAGGAGACTGAAATGACACTTAGCCTTCATGCTACTGAAATTCATATAATGAATTTTACCATATGGTGTGCATAAAAAGATACTGAAAAAATATACTGTCCTTAAGCTGTTTATATTTTCATAAGACCTATGAAATTATGTCAGTTACTTTTTGATTCCTTTTACTTCTGGTTCAAATCTAAAAATACCCTGCCAAGTCCATATACCCCCCATGTCTGTACATGTTGAGTACCTGTGTTCCATCAGGACCAATCTTATCCAAAGCTCCAACAGTGCTATAGAGAAAGCTTATTATTTTATTGAAATTGTCGTCTCCAATACTCCATGACCCATCCACCAGGAACGCCAAGTCAGCTTTGGCTGCTTTGCACACTGAGAAGGAAAAGCAAGTATTTTGGAATTAGAGCAATGCCTCAGCTCCTCAAGAAATCTCATAAATCACTTAGGAAAGTGTAAGTGTCATGAAAAACCTCTGTTTAATGTTAGTTAATAATGCTTAGCAAAGAGACCTTCTGGCATTGACTTCAGTGCAGGTGTAGAACTAGCTGAGCTCTGCAAGGGCTGAATTGTCTGCACTGACAGATCCTACCACAGAATACACTTCAAGGCCATCATATCTCTTTAAAGTCTGGCTAGCCATTTTTATTTAGTTTTTTAAGTCACACATAATCTTACACAATGTCAGACTCCTAACATGACACAGTGAGCAAGATCAGAAAATCTCAACTGTGAAGGTTCCCAGAGATGAACTACTCTGTTCAAAGAGTTACTCCAAGTTTTGTAGTATCTAATGCACTTCAGCAGAAGGAGAAATGCAGGTTTCAGCCATCTCATCTTACTCTAGCATGGTCTTGTGCAAAATGGCCTGCAAGTGCTGCACACTTGCTCACACAGGTTGCTCACTCATTCGTGGGAACTGGGAACCTTCAACACTCCACAGAAACCAAGTCTACTGCTTGGGGTCAGAAGCAAACTGTCTCAAAGCAAAGTTATGTTTTTCAACATATTTCATCTTGAAGAAAAATGTTCATCTACATTCAGAGAATGGGACAGGAAGATACACTCCTGTATTTGTCATTTTCTGTTTGATTACTCCTTGGATAACAAAAAAACCCTCATCATCTCCTGCTATGCAGTTATAAACACACATGCAAGGTCTTTTTTTCTTGTACTTAAGGGTTAAATTCTCAATTACACGTCAGTTTGGTCCACTGACTTCAAGCTGACATATTTGATCCTTGGTCTCCAACAATAATGTTCCTTTCACAGAAATATTATGAGACACCGTATAAAACACTCCATGTTCAAGTAATAGTAGAAGGAAGACTGCATTTAAAGAGGGGAGGCTGAACATGGCCAGCATTTTTCACATCACCTAAAGTAATCATGCTGCTTTAGAAGTTCAGTTATGGTAGGATGTCTGCTTCAGCTCCAAAATATGTATGGTTTAGGAAAAAGAAAATCTCACATATATTAACCCTCCTTTCAGCTAGTGTCAACAAAACAGTAATGATGTCATATTTTTGTCTCATTAAATTTAATCCAGCTGCCTCAACAGTGTTGCTGTAGCAAACACATTTTGACATCTATTTCCCACAGGTCTAAAATACTGTCAGAAGCAAAAAAACAGTGCACCAACACCTTAAAATTACTATAAATTCACACATGCAGCACTTACCCTCTTTTGCAGGTGGGATTGTAGGTGGTGGAGGTGGTGTTGAAGGTGTTGGTGGTGGTTGAGTTGGAAATGGTACTGGAGAATAAAAGAAATATTAAAGCATGCTTAAAACCCCATTGTATTCTATCTATAACAAACACAGCATTTTCTACTTATCTTCACATTTAAAATTCATTATCTCTATTCAACTAGTTATGCAACTGGAGATAAATACAGGTGAGTGTGTGCAAGTAACGTCCTCTTCTGACCACCTGAAAAAGGATGTTACTATTACAGAACAAGTAATGGCTGCATTTCAGCATGAATGATGCAATGATACAACTGAACCACTACTGGAACTTGAGCTTCCCCAGTGTAGCCGACCATGTGACAGCCCTATTCTTGACCTAGAATCCATAAGTCATTTATAAAAATATCAGTGTCCTTTTCCTTTCTGACCACAACCTGTCCTCAGTAACAGAAGACAGTCCTGCAATCCAAAATTCAAAGACAGAATACAAAAGCAAGCCAGTTCCTGCACTCAGAGCAGATCACAGTCTGCCTCCATCAAGAGTTTTCTGAATTTGTTGAAGGACCTTGTTATGTTTCCAGCTAGAAACACAGCTCCAACCATAACTCTACAGGACTGCGGCTTTGATGTCGGCAGCAACTTCTGTTACGGTTACTATACTGTTTCTGAAAACATCCCGCACTCTTGTCCTGAAAATTAACTTTGGATGACAACTTTGAAGAGACCAAGCTGAATACCCAATCCCTCCTGGACAGCTTTGCTGAATACAAGAGCTCTATTCAGTGCCTTTCAATACAGCCCAGCTGAATTCTCAGAGATAACGTGCACATGCATTGCCTGCCACAACTCTGTGCGAGGAAAAGCTTCTACTTTTGTTCAAGGTCATTTTTTCCATTTTCATTCAATGCATTTATCATAAGAAGCCACTGGTGACAGAACATCAGTCTTTAAAGTAAGCTTGTTTTTTGTTGTAACACGTAAGTTATGTTTATAGGCAAGAGATAGAGTTAGGTATGACAACCTGAGAAAAGACACCTACATTTGGGAGAGATTAGGGCAAACAGGATTCATTACAAGCCTCCTGTCCACATCCAAGTGGACTCCCACTGCAACTGATGGGGGTTTTCCCTCTGGCTCCAGTAAGATAAAGGGCTAAGACTGAAACACCTACAAGGAACTAATGCCCAGGACCTCTGTGGCCGCAGCAATGCAGGACCAGACCCATTTAGAAAGGGTTACAACTGCTGTAAGGTGACTTGAAAGGTTCTAGTCATCCTGAAGACTTTCTTTCTTTGAAGAGTTTCCCTCTAAGGTGACAATAATTTGTCTGCATCACAAACCATCTCTCTCAAATGGACACGTAGGCCAAGGTGTGCTCTTCCTCATGCCTCCTAACTCCCTTAACTGCAGAGCACACTGAATGCATTCCCCCAAAAAGCTGGGGAAATTTGGCTTGCTCCTCACTGCTCTGAGAATGAGCCCTGCACAACTGAATACTGGAGTCATGCACCTGGGCAAGTTTTCCTGTGTGAAACCAAAAGCATGGGAGGAAAAGAAGAAAAGTATAAACATTATCCATCTCAAGAGAAAGGTAATGGCATTGTGGTGTATAGCAATACAGTATGAGAAGGGTACCACTGAGACTGGAAACAGGCTCAAAGAAGGGTAATATTGAAACATTTATTCTGTTAGTCCCGTACTTTGTTTTGCAGTATTTTGAACTCATAAGAGCAGGATATTGCCTTCGTAAACAGCTGTGAGGGTTTTTGCTTGGGGTTTTTTTTTTGTCTGCCACGTGTTACTGAGAATAATAATAAGAAAGGTTGATTGGTTTGTTTAAAAACACTTAAGTAGATTGGGTATCAAGGTCCCATTTAACTGTAATTTATTCAAAGAATGGTAAAATTTTACTAAATAACAAGAGCCGCAGGACAAAAATCCTGCTCCGTTTCATTCATTTTTCTGTATTTTTTCCCTGAAGTCATAGATATTCAGATTATCCACTAGTGGGACATCTCATGAAGAAGGCTAAATCCTTCCTGTTTCATTCTCATTAAGAAGTACAACACAGCTGGTGAATGTGACCTCACAATAATTCACAGCAGTGGTGTAAGATGCTGCAGCTCTGTGCAGGAGTCACAATGTAGCTGAAAAATTAAAAGCTTCAGCTAAAGGAAACTGCGTAGGAATAACACATCTGTGGGCAAAGGGCAGAACAAGAGAAGCAATGGAGCATTATCACTGCTGCACTCTGCTCTATTTTACTCACACGTTGTCTCCATGATGCTGACGGCAGGGCCCTCGATCTCCTGAAGCTGTGCATGAACACTGATTTTATACTCAGTTCCAGGCATCAGCTCAAAGAAACAATGTCTAGGCGTCCCTCCACCAAGATTTACTTCTCGCTTTTTTCCATCTGGAATTACAAAAGAAATAATTAAAATATTTTTATTGAATAATGTAATTTAAATCCTAAATAAGAAGGTGGAATGACAGCAGATGAAGGGTAAAGGGTTGACAAATTAATAAACTACATGCCGCCTTATTTTTAGAAATTCACCTCTATGCAGAGGTCTCTGTAAAATTTCATTCTTTGTATTGAATAGGAGCTAAGGAATGTGTCAAACATCTTCAGGAAAAAAAGATGATTTTCACCACACTGAAGTTAATAAAAACCACTAACACTGTCATCAATGGGCTTTGTATCTGGTCCTAAATTATCCCTATAATGAGGAATTGATGCATTATATAATTCTATGACAGACACTGTCAATGCCTCTGGTTCCCAGAGTCCATAATGTGCTTAGTAATTGCAAGAGTGACTGAAAAAGATACTGTATTCCAATTTCCACTAGTAATCACTTAACAAGATAGTTAAGGAATAGTATTTACAGGGTTCCAAAATTAATTCTGCCAAATTCTGAATTGGAAAACAAATTGGCAACAGAAAAAGCCCAGGTACTAGAAATAGAATAAGGCGTATTTTAATAATAAGAAAAACTTCATCACAATTCAAAATCTCCAGTAGAGAGAAGCGAAACACAAGCAACTAATCTCACATTTTACAGTGAACATACAAGAAATGCCAAACAGTCATTCTGGAAAACACACCTGATATTTATCAGATGTTACACTAGTATAAAAACAATCGATCACTCCCTGAACGAGACACACACCCAACCTGACAATCAAATCCCATCATGACAGAGGTTAAAAAGGAACATTTGTTCACACTCAAGCTCATTCTGCTCACATTTAGGTGCTTTCAGTTCAGTTAACACAATTCTGGCAGTTCTACATGAAGAAAGCAGAATATTGGCTAGCTCCCAGACAAGAGTGAAGTCTGTGCTGTCTCGTGCCAGCCAAGATCTCTGCTGTCTGAGCAGCTTATCTGTATTCCAGGCCTTCAAACAAACTTTATTACTATCCCACAGAAAGGTCACTGCTCTTTTGCCACCAAATCAATATTATTTTTCATGATACCTTTAATATATGCCATTAAATGTTACTAACTGCACTTGTCTCAAGTTATCCAAGGTTTTAAATTATCACCATTCAAAATATCACTGATGTCCACTTGGGATAAGAGTTGGCCTGCACTAAAAGTGACAACCCCATAATGTCTTCTGGCTACACCTGAGAACATGTCAGATGGAAGAGGATGCAATTTGCCCTCTACCTAGTCCATGACAAAAGCATCAAGACAGCCTTGTGTGGCTACATAAAAATGTCATATTTGTCTAGATGAGCAACTTTCTACAAGCTATAATGAATAATCAACAGAATGAGAAAAGACAAAACTGGACAATGTTCTGACCCTGTGATCATGGTCTGGTTTCAATTAGCACTTTCCTTACCCTTTGGCCCTCCTCTCCTGTCCATCCTAATCCTACAGGACCTGTTGTTGGCGGGTTATTTACAAATGTAGATGTATTCAGTTCATCCTTTATCCAGTTTCTGTTCCTCACAACAGTGAAAAGCTCAGGTGATCACCTGTCTTCTACTGACAGATCAAAGTCCCTTCCATAAAAAGCACAAGTTATCAACATCTGTTTGATGTAAAAGGACAGGAATGCTACTTCTACTCCTGAAAGTTACAGGGTGCACACAACTCTCTTCTGTCCATTGTTTCCAGTATTTCAGGAATCCATCTACTGCACAATTTCTTAACTACACAGTTCAGTTCTCTGGATTGAGCTGTAGTTGCACATCAAGTTATTTAGTAACTTACCCACAAGTGACTCTATAACTACCCTGTATGCAGTAGCATGTCTGTGAAGTTGCCACTGAGCACACAGACTAGTCATGCGGACTTGATAGGAATCCAAATTTGTCACACCCAGGTACACTGAAAATTAAATATAAAAATATTATATTTATGCCTCTAACAGACATTCAAGAAAAAAAATTACAAAATAACTACCATGAAACATATGTGCCAATTCATTTTTAAAAATAAATTCCATAGCTGCTTAATTAAAAAAAATTTTAAAAAAATCCAATACAGAATTTAAAAGAAAGTGAACCTCTAAACAAGAAGTTTGGAACTTAGTCAATTTAGTCAAGACTAAATAATGAACACTGCTAAAAAATTCAGTTACTGAAAACAATTATAGAAGTATCATAATAGCAGCAGCATTTCTGTCAAAATCTAATTTCAAATTGAGCTTTAGATACATAAAGACCAAATAATATTATATATATGGAGCCAGAAAAAAGAGACTAGATGGACTTTTCATTAAGGAAACTTATATCTACTATTAGACAAATATATTTTTGGCTCATAAATAATACCTTCTTTATGAGCCCTGCCTTTCTAACATCTACCAGATCACTTTAAAGCCTTGATACAGTCTCATAAAAAAAGGGACTTTCATTTCAGGAAAACAATTTGCACAAAACTGAGAAAGTATTCCACATGAAAATTTCTTCAGGGAGCTGCACAAAGCCATAGTTACAAAGAAAAACAGCCTGTAGAGATCTGAACAGCATGAAATCATTCTTACAGGTTTTGGCTACGCCTGTTAAGGCATCACTGAAGCCTGTTGAGTATGAAGCAAACACTTTAACACTGTACTCCGTTCCACTGAAGAGATTTAGAATCAGAATGGTATTAATATCATCCCCTACAAAGGTCTCCAACGCAGGACCAGGAACTGCAAAAAAATGAAATAAATTCAAAAATCATTTGCTCATCCACTGAATCAGACACATCCAAAAGTTGTACTCCTAAAGTTACTGCTATTTTTTGTCCCCTTTTTAAAAATCATACACAAAAACAAAGACATTCTCCTCAATCCTTGCATGGATAGAAGACACAACACGCTTGGGAAATTCAGCAGTGGGATTCATTAAGGCAGAGCTAGACACTGGCATCTGTTAAGACCCTTTTGTTCTGCTTCAGTGACTTACTACTGCTCTAAATAGCCAGCCAAAGATCTCCTCAGTCTGATGGTGTGCCAGGACCAACAGGGGGGACAGCAGATGCCAGCCAGCAATATAGTCCCTCAGGGGTTCTATACAACAGCATCATTTAATACTGTACAAAAATGATAATGAAAATAGAAAAGAACAAAACCTTCCCAAATCAGAACAGCAAATAGCTCCTTTGTCATCTTCCCAAGTTGTTCTGGATACACTTCAGAAGACAGGCAGCAGTATTGTCTTTGGACAGTATTTGAGTCCCTTAACGGTCCCACATTTGTGTATTGCTCTCAACAGAGGACCCTGTTTTTCTAAAGAAATCTGAAGGAATTTGGCTGCCTTGTCCAGCTGCAATGTGCAGGTGGGCAAAGGATGTGGTACGCACAAAATGGGAAATGAAAAAAACATCAAGTGTTTGGGAAGAAACAAAAACTTTGTATTGTGAGGGGAAGGAATTTGAAGAATGGGAGAACACAGAAGAGAGGAATAGGAAGAGAGCAAAGACAGTATTTGAAATAAACAGCCATGGTAAAATGACGTGAAAGACAGACTGAAAGAGTTGGGATTGATCAGCCTTAAGAGAGGAAGTCTAAGGGGGAATCCTACTGCTGCCTACACCTACCTTAGCAGAGGTGATCGAGAAGACAGAGACAGAATGTCTTCTGAGGCAAACAGGAAAAAAATAAAAGAAAACAGACAAAATTTGTAACATAGAAAATTTTTATTAGATATCAGGAAAGCTACTTCCACAGTGACAGTAGTCAAAAACTGGAAAAGATGCTTAGAGCGGTTTTAAAATCTCCATCCTCAGAGATATTACAAACTTAACTGGACAGGGTCCAGCAAAACCTGTTCCAAGCTGGCCCTGTTCAGTTCAGGGGGTTGGACCAGATGATCTTGAGAAATCCCCTCCAACCTGCATCATTCTGTGACTATGAAACTCTCATATTCAAAACCTGAGGCTCCTACGTATATTGCACTTTCAAGGCTGCAATTGCAACTGATAGATTTAAGGACAAAATTCAATAAAATTCAATACAAGATATTGTACAGTCAGAAGCAACCACGAAAAAGAAATCAGTTTAAAAACTCACTGTTGATTGGTTTGTAGACAACTCTGTAACCCATTGTTGTTGATGGTGGGGCATCCCAACTGATACGTAATCTGTTGTACCACTCATCTGAGACACGCAAATTTCTAGGAGCAGACAGGGGTACTACAAGGAAATCAAACTGAGCTTTTACAAGTTTATCTCATACAAGCACATACAGAAAAATCAAGACATGCAAATAAAAATAGTGTGATACCCAGTACTCTCAGATTTAAAAGCACCAGGATGAAACCTTTAATCAAATTCATTTGAATTACATCAATGGATTCATTACAAACGTTGATCAGCAAAAAATAATTTTTGACATTAATTACAAGCTTTGACAGTACATTAAAAATAAATCTTACTTTTTTCCCTAAAAATGTAAGATAATTTAGAGACAATTATATATTATATAGTTTCTTCCGATCCAAGTGCACTGAAGTTTTTAATGTAAAAGTCATTCTCTTTTGAGCACTTAATCCTGTCAAATGGAATCAAAGGAATGATTTACAAGTGATTTAAGTATCTGCACAAATAGCACTTCAATTTAGGCAGAAAATATGTAAATTAGGAGAATAATTCAATAAAATTATACTATTATGACTGGCAGTGCACAGTAAAATTATTTTTTACAATATCCAGTAGAGAGGAAACTAAAACTACAGCTGAGTAATCTTTTTGGTACTTGGTCAGAGCTCTAGAAAAAATGCCATCACTTTAAAAATAGTACATCAGCATTTCTAATGACCTTTAGGAAGTAATGATCTTACACAAAAGAAAATCTAACAATACAATGATTGGTTTGATACCATCTCAGCAGACATTGATTTCATGTTCTGTATTAGTTGGCTTGTCCTTGGTGGGTTAGTTATCAAGGACTTACGAGCTTTATTACTCAAAAAGTTTCTGCAAACTCACAGTATTTGAATATAAAATACAACTCAGTTAGAAGAAATCCACTGGTTATAAATTAATCAACTGAGATTAATATAAAGTTCAAGCTGTTTAAGCCACGTAAAATAAGCCCACATTTATACTAAGACACATTACTACAGACAAGGAAAAGGGGCCACAGACATAAGTCTTCCTTCATGCACACCCTGGCCAAAGACAAGTAGAAAGTTTGTACTTACACGTTTTGCCAGGAGCTGAGACACTGACTCCTTCCCCATCAGAATAGACGGGGGTTACGGTAACTTTGTACTCTGTATCAGGCAGCAGAGGGTGAAGCAGAAGAGTGTTCTGTCTCCCGGGCACCATTACCTGAAGGGTCAGAAAATGCCATAACAATCAAGCTTAATGACTGGAGCTAAACCCCTTTTTTATCCTACATCATCTCCTACACCTCGTTCCACTAGCATCTGTGTATAGCTTGCATTTCCAAATGTTCTCGATGCTCTACAGTAAAATAAAATGATTACATTATCCACCCTTTTAGCAGATCAACTGTTAAAAGAAATTAAAAAGAGAATGTGCCTATAGGATAACACAGTTTTATATTAAATCTATGAGCCACAACAGCTCCATAAACCACTGATACTATATGGACCATTAGTACTTTAAAAACTTTACTGTACAGACAAAATATACCCCCTACTTGTATTTATTCTATGACATTTCTAGATTTTCCAAAGCTATGCTCATTAATAACAGTTAATTGTTATGTTCTTTGGAGATAGAAAATCTTCCTTCCCTGGAAGGCATATAAATCAATTCATGAGATTGGGAAGCATTGAACCGAGCAAGAAGGAGTAAACCATATTTGTCTCATCTGCATCTCCTCTGGGAACAAGCAAATGAAGGTAGGTATTTAGGAGAGGAGGTAGAAGTACATCCCACAAAGATGAGAGGATCCCAAACTGGTGTGAAACATGGAAGCTCTGCAACAGAAGTCCAACCAGACATCCTGCGAGAAGTAGAGAAGCCACAGAAATTCCTCCAGGCAGTTTTTAGTGTTCCACAGTAAATGTTTCAACCCACTGAATTAAGCACAGTAAAAGGTTTCCCCATAAGCAGCTATTTCTAAAACTCTTCAAGAGGTTGTTGTATTTAGCCAGAGTCTCAAAAATGAGAATCATGATAGTGTTGGTAGAGGTGCCAAGCAAAGCCTTGCAACTGCTCAACTTGACAGTAAAACTTTTACCTCGGAGAGCCTCCAAAGCCTGAGTGGGAGCCGCATGAGAGGGAACACATGGAGGGGGCACGGTACCAAAGAGAAACTAGTCCTGTGTTTCCTGCACAGAGTCCTGTGCTCTGAAGTGATGCTGTTGGAAGCAACAGCGCATTCACAGTGAAGCGTGAATCTTTCCCCCGAGCCAGGAACTGCACGTATTTGGCAAGAAGTTGAGAGAACCTTAATCCCTTTAAACTCGGGATGGGGAGGGAACAGAAACTAAGTCTATAAAAGTATTTTGTTGTTTCAAAGAAGACTGATGTATGTGATGATGGCAAAGTTTTGAAGCATATACTCAGGCAAGAAAGGTCTCACCAGTTTCAACACTTCAGGATACATCCAAACTAATTCCAATTTTGGCAAGTGATACAAAGTAGGAAATTTATCTAGTACACCCAAGTGATGAGACTTGTCAAAGAAGTGCTTCATTCTTTGATGAAAACTGGACTTAAACCATCTAAATACATGTGCATGAAAGATTAACATGTCCCTCTTCCGTACATACACTCCAAACACACAAACCAAGTTTCTGGAAAAAACCCCAAACCAACCAACTTCTTCGTGTTTTTAGGATAGAGGATGCCAGCATTGAGAATTCTCTCTCCTTTCCACATGTGCGTATCAGAGACCTTCTACAGAGCAATAAAGTTTTCAGCAGTGAGAAACATTTTTGGCTTCAAGGGAGAGAAAAAATGTGATCTTCCCGGTATGTACAGCACACCCAAGAACATACATGCAGGGCTTGACCCTTCTGTATTTTATTACATTTTCTAGTCCCTGATTTTCATCCAATTGCATCAAGAATTATAAAACTTATTAATAATTTTATGGAAAGGGAGGAGTAACTGAAACTTATATTACTGAGATATGAGCCAAAAAACTTAGGAATTCACCACAGAACCGCCACGCTATTTAAGCCCAAATTCCACAAAACCTCTGGGTTCTCCTTTAAAAATGTACTTAAACATATAAACAGTTCCCTAAAAACTGAACATCTGTGTTGTTTTATTGACATCTGTGTTGCACCTCTCAGGTGCTTGAAGCCACATGATAAAACACATTCCTTCCATTAATTTTAGGTATAATCTTACATAATTCCTTATTCAGTAAAGTATTTTGGCATGTGATTAATTTCAAAGATGAAACGTGGTTAACCAGTTTGCTGAACTGTGACCAAAGATAGTAAGACTGGAGAGTGTTCTTAAAAATAAATATTTTGTGGAATTAGAGCCAACGATCTACCCAATTATGCAGTTTTACAATTTTCCTTAATGAGCTTGAATCAGCTCTAATATCCTTCTGATAGCCACAATTTGAATAGTTCCTACAGTTTTCGTTTCACTTTAAAATAATATTCATTGAATACTGAAACAGAATGACATTTATACCATCCAACTAAACTCAAGAGCTGAAACAGTAAATCTGAGACGTGAATTTCAGAAATTTTGTGTTATTCTCAGAAGAACAGTACAATTTGTTCCATTACACTGTGCAAGTCTTCCACTATATTGTACACTATACTAATATACAGTCAAGGTAAATTCATAAAGCATGTTTCCCAGTCCAAGGGGACACCACTACATTGAAAATTCATTTATATTATATAGATTATTAAAGATGGCTAAAAAGTAAGTATCCAGCAGGGTCTCATAAAAGATGAATGAAAGAAAAGTGTAAAAATATGGATTTGTATTTTTCTAGAAAAAAAGATATTCAACTAACCCTATTTAATATTTTTTATTGATAGATTCTGATATAGGGCTAAAAACATCACCTGCTGGACATCAAAAAGAATAACCCATATTTTTGATATAACTTCTCGATGAAAAGAAGTGAGCCACATTGTAGACACAGAGGGAGTATTTTTGCATTCTGAGCTGTTTATTAAGAAAATAACATTGAAATATACAATTTATTCTTTTAAACATATCTACATAGAGCCATCCCAAAATTCTATAACTTTGTTTTTGTGGAAATCAAGCACTGCAATTCTAAGATCTCCCCAATTTAAAAATAATTTAAAAAAAAAAAAAAAAGGCACCTGGTCTTACAGAATTCTGAAATTATCTCAAAAATCGTGAAATCTTAAAATAATACAGCTAGATCTTCCTTATCGTTTGTTTCCTATATGTTCAAAAAAGTACATGTTGTACTATTCATTCTTTCAAACATTTTCCAAAGTCATGATGACCAGAAACTTTTTTCTGTGCAGGACAACTTTAATTTTGATCATCACATGGTCCTAGAAAAATAACAAATAATCTTAGGCTCTTAATTTAAAAAGTGCTGTCCTTATTGTGACACATTCAAGTTAATGAGAAGTATGAATACTATACATTTGAACTTTAATAACAGGAGACACTTAGGGATGGAGTAAAATTGCTGAAGGAAAACAAAAATCACTTAAGACTGCCCTGTACAAACATTTAAGTGTTGTTTAAACACAATCACAAGACAGAAAAAGGCCTAGGAGTAACAAATAAAATTAAAAATAAAAAACTTAAATCCTTAACTTGGATGAATTTTAAAAACACAGGGAAAAGAGGACAGCCAGTTACTCTTTTAACTGTGACTTCATTAAACATCTCTGTGTCTGGGTCCGGATCTCACATTTGGCTGCTGCTGCTGCCTGCAGTGTGGCAGGTGAATACGATCAGAACTTTGAACTTCAACCTCACAGTAACACCAAATACAGATCCTTTACTAATTGCAACAAAACTGTCACATAAGAAGAGGTCACATCTTAGCAATTATTAAACAAGCTTATGAAGGCAATTACAAAAGCCATACAGACCATCCTTACAGCTTCCTCAGAACGGTCACCCTTCGTGGTGAGGTAGGTCACTCTGAACTGCTGAGCACTGTAATCCGAAATGTCCCACGTCACCCTCAGACTTGAGGTGGTTTCATCATCTATAACAAGGTTTCTGATTCCTGTTCGAAAAACTAAGTCCAAAAATACTTAATTAATATTTTCTCGACACTATTTTTAGATTTAAAATAATTTAGATATTGTGCTAATTATCACCAAGTAGCTGCAACCTCTACCAAAGTCATGGTGGGTCTGCAGATCCATAGTGGGGTAAACTCATATAGTTCAGCCATACTTGGGCTTAGTAACATAAAAACTGTAAGCACATACTAAAATAACAGCTATCCTACACTGCCATTATTATGTATTATCCCATCTGCTTTGTTTATCTTACTTGGCTTATGAAGCTTTAGAATAATCAAAACTAGAATGTTACAGAAGACAAATAATCCAGAAAAATTGTTCTTTAAAGGTCAGTCTAATTCCAGGGAAAAGAAACAGAGCACTCAAAACCAAACAAAATTCTGAAGAGTTTCCAAGCTTGTATTTATAAAGGGAAAGATAAATTCTGAATTTTCCAGAACAGTCTCTGCACTGCTACGTATCACTGCTGGTATCATTCAGAGAACCTGCACTGCTTAATGGGTCGGCTCCTCATCCACACGTGGCAGGTGCAGGAAGCTGTTCACACAACAGAAAGGAGGTGCAGGACCATGACAGCATGAACCCTGGACAGCAGGAACTGGGGTTACCAGCTCCTCAGCAGTGTCACAGCTTTCTGCCCCAGACCTAGTGGTGCCTGTGGGAGCCTCAGTGCCGTGCATTCAGCATTTAAACCATTGACATCCTCCCTGCTTACCTGCTGTGGTGGGCTCGGAGGTTGTGGCACTGGCAGTAGTCACCGTGGAAGGTATTGTGGTAGAACTTGCAACTGAAAAACAGTGCTCAGCTCACCAGCAATTCAACAAAATAAGGAAGTTACAGTATTCTTCTTGTATTTCTAACTACGACAATGAAACTATGTGTTCACACCTGTAAGTATCCCACATGTTTCAGGCATGTCAAAGACTACAAGGGAATTATTCATTTAGTTTACTTTAGGCCCATATATTTGCAGGATTAGCACTTAGATCTACAGATAAGACAAAATTATAAACTGTGCAATTATATAAGAATGCATATATTTTCCCAGATTTCTGGTGGAACTATGCGTAATTACTTCCACTTCGACCACTCGTTAAGGCTGTCAGATTAATTAAACTGAAAGATTTTTCAGGGTTCTTTATTTCTGTGCAAGTGAAAAGCAGAAAGTACACTCAGCAACACTGGGCAATATCAGCCTCATTTCGATGGGTAAGGGCTTCCTGCTTAACAAAAGGTTCAAGATGAAGTCTGCAATTAAGTTACTAAAAATCAAACAACTTTTTGAATTTACACATAAGAAATATAGTTTTTTACTTAACCAAGTCATTACCCATAAAAAGAGAATAATTTTCCTGAAACGGTGGCCATTGTTTCAATTATGAACTATAAAATACACTGTGCATGATTGTCAAGTTTCATCTTTGTTACTGCCACTATCAATGTCACAGGTTGCCTGTAGATGTGTAGTCTTTTCCAGACCATTATTTCAGCCAAGAGTGAATTCACGGCTAGTGAGTATAAGTTACATAAATAAGAAGAGGTTATACTGAAAATGCCAAGCATCTTAAATGAAATTCCTGTAAAATATTTACTTTAAAACATTTAAGACACATCCCTTCCAAAATCTGATATAACTTCTCATAAGAAATCCTGTTCAGAGACTAAATATTGAAATGTAGGATGGAAGAACATCTACCCAGATCCAAAGGTTATTAATACCACATCTCAGACAGGGAGCCAAACCACCGTTTTGATTCAAAGCCATCTACCGCATAATATTAAACAAGAAAAGCAAAAAATACAGTCAGCAAAGCCCTGGTGCTAAACCACCACATTCTTCAATATTATAGCTACTCAAAGATGAAACATATTTTGCATATAAGCATCAAATCTAATTCACATCTTTAAAAATTACAATCAAGGGTTTGCCTTACATGTAGCTCCAAGAACAGCAACAACTTCACTTTCAGTTTCATCATCAAAAACTGCAAGCAAAGAAACTTCATATTCTGTGTCAGGCAACAATCCCTCTATAACATGACTGTCTGCATCTCCATTTAGAACAACCTAAGCAACACAGCAATATTAAAGAAAATCAGTTCTGCATTTGATTAATTCATATGAATTGACTAAAAGGAAAGAAGGAAAATGGATTCTCCTCCAAAATAAATTATATCTACACTCAGATCTGCCAAAAAAATTATTAGCTATATTGAAATAAAATGTATCACAGGAAAAAAAAATTAAGAATATTTAAAACGTGCAGTCACCCACAACTAACTGATAAAGTTGAACATGTTTTGTATTCTTTTTTTGAAAAATCAGTACAATTCAAAACATTCATCAATTAAAGCAACATAACTGGGTAGATTCACTTTCATTCGCATTTCTGCCATTCAAGTACTGTTATGACAGCACCTGCATTCAGCACCTCTACAGCCTTACAAAATGCTATTTCTGTACCAGAACTGTAGTTCCAGTTATGGTTCCACACTTCTGAACTCAACTTGAAAAAACATCTGCTGCAGACTCGGGAATTAGGAGAGATGTGCTTATGAGAATCTTCCTATATGGTGTGAAGTTTTAAATAGTAACTTTTCTTATTTCTACTTATGACAGCAGCAGAGGATTCACATGCAATGTTAACTGTAAGGAAAAGGTCTCACTTCAGCCTTTTCCATGTTTCATTTGTTTTATTGGAAGATATCAACAGATGGGGAGGAGTTGGAACAAGAGAGACGATAAAGCAGAGTGTTTTAGGAGCCTGGGCAGAAATCCTGGTGAAATGGGCCAACCAGTTTTGGGAATAGTTTTTAGGTTATGCAGCAACTACTACAATAAAACAGCCTTTTTCTAGGTTAACACTGACAAGTTTTTAAAGGTGGTCAGTGTATACCCAACATCAAAGTTAGACTTACAATGGAAATCAAACAATAGATACGTGCTGCATAAAATCTACCAAGGTGGTTAGCAGAAACAGTGAATTCTTTTAACTATCACAGGAGATTTTCTCAGTTGGTTCTAGGGAAAAGTGAACCACGACACAATCACAGACCTTCAGAACTCAAATACAGAAAAAAAAGAGAAGAAAGAGATGGGTTGGGGCCATGCTTTCTTCAGCTCTCAAGTCATGAATCAGGCATCCCCTGCTGCTCGCTTTCTGGCACAGATTTTCTCAGGAAAATTTTGGGAATGAGCTTTGAGTGAAACTAGCTGCATACTAAGTAGATACAGCCAATGTCTTCCTTTTCAATCCCCCAGAGCCTCTAGTTGTGAATCAAATCGTTATAAAATACCTATACCTCGTTACTGTCTCACACATTACTTTGGCATACTTCCTGAAGCATCACACTCCACTCCCTGCTAATGCAGCCCACAAAAACCCATCACAAAGTGCTGAACTCTGAAGTGGGCAGGACAAGAAACAGAAACAAACACAGGAGCAACAGCACTTCTGCTGTAACCTAGAAATAAAAGGTCACTCTTCATCATATTTTTGGCTTTTTAGTGTTAACACCCCACTGAACCCTCCTCACCCATCAGCTGTGTGGGTGAAGTGAGCTGAGAGGTGTGTAATTCACCACCACCCCCTGACCCCACTCAACTAATTGGCAAGTTGGGTCTTGGAAGAAAGGCAGGGGGAGTACATGTTGTTTCTCTGCATGACTGATCACTTAGCTGGGAAAGAAGCTTAAAGAGGCAGCAGCCTGAAGGCTTTGTGCTATCCTAGGCCTGACCCCATTAGAGAGGTCATGCAAGGAGAACAAGAAAGCAGCTCGGGCATTTTTAGTATTTCAACATGCTAAAATATTAGGGCCTCCAGCAGTTCTTAGAGAATACAACAGACAAGTGGAACCTTAACAGTTCAAATATTTCTTGGTAATTTATTCTCATACTCAAAGAACACAGATACCTTGAATGTCACTTTAAAAAGCATATGGCTTAAAGGGGTTCACTGGCAGATACTCACTGGAACTTAAATAGAAGCAAATCTGTTCATCTACAGCAGAAGAAAGTGCTAGGGAATAACCTATGTCCACTCACTCATTTGCCAACTCCTCCTTTTCCCTGCTCAACCCCCTAATTTCTTTCTTGCTTACATGAATACCTATCAACAGGTGAAAGGGTGGAAAGAATCAGGCTAAGCTAAATTTAAAGAAAAAAGTGACACATAACCTAAGCTAAAACAACTGCTCTCTGCCCTAATGGATGACCAAATAATGCATGAAACCTAGGCCAGGTGGGAAATGTCACCTTTCCCCATGAGTTCTGCACCCAGACAGTTTGCAGATGTGGCCTCTTTGCACATTGTTGATGCCAAGAGATCAAGATGTATGAGAGTCGTTAAAGACTGAGAAGTACAAAAGAAGCCAAAATGATGAGTAAAGAAAGGGAAAGAGGAAAAGAGACAGACTTTGAAAACTTGGGAAAGTGAGAGAAAGTGTCTGTCTTTTTCTACTTGGAAGAAGATAAAAAAAAGAAAAGCTAAAGGGATGAAAAATCATTTAAAAATTCTGATGAAAAGGGCACTATGGACAAGACACATAAGGGCTTACAGCAAAAAATACAGCATGAGGGGGGAAAAGAGGTAGAACCATAAAGAATATAGGAACAATATAATAAATCTACTGTGTGTAAACCTTTCCCTTAGTAACATTACATAACTAAGGCTTCACAGGCAATTTTACTGTGGCCAGCACATTAGACAAATTTGGAGCTTTATACTACCCTGGTTCAGCTACTGTCATCATTTTTACAGCAAAATGAAGAACATGAACCTCTAAAAACTGAAGTGACATCAAACAACAGTGCTAGTTCGATGGCACTCGGCTCATTACAGATTAGATTGATTATTCACAAAGAACTTTTCTTTCCTCACTTCCTCTTCAAAACAAAACTGCAATATTAGTTTTTGTTTAGTGGGGCAGCTTTCTCTGTAAGTCAACTAGCCATACTTAAATGGCAAAAGTTGCAGCATAGGTGTCTGCAGAATGGAATTTTCTCTTCCTTTTCACCCCCTCAGAAAGTCAGGGCAACTTACCTCTTCGGATTCCCCCCCATCCAAAGGAATCCATGCCAATCTGTAAAAAGCAATATCTGATGAGGTGGGCTTCCAGCTGACCCTAAAACTATCTGTTGATGCTTCATCAATTTCCAAATGCTGGGGAGCTGGAACTCTTTCTGCAAAATATTATACAAAAGAAAAGTAAATTATTCTCTGAGACTTTCATGGATGGCAATGTCAGGCACATAGCACTTTACATGCAGTTTGTTTTTACAAAGACTATAACATGGGAGGGACAACAAAAGCACTACAGAGTTCTTTGCACACTTACCTGTACTTAGGGAAGTGGGTTTGTAGTTTGGGAAGGGGAGTAGACTCTTTATCAATTCTAACTGGACAAGAATTCTTGTCCTCTCTCCAGTGAAGGAGCAGCATGCAACCTTCAGTCATTCCCTTTGCTCAGAGCTCTGTGCACCATGCTCTTTTCCTCTATCTCAAAGCAAACTCCTAATCTCTGCCCTTTCCAGCCTCTGTGTGTATTTCCATTTGCACTATGCATGTGAGTATCAATCTCTTTTTCCACACATGTATGTTCTCCCTTCCTCTTTTACTTCTCTTTCCTCCCTCAGAGTCTTTCTCTGCCCATTTTATGTTGGAAAGCATTAATACGTATCATCAACCAGTTGTTTAACGTAGAATTATAGTTAATGAAACTATAATTGTGCTAAACAAACTACAGAAACCTTAAATGCCTTATGTTTTCTCCTTTTGATGTAGTTCCTCTGTATGTATAGAAGGTTCTACCCTTTAATGCCTAAATAGTTCACTGGTTAAACGTATGCCTCAAAGCTCAAACTTCAGCTGGAGATACAAATGTCATCACACTGAATAATGTTTCAGAATGCTGTGGAGATGTTTTCATGATGTCAGGAGATTACTCGTGTGAGTAAAGAGGCAATTGGCTCCATAATAAGGGAGCAAAGAAGCCCAAAACACCAATGAAAATAACAGAAAGCATTCCATATATCTGAATTCACAGCCAGAGACACTTGCTGTAACTAATCTTACTTTCCAGTAACGTAAGAGAGTATAAAATTTCTTCTTTGAAAGCCTTCAAAAGCTCGGCAATACTTACTTGTGGTAAAGCTGCCAGTAAGTGGTTCAGATTGTCCCTCGTCATACAGGGAGAAAATAGCTGCAGTATACTCTGTAAGGGGTGCCAAACTTTTCAGAGTATGGGTTGAAACACGGCCAACTTCCACCTAGAGAAAGCGTAATTTGCAGTAGATACTGATCATACAACACATTATCAGTGTCTGAAATTCTGCTGCATAATAATGATACAGAAAGACAACGTCATGTAATCAGCAGAGAAATTCGGTGAAACAATGAACAAATATGAACTTGGGGCCATAAGAGCTGGCAAAATCAGTTAAAATAGACAAACTACAGAAAAGGAAAATTTTGCTTATGACAAACCATGGAAAAGGAGAATTCAGCTTTTGTAAGCCTAACTTTCTAGCCAGCTCTGGCACTGAGCGTTCAGGAACCCAGAAGCGGGAGGGACTTTCGGAGCTATTAAATCCAATCCCTTATCATGGACAATCACTGCGTAAACCATTACGTTTAACATTTGTCAAGAGACAGGATGACAGTTTCACCTGCTCTCTCTCTCCAGGCTGCAGTTAACTGACTTTGCCAGGGACACAAACCTCAAAGCTGTATAAACAGCTTATCAGTCCAGCGATTCAGTGTCACATTAGCTCAGCACCACAGGGGAATTGCTACCAGTGCAGAGCAAACAAAAAAAATGCCACCTGCTCTTTGAACAGACACAAAAGAGAAGTGAACCAAATATTCACTCACATTATAAAGCACACTATAAGGAGCCTGAGATGTTCAAATGCCTCTGTGATGAGTACAGTCAGGCATATCATCTCTATTAAGGGTAATCAATAGAAAGAGGTTGAATCATTTCTCATTTGAATTTTAAGGGACTTAGCAGAAAGAAAAGACAAAATATTACACAAGCATGCACCCTTCTAAACATGGGAACAGTTTCTTCAGGTTCAATACAAATACTTCATATTATATGGATGAAAGGCCAGATATGCCCCAAAAGAAACATAATCAGAGATAACTATTATTAAAGACTTTTTTTTTTTTGAGGGCTAAGTTATTCATGACAATTTATTTTGTAAGGGATCTGGACTGTTTTAATAACCAATCTCACTTACTATGGTTTTGGGTTTTTTTCAAATTTCTGTATTTTTTCAGATTTCAGCATTAATATTTCTGTATTAACCATTCCATCCCATTTTTCATTCTATCATAGACTTCTTGCTGCTAAAAGGTATTCTAAAACACCTTCAGTAACAAGGCATAACTAAATATTGCATAAGTAAATAATTAATTGCAAGAGTCTAAGTTAGAGTAACTTGGTATCATCTCAGCACTCTGTTCAAGGCAAATCCTGTTTCTAGGAAGGAAGTTTTCAATATACAATTAAATATAAACACATGTTTAGAAAATGTGGTGAAGCCTTCAGTCTTTTTGAATGAGCTTGAGTCCATGACAAATGATATATTAAAGGGCTTATTAATTGGACTGAATCAAGAATAAATATTTGCATACCATACATTTAATCAAGATTCTGCTCACACAGATCATTTTTCACTTGAGTAGTTTACGTGCACCAGCAAAATACTCTTCTGATATGTAAGAAGTTCAGTCCCCCACAAATATGTATATCCAATATGAACAAACTTTTTTTGCACCAAATTTCAGAATTCTTCAGCAAATTTTTGCTTTGTTACAGTTTACAAGGTAGCTGTTGTTTATAAACATTACCCTTAATAATTACAGAAGTTTGGGGAAGTTTGAGATTGGTTAAGGGGAAAGAGGTGCTAATAATTTACCTCATTGGTTTCTGTTCCATCTGTTTTAACATACATGATGCGATAGCCATTTACATTTTTGGAAGCAGGATCCCATGTCAGCTTAGCAGTATTGTGTCCAACATCAGAAAATCTCAAGTTTGCTGGTGGGCTTAGAGGCACTTGAAAAGAAAAGAGATAAAACCATGAAAGTGATTCCAGGTTTTAGCTGTGAAATTTTTCTTGTCTTGAAAATAAATAATACATTTTCCATTCAAAAACTTATGTCATCAATATTTCTATTAAGTGCCTACATCAATGGAGCTACAAAAGTACTTACAGGCCAGTAAAACAGCTTAGCTCTTTACTGGAACAGAACTTTCAGTTCTGCTAAATTCATCTCAACTAATACTGAAAAAGAAAGAAATTATTCCATTGTTCATTCCAGATATCATAGCAAGATTTAGCCTACACAATGCTTGAAATAAATTCGTGAATTAATTTAATTCAACTAGATCTTTATCCTATATGCATTTGTTTTTCATGTGTATCCCAGCAAAAATATCTCATGACTGCAGTACTTTGGCAAAAAACTTTCTGAATCCGGAAAGTCCCTGTCATAAGGGTAAGTTTGTCCAAAAAGCATAACTAGATCAGATTTCCAAACATGCTATTTTTTTTCGCCTTTGTTTAAATTTTTTATTACAGAAAGAAGCTATTTCCTAACAGCAATCCCAGTTAAAGCCATATTTGTACACTATATATTCCTTGACTGTCACAAGCTGAAGGAAAATGAGGTCACGCATGAGGGAGTCTCAGATTTCATCCACTTTTCTGTCACACCACTGAAAGCAATTTGTGCTGTCTGTTACTCTCAGCAGTAGGCTCTGTATTAGCCCAACATCTGCTACTTTCCTCTGAATTGTGAAACCCTTCCCTGTCCATCCTGCCTTCACACACGCACTCCTCTCCAATCCTCGTGGACAGATAAATATCAGCACTTCAGAAGCTGCTTCCCTCACACAAGAGCACATGGGGAAAAAGAAGGATTTAAAACCCCTCATATATTATGGAGGCTCTTTAGCCATATATCGATTCAGAATCTGCAATCAGCTTAGGAACAGTCAAGTCAACTTGGCTCTGAGAACAGAGAAGACGGGAACACTTTGGAATTGTATTAAATGAGTTTGCCACACATTCTGGCATTCTGTCTATTCCTCTGAGTCTAGTGAAGGGAGTATCATGTGCTGGCTTTCCTTTCTACTTTCTGTCAGTAGTGGAATGCACTTCACCATCCAGGTCATACAGCAAAATCCTTCAGTCTCAGCTCTTTCCTTTCAGAACCAACCTCCTGACAGCATTGCTCTCAACCAGACAGGCAGTCCTGATGCCAGACTTACATGATATTTACAGTGAGTCTTGGATGAATCCTGGCCCCAAAATGAAACTACACCTCAGAATGAGCTTGATGATCACATCTCCGTTTGGCATGGAAAGAGTTTCTGCTACAGTAACCGAGATGATACAGTGTGTAGAATATTATTTACTAAACACAGATTATCAGATCCTACATGTAATACTACAGCAAATTTGGCAGATCTCTCTTCAGGCAAATATACACTCAAGGAAGAAAATACTAAGAAGCCTATTCATTAGTTGTAAGCCAGAAACAATCACTGAACAAGAAAAAAAAAAAAAAGTAGCTTAAATCAGAATAAGGACAGGGAAGATACTAGTGTTGAACACTGACAACATAGGACAGGTGTGATCACCAAGAGCTTTCCTCCTCCCAGATTGCCCCACTGCCTGATCCATCAAAGCCTGTTAGCAGAGGGCTTATTTGAATAGCTGTATATGAAAGAATCAATTTTCTTTCATATTATAGTGCTAAAGACCAGAGATAGCTGCATTGTGTCACCCTAAAAATAAATGAAGATTGCAGACGGTTTCTTTTATTCTGATCTGGTAGCAGTAGTACTGATGATGGGCTGACTAACATATGTTAGTAGCTTTGTGATCAGACAGTGGCCATGAAATCTCAGTTTGTGCCAAAGTATCTGGAATTTGTATGTGATCTTCCATCCAATGTGTCAGTCAGGTTTAGTGCTGCGCAGCCTCTGAGATCATGCAGCATGAAGTGAATTCAGGCTGGCACAGTCATAAACTACACAAACGGGAGTTCAGGAGAAATGAAAAGCAGATATTGGGCAGATATTGACCAAAAGCCAGGGTGGGGGGTTACAGGAGTGGCAGGGGGTATGTGAGACAAGGAGCAAGAGACAAGGAGAGGGAGAAAGGGACAGAGGGATAAAGAGCCAAAGACTTGATTTTTGCAGTGTTGGGAATCTTCTACACTCATTTCAAGTCCACAAGCATGCCCAGGATGCAGTAGTTCACTGTCATTTGTCTGTCTACAAATGTCCTCCTAGAGAAGACCCAGTGAACACCATTCCTAGAGCTCCTTCCACTATTGCTTGTTGACATTAAAAGCAACTGCTCTGGGCCTTCCTTTTCTTAGCATTCCCGTGCCTGAACTTCCCTCACCTATTAAATACAAGTCACTTTCACACTGACAGAGTCATTCACGCCAGGAGCACAGAACAAGAGGATGCAGTCACTCCCCTGCTGGGAGCAATAGAGATGTCACTGAATGCAGTCCCAGAAATATCCCAGCAGCAGCACAATCACTTATTTTCAAAACCTTTGTCTTCCAAATGCTGAGGCTATTTAGAGCCAACATACAGTGCTGTGTACAGTTTGCAGAGGACAGAATTCAGCTGGCAAAATTCTTCCTGCTTATTAAAAACACACCATCTATCATGAGTGCACAAGCCCTTTCCAATCCTTCATTTACCAGATGTTAGGCAGCAGGGGTTGGACAGAAATCTTCTCTTTGCTTCTTTTCTGTCTGTACTACTACTGAGCCAGAGGAATGACTTTCTCCCTCTGAGCAGGCTCCCCGCACACCTGGTTCTCTAGTTACGGGAGGCTAAACAGAGCAGTCTCAATTTAGAGCTATGTGATGCCCTTCATTCACCTTCAGCAATTTCAGAAAATCATCAGTAATAGCACCAAGATCAACACGGGCATCTGAAGTACCAACAAGCGAGACAAATTCACCATCCTGTTTCAAAAACAGGCTGTTTTCTAGAAATCGTCAGCCTCTGTAAATTAAGCAATCACTCTGAGAAACTTCAGTACAGTTAAGAGCTTGCCCAATGGACTATTCAAATCAGATTTTAAAAGCAGATGCTTGCTCTGATATATTCAAAGACTACTTTGAAGTTTTATTAACACTGAAGTGAATGTAGGTATGTGCTACATACATGTAGTTTCTTGTCCTGTAAGGGGATCACTGGCTTCTTCTCCAAACATGGCATAAACTGTGACTGTATATTCTGTATTTGGCAACAGTCCATCCAGTTCAAGATCTGTTGAGGCCTCCCCAATTTTTATCTATGAACACAATGAATAAAAAAGACTCATTATTTCTAAAATAACTCATAATGGGTAAGAATGCTAATTGAAATTAGATGTGTGATCAAATGTTCTATTGAGCACTTGTCTGATACTGTGTCTGCAGGACTTGGCTCAAGACTTGGGGATATTGCACAATGATCAAAATTGTCAAAAAGCCAAAAGCCAACACACAGGTAAAGGTGACTCATCCTATTAGCAATAACGAAATATTCCTCTCCAGAATGAGTACCTACTAAAGCTTTTTCATTCTGAGCTGCATTTTGTTTCATCTTTGGTCACAGATCTAAAAATCACATGAAATCACTGGAGGAGCTGATTTCCATTCACACTGAGGCTCCAATTTGCTGCTATTTAAGGTGTGTATCATTTTCCTCCTTCACTTCTCACAGAGAGCCACATTAACATGGCCTGACTGTATTTATTTCTTTGGGGTAAAGCTGAGGCCTCCTGAGCCAGCTAGTTCTCAGGGAGGCCCTTTTTTAACAGAATAAAGTGCTCACAGCCACTCATCGCACAGACAGCACGAGCTATGCCAGCTTTCAGTAGCTTCCTGCACTCTCCACAGGTTCACATGCCCCTGCATGCTTTTTAGTGTTTTTGTTTGAACACAGATGTTGTACAAAACCTTAATTACACATACAGAAACTTGAGCATAAAACCTCCTAAACCCTAAACCATACGTTCCATTGGAACTATGCTAGCAACTTTAGAAAAGTCCACTGGTTTTACTATGTTAGTGACAAAAGACAAGACTTTACCCTGCCCCATCTTCTTTTCTTTCTAAAAAATGTGTTTTAAAATCACTTTTGATGGAAGGCATTATTTTTAAATTTAAAAATACAGGTTGAACAGAACTAAAACAAAACTAGTGAGAGTCAGACCTATGAATGGTATTTACATTTAAAGGCCCTGATGAGAACAAAGGCTAAAGTTCATATTCTTCAGATAGCACACTTAGAAAACATCTTAGTTTATTTTTTTCATCCTTAGAGTGTTAGTTTTATACAATGCTACAGTATCACCTCATCATTAATTTCAAGAGAGTCCCTTAAATTCAGTTGAAGTAGTTGCATTTTTATGAGAATGACATATTAAAATAACAAACTGGCACTTGTACTTTATTCACAATATGTAACACATACAGTACTTAATGCAGCCATGGACAAAAAACACGAAGTATTTGCTCATCAAGTTGGAGGTTAAAGGACATGTACTAGTTTATTCTTTAAAAGACTGACATTTTTAATAACCGCTACTCAAATGAAAGCACAGTACATCACCTCCTTCTCATCTGCTGCCAATCCTTCTGTGAGGGGAGCATATAGGATCATGTAACCTGTGGCACCTGCTACTCCATTCCACCTGACTCTCATGCTGCTCTGCGACACGTCGTACAATTGCAGGTCCGATGCCATTGGCAAGGCAACTACAGTGGAACAAGAGACAGGCACTTCAGTTGTCTCACTTGAACAGCCAGCTATTATCCAAACAGTTTGCTTTACCCCAGGACACACAAAGGAATACAGCCATCTCCACGCGTGGAAGTACTGTCTGTATGCTACAGCTATGAAGAGATGATTGGTATATAAAAGATCACAGGAAATTATGACCTAAGCCAACTCTAATGCCAGGGCAGTTATGCCTTACAAAACATTTCAGCAATTTGTCCTAAATGGCTTTGCAGACTTCAAGTAGGAGCATTTCTGTGCTTTGAGCACCAAACTGCTGCTCTGTTCCCGACTCACCCTTCCTTCTCCCTGATCTGCAGGAGGATGTCCACTCGTTACTGAAGGATAGGCACAGTTTCTATTAGGAAGCAGTAGCATTTTTAAGGGATGGCTCTTTCTGGGAATAGTTCCCAAGTCAGAGTGTGGGTGTGACAGCCATGAGGTACAACACCCTGAAGAAAACCCTGGCTGAGCACACTGAGCATGTCAAAATATTTTTACTATAATTTGTTGCATGTTTAAGGCCTGGACTGTCCAAACTGGCTCCCAGTCCTGTGTCAGTGGGATTATGCAAATATGGGCAAGGTCATCCATTGCAAATTGTGGTGAATAATAACCTGGCAAGTGAGAGCTGTCTGAGTGAAATTCAAACAATATTAGAAGGTTTACTTGTGAATCTAAAGCACTGATACCACAACAGAGCACCAATCTCAGTTCCTGAATATTTCTTCGTGTTTCTGTAACTATTTAGAGTAGCATTTTGCACTTCCCTGATTGTCCTCACTTTCTTCCTCTCACAAAATAACATCCCAAGGTCTCTTCACTGCTGTGACACCATTTACAGATCCCACCAAAATATCCAGTCACTGGAGAGATATGAGGGAACTTTGGCTTCTTCTTTGGAGCTTCTACACTGGAATAGTCCTTAAAATGACTGAAAAGGTCTGAAAAAAACAGAAGGCTATTGCTAACTGATATCAAACCTTTAATATTAGGAACTTGGAGAGACTGTAATAGGCTGGATATTAAGTCTGGACAAAGCTCTGCTTTGCATAGTTCTGAAGAATCTGATCTGCAAACAAAGATTCAGACAATGAATTCTATTTACAATCATAGAGCTTCTCTAATCTCCTTGTCCAAACAAAAACAGCACCCTGTCTAGCTGATTTCTACAAGGAATAGTTTATGTCTTACACTGTGTTCAACAAGCTCTAACAGAGCTCTTAACTTCCCATGTACAAAACCATGCCAGCCTAATACTTTCCTGTTCACTGAGGCTGTTCACTCAAGCCTGTTATCCAAGTCTGTAAATGGTGGCAAAACTTCCACCCTGGCCTCTCTTTAGGTTTCCACTTCCAGGTTATCCATTCACACTTTGAAACCTTTTATAACCTACCTCCATCCTATTTAAAGCCTTGTTCCTGTGCTGATTTATTTTCCCACAATTCCTCTCATTACAGGGAGAAACTACCCATGAACATTTTCAAATGTACTTCAGCCTCCTTGCTCAGAGGTCCATTCAGACCTCTGACACCTACAGCAAGAAACTACATGTTGAGATATCCTGAAGGCACTTTGTACCACACTGTCTCATTCCTACTCAAACTGCTCCAGGATCAGAGAGAGAGTATCCATCACTTGTCCTTTACCTTCTTTTGATTCTAAAAATCTCTGAGAAAAATATCCTTTAACTTGTGACTTATATTTTCTCTCTCAACAGGAACTGGTAAGATACACTGGAAATACATATATAATAATTAACAAAGAGGTGACTGGAAATAAAACATGGTGTTTTCTACTGGAATTTTCAGCTGAGGAGTTCAGAATCTCAGATATAAATTTCTAGTAGATAACGCTGTTCTGCACCTTGGACACTTACCAGAGTATCCTAATAGTCAGGTAACAGGGACAAATTAAACCTACTAAAAACAATTGGAATAAATTAAACCAGGTAAAAATATATTTGCAGCAAAATTAAAATGTCAATGTATTTCATATTTATTTCAATCTAAAAGTGGCCATTAAAGTCACAAAACTTTCTAATTATCTGTACATTATGCTTATTGCATATGTCTGTTTAGATTTCACACACTTGTAAACTATTTTCAGTGTTCTGTCTGAACAAATGCAACTGGTGACTATTTCAATCTGTCAGTATCTCACACAAAGGCGGGAATGTAAACTACAGTTTTCCATAATTCTCCATTAGGATAGTAAAGAATACTTTAAAATTGCAGATATTTCAGCATATGGAGTGATTAATACTTGCACATGTCAGACTATTACTTCCAACACACTATCAAAGACAGATGTGTAAAATGCTTGACGCTGCATGACGTTGGGGTGTGACCTGCTCAGATCTCAGAAAGCCAGCAGGGCTGGGCTCTGTCAGAACTTGACTGGGGACTTCAAAGGAATACCAGGTGCAGTACAAAACAATCCTGTTGGCTCAGTATGTGACTGCTCCCTCTGCCTCAATAAATTAAACAGGTCCTAACACTGTGTTATGGGGTATAAGATGGCTGGAGATGACATTTTGGGAGACTGAGACCAATAGAGAAGGCTCAAATAATTTCATATTATTCTGGTTTATTTTCAGATTGGGAAGATTAGCACTGACACAGAATCAAAGAATCATTTAGGATGAAAGGTACCTCTGGAAATCATCTGGTCTAACTAACTTCTCTGCTCAGACCGGGTCAGCCAAAGCAAGTTGCTCAGAACCTTGTCCACTTAGGTCTTAAATATCTCCAGAGATGCAGACTCCACAATCTCTCTGGACAACCTGTTCCAGTGTTTGACCACCATCACAATCAAACTGTGTCTTGTCCTGTTCACATTTAATTCCATGGATTTTTAATTTGTGCCCATTGGCTCTTGTCCAATTAGTGGGCATCACTGAGAAGCATCTGGGTCACTCTTCTTCATTCCCTCCCATCAGGGATTTTTACACATTGTCAAGATCACCTGAGCCTTCTCTTCTCCAGACTGACAGTCCGGCTGCCTCAGACTCTTGTCATATGAAAGATGTGCCAGTCCCTGAATCATTGTGGCCTTTCACTGGAGTCACTACAGCAAGTCCACATCTCTCTTACGCGGGGGAACCCAGCACACAACCAGGCAACCAAGTGTGGTCTCCTCAGTGCTGAGCAGAGGGCAAGAATCACCTCCCTCAACCTGCTGGCAATCATTTTCCAATGCAGTCCAGGAGGCTTTTGGTTTCTTTGTGACAAGGGCACTTTTCTGCTGCACAGTCAGCTTAGAGTTTACCAGGACACCCAGGGATTTCTCTGCAGAGCTGCCTTCCAGCTGGTCACTCCACAGTGTGTACTGGACTGCTGTCGCTCCCCTAGGGCAGGACTTTGCTCTTCCCTTTGTTGAACTATATAAGGTTAAACTTGTTTTCCTCTTCACATTGTTTGGCAGATTCAGCTCCAAGTTGGCCTTCGCTTTCCTAAACTTATCCCTGCAAGATTAGAAAGCACCTCTATACCACTCCGGGGTCATCTCCCTCTTCTTCCATCTCTTATACGCTTCCATTTATGTCTGAGCTCTGGTAGGAGTTTCTTGATTATCCATGCTGGCCTCCAGTCACCTTTGCTTGATCACCTACTTGTCAGTAGGGACCTTTCTTAATGTTCTAGGATGCAACCTTAGGTTATTGAGCTGCTCTTCTGTATCCATCTCCTCTCCAGGGCCATATCCCTTCAGATGCTTCCCAACATGGCTCTGAAGATAATGAAGACTGCCATCCTGAAATCCAGAATTGTGGTCCTGCTTTTTCAACTCCTCCCTCAGAATCCTGAATTCCACCATCTCATGGTCATTACAGCCAAGACTACTTGTGACTTTAACATCCTCCCTCCCACGTCAGTTTTTTCTCGTTTCTAAGTATCAGCTGCAGCAGAGCACCCTCCCTGCTGGCTCCTTGACCACTTGTGTCAGAAAGCTGCTGTCAAAGCACGGTAGAAATCTAGTTTGCTTTAGCAAATCTTCCAGCAGGTATCAGCTATTGATATATCACACATGGATGTCCTGTCTCCTAGCCTGAACTATGAAGTTCCTCTTTACTTCCATTCCTAATATCCATTTAACATACAAAAAATACTTGAATCACTGAGAAGGAAACTTACAGAAATCTTTGAAAATCTTTGGCACTAGAGGGAATCACATGCAGGTATTTCTGGTCCCACCTAGTCCTCCCCTCACAAGACCATCTTCACCAACAAACCTACTTCATAAAGTTTGGCTCCATACCCAAAGCCGAAGAATGTTCTAATTTAGGGTTCAATACAATCAACTTCAAAGTTCAGCCCAGAGATAAAACCTTTCTCAGTATTTAAATATCCACAGAGAATCTGGACTTAGGAATGTAGCCTAGAATTAATTCAAACTAAAATTAATTTAAGGCAAATTCACTAAAACTAAATTGAAAAAGACTCCCTTCTGTATTTCTTTTTCAAAAGACTAATGTTTGCACAGTTTGATTATAAATGCAGACAGTGAACTCTGCAACAAACATGCTGAAGATACTTACGTGTAGTTTCCGTTCCACGGAGGCCCTCGCTAGCAGCATTTGAGTACACAGCAAAGACAGCTACCTGGTACTCAGTTAAAGACATCAGGTTTTTCAGGACTGCTGTTGATACGCTTCCATCTACCACAACCTTTTTAAAAGAAAATTCAACTAAATATCCTTAAAGCAAACTAACCGTATCACCCTCAAATCAGTCAATCCCTCTTCCAGGCAATTTTTACACTGGCATCTACGAATTAGAGTATTAAAGTTCAGTTCATAACGTGTTTATACACAGTAAAGTGTCCGGAAAAAAACCGCAATGACATAAATAGTCAAAATGTTTATCTAATATAAGTAGCCATTCAGAACAAAGGAATAGCTTAGATAAATAAAGTGTAAGGGATCAGTTTAAGAGGATGTATGTGGCACTTCTTGATATAATATCATCATAAGTAGTCCTTTAGTATTATATATGTACACAAACAGTACTTCAAATTGACATTAATACATACCCATGCTAAACAAGTTTCTAGTAAAAAGGAAGAATGGAAACAAAACACAGTCTTAGTTAAATCCCTTCCTTTGCTCTTTTGCTGCTCCATTCAATCTTACAAGTTGCCAGCTAAAGCCAAGGACTTGTTCCACCGCACTTTTTCCCACCTCCAAAATGCTTAAGTACTACTCAAATAAACATCTCTCCCCAGATTTTCAATGACCACTTGTAAATGTCCCAAGGATGTATACTCATATCATCTTCCTTTTATGAATTATTTTTTCCTAGAACCGAAACTCTGGCTTGCCATCAACTCCTACCTCTTCTCTTCTTGTAAACAGACTGGTGCAAGGGGGGGTCTACAGAACTGGTAAGAAAAATGCATGCAGTTCACTTCACCCCCCCACAAAAGCAATTATTATTACAATTTACTCCTTTACTTTATGATAAGAAAGCATCCTGGCTACTACCTAACCTTCATCACTACCCAGGGTGACCAATCTCCTTTCTGTAGTGGGCTTCAGAGCCCACATAGGGAATTTCAGGGTAGATTTAAAATAAGACCATAGATTTTTCTGTCTGGTTAGTTGCTGCTGTTGCATTAAAAATTTCTGAGAAGCTTTTCCTCCTATTACCTCTTCTGGTGGTCCTCCTCGAGTGGGATAGTACACAACCCTGTATTTTTCCACTTTGCCTGGTGCATGGGTCCAGCTAACCCGGAATCCTCTGGCTGTTACCTCTGATGTGACCAAATCCGAAGGAGCCCCAAGGGAAGCAATTGTTCCTAGGTTAGAGATGACACCATTTTTTAAATTCCCTTCTGCATAACAATCATTTGCAGTATTTGCTGAAGCTCTAAAGATCATTCCTCATCAGAAAAATCAAATAATTGGCTACTGCACATTTATTTACATTATTTTGAATGGAAACAAAGTAATAATGAGTACTGCACACAGAGTTTCACTGGGACTAACCCTCCCTGGTCTTTCAAAACCCTTTATATGAAAAAGACAAAAATACAAAACTAAGCCTTTCTGTCCTTCCTCACATCACTCTATCAAGACTCTTCTTGCTGGTTTGCTTGTTTTTTCAGATTGCTTTCCTCCCAGTCATGAACAACATACAAGTACAAATGTAATCTCCTGTGCTCTTATGAGGGCTGGAAACTGATAGGTTGCCTGTCAGTCAACTGAAGAGATGCAGGGAACAGTCATCTTGTCTGGCAATCATTCCTTTCTACAAAGATGTCTCATCTCTCTATGGTTGTTCCATCCTCTCCCTCTCAATTTCCCAAGTGACTACTCCCTCTACAAAACACAGCCAGTGTTCCAGTTCCCATGTGAATGAAAGTGGGAAAAGATGGAATGAAGTCTTACTAAAACTCAGTTCCTCACAACACAGGCAGAAATATCTGTGAAAGACAGCCCTCCTTACTGATATATACTGCCAGCTTGTTAAAAAATCATTCAGCATTTCTGTGATATTAAGGAATCAGAAACCAAGAAACAAAATCCACTGAAGCTTTTCAGAAAGAATTTCCTCAGGTAGGATTGTTTCTCTGGCAATTTGCAGTATTTTTTCATAGCCATTTCTTTTGTTCAGAAAAGCAAAGAAAATGTAGTTAGCTGAGGTTCTTTCATATAAGAACAATTTTCTTCACCACAATCTTTTCTGGCAGGCTGAAATCTATTTTTTGTGTGTTAAAAAAGAAAGAAAAAAAAAATCTGTCATCAGGAAGGGACAAAACAATCTGAACACTTGAAACCTTTGAAAACTTATGAGACAATAAAACAGTAAGTTAGGAGATGGAAAGCACAGCACAAACGTACCAATTCTATGTGCAGCTGTTAAACTAATTCATTCCCAAACCTGTATATTATAAAAAGAATTTTCTTACCCACCACTTGGAAATAGTTACAGCAGAATGAATCTATTTTTTTTTATTTTTCAGTACTACCAAATACCTTAGATTTACCACTAACAGAGAGCAAAAGATCAGAGACATCAAAACAAAAATAAGGAAGGTAACTTCCCTGACAATGTATTTTCTTGCAAGCAAAAGAATATACTGCATATATACTGCCAGAAGCCAGCCTAGAACAGCAGGTATTTGGAAAGGGATTTGTGGCTTGAAGTTCATCATAAGTTACATTCAATTTTGTTTCTTATTCACCTTTGATTTCCTTTTCCTGTTCCTCTACTCGTGAGCACACTGTTCTGGTAAGACCTTCAACAATGGTATGCATGAAGTTAAAGTCAGCCACATTGTAGACGTGTGTGCTGTCAGGTTCAGAGGCAATCTCTTTGAGTTCATTTATATCTGCATTCTTTACACCTTTTATTGGAAATAAAAATAAAGCAAATACTTGCAATTAAAAAGAACAAATCTTGTATAAACAGGGATTGATAAAAAATGACTAATATCCAATTCTATTTGTCTAAATGACCAACTGAAGACTGCTCTGCTGTAAAAATGTTCATTCAAGACTTTCATTTCTGCCAGAATAAGTGGAATCTTTCCAGCTCTCTTCTGATAATGTAGTATCCATGTATACTGCTAAATTCCAACTATAGCAGCAATGAAACGGAGAAAATATTTAAAAATACATGAATTAATGATGATACTTACTGGATACAGACAGAAATTCTTTAAATTAGAGAGCAACAGATATAAATACACCAGAGTATAACAGGACACAACACATGGATATGGCAGAATACACACCAATAGCAAACAGCTCAATCCCAGCATCTCGGAGGTTTTTAGCAGGAGGGATGACATCATCTTGGGACTTCCCATCAGTGATAAGTATCCCAATTTTAGATACTCCAGGTCTTGCACCTGCTTCAGGCTTAAAGCTGTTTTCCAAAATATAAGTTAAGGCAAGACCTAAAAAAGAAAATATTTTAAAGACTTTTAAGAGGGGAAAATGTCCATTAATTTTGCTCATATCACAGTGTTTGTTGTTCCACTCAATTTAAAAATTCTGAGAAACATTTTGATGAAGAATAAATATAAAAGAAGAATTTATTTACTGAAAGACTGAATTCCAACCAGGAGTCTAAACTACAGAGAAGATGATATTAATTTTTAGCAGCCCGTTATCAATCAGTGGATGTTAGACTGCCTATGGAAACCTAAATAGATCTTCCTGTGAATGCATAATCTTTTTTTTTTTATAACTCTACCAAGCTAGAACAGAAAGTTCCCTCTCCTTCTACCTACATTGCTTATATGAAAGCACATGCCCTGGATAGCTTAGTAAGTCCCCATGCTACAGACAATCTTGCTTTTGTTTGTTTGTTCTTTCTGATTTACAAGCTGAACAGAAGCTTTATTTAAGCTTAGGGAGAATCTGATTTTAATAAAGGCCAATTATTTAAAGGGAAAGAAGAAGAACTTCAGGACAAACTTACATGCCACAATGAGATCCTATCCAAAAACTCTCTCAAGTCATCCACAGCAAAGGTTCCTAACTCACTTCCTTCTAACATCCATATAAAATAATCATGAGAATTTACTACTTCCTACCACACAGTAATCTCATTCCTAGAATCATACTAGAGTCCTTCTGTCCTTTGTCCTACTCAATCACTCCTTCTACCAAAATAAAGGTTGTTGCACATTCTTTATCCCCTTCCCTACCCACTGGAAAAAGAAAAAAGAAAAAAAAAAAAAAGAAGGCAGCAATTTACTTAAAGCCATGTCTGGGTCTTTGGATATATCATTCTCCTGGCAAGACAGCCAACATTACTAACTGCTGCTTTGATGACACTAGAATTGTATTCAGAGGTTGTATTTTTTCCCCAGGTTGTCAGGCATCCCCCCTTTCTTTATCCATCACTAAGTGTCTCTAGGGCTTCAGTGCTCTAACTACTCAAAGGTCAGTGGAAATCTAAAAGCCCCAGGTGGTCATTTGAAAAGTTAGTGTTGTCAATTGTCAGATATTAAAACAACATTCTTTCCTTCTCCAGAATAAAGCTCTGCACGTGAACATTATGAATGGATTTTGCACTTTCTTCATAGCAGGTAAAAGATTTTATTTCCAGCACAGAAAGTTCATGTACACTTTGTTTTATGAGACCCTATCCTGACTCTCAGCAAAGCCAATGGCCAAGCACTTAGAAAAGACTTCACAGACATTGGATTAACAACCAAAAGCCTTAAAGCCATTAGCAAGCTGCAAAATCCCTATCCTTTTTACCATTCATAATAAGCACTAAAACTTCTTAGTCTGTGCGGCAGAATATGTTTTTAATAAAAGGAAAAAGCTAAGACATACACTGTACCTGTTAATGTATTTCCTCCCTTATAGGGCAGATTACGGACTGCATCCAAAACAGCATCCTTTGTGCCATAGGCATTCAAATGCCATTCAATTCGAGGATCACCACTATACTGTGCAAGACCTAAAGAACAGAAATTAAGGTAAAGCATGGGACAATAGTGTGAGGTTTTCTGAAGTATCTACACTTTATGTGCTTGGTTACCAATACCTTACCGTAAGTGGCTCTGCTACTGTACTAGAAAAACTGCATTGGTGACAACAAAAAAACAGTGTGAAATATTCCGTGTGACAACTCCTCAATTAATTTTCAAAGCCTTTTGTTCAAGTGCTAGGTAAATGACAAGCAAACAACTACATGACTTCTTTGGAGTTTATTAACATTTCAAGACTTTTTTTAAAAAGGACAATTTTACTTAATGCACTTGAACAGATCAGAAATACAACATTTGAGCCAGTTTAAGCCACAAGAAAAGCCATCCACAGGCACATTCTGCCTCTGAAAACTTAACTGCAAGAGTTTGAAGTCAGAGACTTTTCATTGTTTTTATTTTTGCACTAACATTGCATTAGCATTTACCTAAGTTGAGGATCACAGTAAACTGTGATAAATTAACACTACAAACATTCCAGCAGCATTAGCCTTATGACAGACGTGCTAGTTCCAGAGGAGGATGAAATTTGCACAAAAAAACATAGCACTAAGCTGTTAAGTATTCTGAAATGATAACATTTTTACATTGCTAAGAAATTTTAGGAAAAAAACTATGGCACCTTACCTACTCTTGTTTTCTCGGATCCCACATTGAAAGCAGAAACCAGGTTTTCCAGGAACAGTCGAACGAGCCTGAAATTGAATCTGCCAATACTCCAAGAACCATCTACCAGTATCACAATATCTGCAATTGCTGGAGTTTTACAGGTAAACAAGTTTCCTGTAAATCATTAAAATTAAAACAATATTATTAACTCAATAAATACATGCCTTCTTCCTTCCACTAAGCTTGATAATTAAAGCTTTCTCCCATGGTCAAAGTGAGAAATAAGTAAATTAATTAATGTGTTGGTACTCAATTCAGTAATAGTCCGGCCATTATCTACTTCAGTTCTTTCATTAAGGTGTTCAAAATTGCTCTTGGCAGACCCATGAACATAAATTCTCCTTCTAAAAATACAATACTCAAGAAAGAAAAAAATTAACTGCCATATAACACAACCAAAACCAGCAATTCATTTTCATTCCCAAAGTACATATACAATTTCAGCTCCAGTACACAAGTTCATGACACTTAACCTTAGGCATAAACAATGTAGAGGGAGCTACCTAGAGATGCAGACATCCAAAACAATTATCAAGGCCTCTTTTATAGTCAACATAGAAAACCAGCTGTTTCTATACATCTCAACAGCTCTGTAGAAAACCATCAGCTGCCATTGCAGACTTGTAAAGTTAGATGTAAATCTCACCCCTGGGAGTCTAGAGGAAAACTGAAGGTCAATTGAATATGCTGTATTAAACCTAAGTAGGAAGAACTCAACGCAGCAGAGGTAAAATGCAAAGGCCTGAGATTCAAATGCACGGTCTCTATGAGAACGAGCACCACATGAAGCTTTAGCCTTACAGATACATGGAACACAAAAAAATACAAGAGCATTTAAAAACAACCCAACCAAACAGAAAAGATTTGATGAGAATTAGCAGAGATGCATCTTAATAGTCTCTAAGGTTTAACAAACCAATGGGGAAATCAGAGGAAACAGAAATAAAGGTTAGACACAAATTGCATCATAAGCCAACTGAGAAGACTAAACAGAAGTGCCCATTTGACAGGAAGGGAAGGAAGAGAACAGAAAAGGTTTCTACAACCTCAGACAGAATTTCCATATTCAACAGAAGTGGATACGTGACTGTGAAAGTAAGATTGCTGAACAGCGGGCTCGTACTGTAGGGAAGGAAAGCAAAGGAATGGTATTACACAGGTATAACAAACAAGAGCTTATATTTGAAGTACAAATATACCAAACTTCCCACCAGACTGACTATAGAATAAGGATAGAAGTAGGAAAGCCAAAACAAAGCAGGTTTGCAGAAAAGGTAGGATGCATCATGAACCATGTAGGGATGAAAATTATGTTCCTGAATATAGTAAAAAACAAACAAACACACATTAGTGAAATAAGCTGCAGCCCAACTTTTATCATCATTTTTGTCAGGATCCACTTCGTAAGTTACTTCACAAAGAATACCAACACCTAACATGGTATTAACAGGAATCACCAAATACACTGCTAGAAATAAACTGATCTTGAGCAGAGATGTTCAGCAAATAAAAGAAGTAATTCAGTAAGAAATAATCCAAAAGGTGCTTGCATTAGCTCACAAGAAGCTCTCCTGTTACAGAGAGGGAATAAACCACATGGTTAGCAACTTAAAATTTAACACCATATTATTAATGACAATCTTTTCATTAAAAACAAAACAATAGTCTCACAAGCAAAAAAAATCTGATGTGCAGAAAGTCTTCAATTGGTAATAATTAACAGTTAGATTCATACTGCGGTGTAAATCCACTGAGCATTAAACTCAATCCATAAAGTTACAGCTAATGTCTTAAACGTGTACTACAAATGTTTTTAGAAGAACAGGGAACATTTCCTACGTGCAGCTAGCAGTGTAAAATAAGTTCTAAATACATGAAAAAAATTCCACTTACAAAGATGCCAAAACAAATATTTTATTTTAGATTTTACAGTACAAGACAACGCTATTTGAATTGGCAACACATTTTAATGTATCAACACTGGGGAACATTTAGTAATCATCAGAAAAATGATCTTAAATTGGAAGATAAATCCAAAGGAGGTCCAAATCTTTATGTCACTGAAGTCAACAGGAAAACTTCCCTTGATTTCAGTGGGACTGGAATTTGTTTTGTAATTTAATAGGAACCTACTGGTCATGGCAAAATTAATGTTTTAAATATCTTTGCCAAATAAACTTCCTGTTAACCAGTCTGCATTACTTGCAGTATTTGTCTTCCATTAACATGCAGCTCTGTTGTGCCATTCTCCCACTGGCCATGATTAGCATCACCAGCTTCAAAAGAACTGTTGGCAAAGTAAAATGCTGCTCAACACAAGGAGAAATGAAAGCACTGGACCCCTGATTCACATCCAAGCAGCTGTGCTATAGAACAGTTGTACCTCCTCAGTATTATCCCAGCAGTTTAATCATATAGCCCAATGAGGATAACAGCATTTGTGTGCCCATATTTTCCTTCTCGACTTCTAAAATCTTATGCTGAGCATGAAACCCAGTTACTACCTTGGGTCTGAACCATTTCATATCAATAAGTTTTGCCTATAAAGCTTCTTTAATCCTGTAGTGAAGGCTTTGTGAATAATACCTTTTATTGTTTTTTCTAAATCCATTCAGCTAAGAAAAATCCAAAGAACAAAGAAAACAATAACGACATTCCTTTCAATATTTTATTTCCACATCATCAGATCAGTGTAAATAGTATAATTCAATTATTTTTTTTAAAGAAACACATGTGGTTTGATCCAAGATTGTACTGCAAGGTCACAGTGTGAAAATTTGATTCATTCTTCGTAGGTAGGAGATACTTGTTGAATCTTTTCTGCATAAAACATTTAGGTTTTGTTACTTCTGTACACCCACTATTTGCTTATGTTTTCTCCTTGTTGTACTTAAAAGAACTGTAGAAAGTTCCCTAAAAGGGAATAAACAACAGTGAGATATTAAACAGAATAATATGCTGATAGAAATCTTTACAACTTGATAGGAATACAAACACCATGACATCCTAGTTTATAAAGTTAGTCTAAAAAACACTGTGTGGCAAATAATTTCTGCACCCTCACTGGGCTTAGCCAGTTTCCATTACTAGTTCTTGCACAGTTTCCATTACTAGTTCTTGCACATGTCTTTTTCAATAATCTTTCCATATAAACACGGCCACAAATTCCTGGAGAGTTTGAGAATAATTTTGAACATTTCAACTAACTACACACAACTTTAATAGGCAATTTTCCCAACAACTTCTCTTAAAGGAGGATGACAGGATATCATTACATATAATAAAGCTTTCAACGCTCAGTGTTTCAGTCAACTACAAGTTTCAATTGTGTGATCAGGTTGTGATTATTTCCCTTTTACTTGGTCATCAAGCAATGAGCAGTGAGAGAGAAGGTCCTGCTTTCCTCTGAATTACACAATACTCACCACTTTCAAGAGCAGGACAGCAGGGAAGAGACCAGTTACCCAATTCTGTGTAATGTTTCCTAATGTTATTTAGAAAGCATTATTGTACTTCAAGTGCTGCATTCCACAACAAACAATAACAGAGCCTGTGATTTTTAGGTAAGCAAATATAGCAGAACTGCACCTATCATAAAGTTAGGCAAGAGTTTATATATTTTACACCAGCAACTCTCTTCAGTGTATCCACCTACAACTGGTGGAGAATTTTTATGGGGAGAAGGTAAAAAATTAATAGACTTTCTATAACAAATTTACAATCCTGCTAGCATTACTTGGCAGAAGGAACTTGCCACTCTGCCAGGAAGCTAACTGAGGAGGAAGGGACTTGGTTTGTTCATTTCTCCTTGTCGTAGATGAAGGAATAGGCTCAAAATATCACCTTCAAAGGCACCAGCATACAACTAAAGGCTCCCAGCAATGTTTTAGGGCAAGGTATTTGCACAAAACCTGCTTCAGTATTGCCAAAAATCATATAATCATCAAGAACTCTTCTTCCTTTGTTTCAGGGGAATCTTTCAAATAATAGCCAGCACTGAAGGAGCTTTGCATCTACCAAAGGAAGTTTCCTGCTTTTGATTCCTTGAGCCCCAGACACTAAAGGTGATGCTTTTGCTTGCAGTTCCAATATGCAACTGCTACAGCATTATCAAGACCATGACAAAATTTGGCTGAGTGTGAAGCCAATGGTGGCAATGCTGAAAAGGAGATCCAGCTAGAATTTCCTGGGATAGAGGGAGTGTAATAGGAACCTCCAAAACGTGACCCTTGAGACGTCCTATTGAGGAGAATGGAGTGCAGAGTGAGGCCTGGGAGGGGCTCTGGCAGCGCAGGGGCTGCACAGAACACAGCAGGGTCTGCAAGCTTCTGGCAACACTGAGAACCTCTCCATGGCTGCATCTTCTGCCTGTGGCTGTTCCTTCACACACGCATTCAGTGAGCATGTGAGCAGTGGTAAAAAACAAAAGTTCAACCAAAAAAACTTGCAAGCCTTAGTCAGAAATACAATACTCCAGTTTTTAATCTAGAGTAGTGGCTTCTTGACCCTTGGAGTTAATACAACTATTCTTTCAAAGTCACTTGAAAGACAAAGGGAGAAGCAGCAAATACAGGCACTGCTACACTGGAGGACTCAGTGTCTTAGACAAACCAGTTCATTTTGTATACTGTCATAATATGTTTTGCAGAAATACATTTGATATTTCACCTCCCCTTGGTATGAAATTCTGTTCTCATTTTCAAGAGCCAAAACACACACTTCTTCTGCTAGAAGAAGTTAAGACTGTAATTCTTTCTCAGTCTGCAGTATGTCGTTTCCTTTCTTACTCACTGTCACAGTGGAAAACTCAATATATATGGAAGGAGAGGTAGAAAGTTCAAGTAGAGGTCAGTAATAATACAGTATGAATAGAAGAGTCGTTCATGGGATAACAAAGCACAAAAGGCAAGAAGGCTTGATGACAGAAGCAAGTGAAAAATACCTTGTGAACAAAGCATGAATAACAGAGAACAGCCAGTCCCCCACAGTGATTGACAGCACCACAGCAGAGCAGAAGCACCACTGAGGACAAGGGCAATGTAAATCTACATCAACAAAGTGTCACTTCTTTTTAAAAAAAGGGTTAAAAAAATACAGGGATGTGAGGCAGCGTTCAGCTCTAAAATTCAGCAACTCACTAGTCCACACTTCTGACATTGACATTACTGCACTGTGCGGGTGATATCATCATCGCACTTAGACCTCAGTTTAACACATCCCATATGTCAGGCCATGGACCAGACAAATGCAAACAGCATAACTGCTGTTCTCTGAACTAGATCCAACCATAGCTTGAATTTGAAGGACTCAAATTCTGGAACATCATTAGGTTGAAAGAGCAGCCCAACAAGGTTAGAAGTTTGTCCACGCTCCCTAGGAAAAAAAAAATAAAATAAAGCAGCCAGCCCTTTCCCATGGACCTTGTTCTGTTCCAGGAAACTAATATAGCCCAACTGGCATGCCTACAAGTTTGTAATTTGGGGGAGTTGGAATATTAAGACTTACTGAATCTGTTGTGTCTAATCATGTCACATTTGACTGTGAAAGCTGTAATTCAATAATTTTACATCTTTTAAAAAGTACACAGCAGTAACTAAATACTATATAAAGCATACCTTTTGAATTTAAAGCCACAAAACCCATCAAAGCAATAGCTGATAACACATTAATTTCCTACATATACTGGTGATAATTCTCAAGTGTAAGAGAAGAAATCGTACAGCCATTTTCTATGCACCTTTCCATACACACTCCATGACAGTTTTACTTCTGAAGTCCATAATCACAAGTTTAGAAAAAATTTTAGAACTTTCTTCCTAAATCTGAAATTTTTAACTTACTTCAGAGGCAATACAAAAGGTAACTATGAAAGAAAGTGCTGATCTTTTCTCGCAGACCATTTTTGATTGACAGCACTGAAGTACCCTATGCCAGAAGCAGCTTACCAAATAGAACACTAAACACTCTTGGTCTATGCACCTAGATTGAAAAACATGTTTTAAAATACCCCTGCTCTTAAACTGAGAGTTTAAAACATTTGTTTTAAATTCTCTTTCAAAGGGCAACACGTCACCACAGAACAAAGCATACTGCTGGTCTTTCCTGAAACTGAAGTTTGACATGGCAAGACACCGTGTCCATTTATCCACAACTTACACTGAAGGTGATCTGTAACCCTCCTGTAAAGTACATGAAACCAAAGAAACTCTTCTGTAGATGACAGTAATCATTCTCTAATTCTCTTTCCTCTCAGTTCTGCATCTGAGTGCATGAATATTTTAAATGAAACAGCTGTCTCAAAGTCTAATCTACTTTTCAAGATGGAACACTATAATTTTTATTAGTATGGTCATACTCATTCACCATTCCTATGTAACAAATATGCCAGGATTTAAAAGGCTTATTTCTCCCTTTGCTTTAGCAAAGTATGAAATCCTTGACACAGTTTTCTCTGGCAATCTAGAAGACAGTTAATCAGGGCACTTCAGACAAATCTAGTACTCAGACATCCTCAACATTAATTAAGGTGTATCTACAAATCCCTCCAAACCACGATAAAGAGCTGGTCTGTGCCTGAGCTTGTAACACAACAGGCAAAGAATCTGCTGAGAGAACAAGATGCATACCCATAAGAGTCATTAACACAGAACTAACTGAAAACTACATCACTGTTAAATTACAGCTCATTATTACAGATCTAGGTATATATGATGTTTTGGCCAGTGTGCCTGGAAACAAAAAGGATGGGGCAATAAAGTTACAGTGCAGAAGACTTCCGAATTCAAGGTCCTATATCACCGTCAAGCAATTATTGAAATAATATTTTCCTACTATAACCAGTGTATATCCTTGCATAAATACAAATATGCAGTGATCTGTAAAAACATCCCTAATTCGGGATGTCATGTGTCAAATCACAAAAACTCAGGATGAAATTCTTGCCTTCTTGAGTGCAGCTATCCTTCCATTCTCTAATTAGCAGAGATGCTTGAGTGAACACCTTACCCTGAGAAATCTCCAACTCCCAGAATTACAGGGTACTGGAGATGGAAAGGGACATCTTGAGACTAGTCAAACTGCCCTGACCAAAGCAGAGACAACAGCAGATTGCTTTGGGCCATGCCCAGTCAGGTTAAAGACTCTCCAAGGATAAAGACTCCACAATTTGAGTAACCCAATCCATTGTTTTACCACTTTCACAGTAAACAAAGGGCTTTCTTTGATTAGATAGAATTTCCAGTTATTTTAGGTTGTGTCCACAGGCTCTTGTCCTTTGACTGGACACCACTGAGAAGAATCTCTGACTTCTTTATTTATTCCAGTGTATATTTTTACACATTGGAAAGATGTCTTTTACCTGCTGTCCTCCAAACTAAATACTCCAGCTATCTCAGCCTCTCCTCTTACGAAAGATGCTCCAAACTGTTAATCATCTTCATGGCCTTACCATGGTCTCCTTCCAGTAAGTCCATGTCTTTCTTACTCTTGGGAGCCAGCCCAGCACTGGACACAGAAGTCCACATGTGGCTCCACCAGGGCTGAGCCCAGGAGAAAAATCACCTCCCCCAACCTGCTGACAACTTTCTTCCTAATGTAGCCCAGAAGACTGTTTGCCCTCTTTACAACAAGGGCTCATTGCTGGTTCATGGTCAAGTGGACGTCCACCAGGACTTCCAGAGCCTCTTCTGCAAAGCTGCACTCCAGCTAGTCGGCCAACAGCATGTCTTGGTGCCTGTGGATGCTCCTCCCCACGGGCAGGACTCTGTACTTCCCCTTGCGGATCTGGCACAGTTTGACACCACCTCCCTGTTCCCTGTATTGAGCTAAATGAGGGTAAGAGGAGAAGAGATGAGATGAGTGGTATTTCACAGGCCACAGGATCTACCATCCAGTGCTCACAATTTTAGTTTTCCCTCCCTTTATCATACTAGAAAGATCAGTGCAAAAGACCAGAAAATTTACTCCACATTTTCAAACACAAACATACCAAACCCAAACCCAAAGACCCTGCTGAGACTAGCATTTGCTTCTGAAACAGCTGCCTGCACCACTATGTAGCCCTAATTCTGCTAACCTTCCTGCATCCAAGGAAATTGAATATGCTCAAGCAACAAGCTGGTGCTGGTGCTCCACAGAGACTCCTTTAAGCATTCCAGGAGAGCAGATTACATGAATACCAAGGCTCTGCTTAGTGGGGAATAATGAGCCAAAGACACACACCAAACCCAGCAGACAGATAAGGAAACAGGACTCCCTCGTTACATGCAGACAGAGTCGTACAATCAGTACAGCTCACCACACAGGTGAGAACATTTTTGAGGTAGAAAACATGGTCCTCTTGGCCAGGTAAGTTCTCTTTCAGGCTACTACCTAGCACCCTTTAACCAAGGGACGTATCTCAGATGTAACATCAAGGCTTCCTCAGCACACAGGGCACTAGGCCAAGAGTGCTGATGATGAGACAGCCCAAAATCAGTCCTGCATCAACACAGCCAGAATTGACAAAAAGGCCTCAGATTATGCAGTGACGGTGGAAATGACCCTGAAATCATCTCTCCTCAGTAAAAGCTGGTGCTTGATGATGGACAGCCATGAGATGAATGACAGACTATGAAAAAAAGACAGCCCCCCACAAAGGAGGAACAGTCTTGAAAGGGAACTTCAGTCAACTGAAAAACAAAAGATTTGGCACTTCATTGTTGCGTTCAAGACAAGACAGTCCCTGAAAACAGAAACCAAAACTTTAACCTTTATCTCCCATTTTGCTGACAAGAGCACAAAGCAATGAAGCTTCTTCATCAGGATATGCAAATCCATGATAATTTGCTGATGAACGCATCAATCCTTTATGACTAGAGCTTTCTTACAAGAGGTTCTGGGTCTTGCATGTCAGTTCAGCCTGAAGAAGAAAAGACTGAGGGGTGACCTCATTGCAGTTACAATTTCCTTGTGAGGGGAAGGGGAGGGGCAGACACTGACCTCTTCTCTCTGGTGACCAGTGACAGGACCTGAGGGAGTGGCCTGAAGTTGTGTCAGGGGAGGCGTAGGTTGGACACTAGAAAGAGGTTCTTCACCCAGACGGTGGTTGGGCACTGGAAAAGACTCCCCAGGGCAGCGGTCACAGCACCAAGCCTGACAGAGTTCAAGAAGCGTTTGGACAATGTCATCAGGCACATGGTGTGACTCTTGGGGATGGTCCTGTGCAGGGCTAGGAAATGGATTTGAGGATTGCGGGAGCCTTTGCCATATTAAAGGGATATTAGCACGATTCGGTATGGGAAAGAAGGCATTTGTAGTCTTGATAAGACTCGGCTGAAGGTCAATCTGTGGGAAAGCAGTTGCTTAGGCAAGTAGAAGGACGGGACGTGCAAGCAAGATAATGAGAAACCATATGTAAATGCTGTGATAGCCAGCCAGTTAGAATTAGTTATAGGGGCGTGAGAAGGCGTATACAGTAGTGGAATGAGTGTATATATCAGTAGAAACTTCGAATAAAGTTGGATTTGAATGTGCATCATATTGATGTGTGTTGTTCATTCCCGCTCGTAATACCGAACCATGGCAGAGGATCCTTCTGCATCCCGGCATATTCTGTGATTCTGTTTATTAAAGTATTTGTCTGCTTCCACTTCCTCAAAGCTTTTTTTTGGTTCTTCCTTCAAGGTTACCACACAAATTTAAAAAAACTGGCCAGATTTTTAACTTGTTACTATGTGGCCTCAGTTTCAAAGATGAAGTAGTGTCTTCTATCAAAGAGAAGTACCACTCACGATACACTGAGACGTTTGCCTAGAACATACATAGCCCTGAGCAAGCCTACAGACTTCAAATTATGAGAATTCATGCTGCCAGATGATGAAGAACTGTTAAGGAATGTCTCAGCAAGGGTAGTAATGAAAGTGATTCAATAAAGAAACATCTCAACATGGGCCCTGAATCTGACTTAAGGGAACATCTCTTGCTGCCAGCAGAATCCAGCCATGCCAGCACACTGTGGCTTGGATGGATGCTCAGGAGCTAATGACTTGAAGAAATGAAAAGCAGTCTGAAGATAATGAAAGACCATTCATTCACCTGAGCTTCTATTAATCCATCATTCAAGAATGTGAATAGTAATCTCCCACTTCAGCTAAGTCTAGATTGCACAGGAAAAGGTCAGTGCCTTAAGAAAAGCTACCAAAGCAAAAAAGAGCCCAGACAGGTTTTAAGTTGGTAATGGTTCAGAGCTGCCAAGCATTATATAGATTTACTGCACAGAGATATGAGGGGAAAGATAGCTCAAGGGTTATGAACCTGAGGATAAGCATCTTTTCACTCAACAGTTGTGAACCTGAGTAGTTGCAATACCAGGAGGCAGATCATTTTATGACAAAAATGAAACTTGCATTTAGGTCCAAGATAGCCTGTCTCTTTTCTCTACTCAGTAGAAAGAGAGCTATAAAGTTACTTCCTTTTTCCAAAGTACAGATTCTCTAGATATCTATGTCAACATTGCGTCTACTCTTCAATGAGCCAGATACATTCAAGCAGAGTTGCTAAAGAGGGACAGGGAGGGACAGTAGGTATATCAGAAAGGCAATCTGTCCAATCTCCAACTTCTGCCTGGCATGGAATGCCTATGAGAGGTAATATACCACCACAACCATTCATATGATGTTAACATACAGACAGAAGAAATGCAGTTCTTCCTACAGAAAGGAGGAGCCAGGAGGTAAGTGGAATCCCTGGTTAACAATGGAAATTGGCCATAATTTCTAATGCCAAGCTTTTTACTTTTTGAACAAAGCAAGGACTTGTCATTGGGCATATACAGATTGAAGAAGAGATCCAGCAACCTCCAAACTAATACTAACTCTCAAACTAGGCTAAAGTAAATAAATAAAATTTAATGCAATTTTACACATATCCAGAATTGACAAGGCAGTTACAAAACACATAAGAGATCTTTCCTATGTTGAAAACATCCCCTTGCTCCCAAACTCTTTCTCTCAGTTCTTCTCTCTTCCCTGACCTAACTTCAATCAGGGATTCCTCCTGTCAGGACCAAAGTGCACAACTCAAAGTGAACCCTTTCACAATTCCGGCCTTCATAACAACTTTTAGGTTGTTAATTTCAAGCTTGCTTTCTCTCAAATGCATATTTTTCTCTTATTCAGATTATTTCAACACACTTGCAATAAAGTAATGGCTATTTAGTATGGCCAGATGGCAGATGTAAATGCTGCAATCTCTAAATGTAGCTTGCTTAGTTTTCTCCAGAGCAACTACCAAAAGACAGCAAGGGAAAAGCATGTAAGAATTCTGTCCATGTCAGTGCTGATACTTCCCATCAGGTTTTTCAGTCGTGGGAGGTATGAAGGAGTCTTCCAAATTACCCTGGCCAGGTCCATAGAATTACCATTGCAGAACAAAATCCAAGTCACAAGTCAAAGGAGACAAAAGCTATTTCCTCCAGAGAAATTCTTATGATGAATTCCTGGAATAAGCATTGATCATCCACAGCACAATGAGCTAAACTTTCTGGACAGTAAAGGGGAGCTTACCCAAGAGTTTCCTTGCAACAGAGCTCTCCTGTAAGTCCTCCAGTGACTAAAAAGGAATTTCTAATATACTAAACTCCTCATGGCAGCTCACAGGTTTATTAACTAGCCTGTAAATTTAATGGATGCTTCTCATAAAATTCTACCTATTGTGAAATACAGAAACCAACATAGCCTGGATGCAGTACCCTAAATTCATATATCAACAAAGCAAGGATACATTCTGAAAAGTCTACTTCATTTCCTGTTTTTAACAGATATTTGCATCACCTGAAGATAAGAGAGAAGATGATGTCCAAGAGGAGTCACACAGAAGAATGGAAAGCCATCACAACATTTGGCATTTGGTTAAAAAATGTGCATGGGCAAATAGGAGGATAAAGGGATTGAGAGGGCCAGTGGCTGGTTAGCAGTACTTGCTTGGCCAAGCCCTGTGCTTGATCACCCCAGAATTATTGGGACTACATGCTTAGCCTTGTTACTGGTTGGAGCTGGGGCAAACCCGCACCCTTCTACTGGGCTGAAGGGTTCAGTGGCCCCAAGGCAAGACAAAAAAGAAACAGTACTGAAAGTGGAAGAGCCAAGTACTTTCCAATAAACCTCACTTTTATCCTCAGATTACAGAATTAGATAAATGTGCAAGGGCTAAGAAGACAAGGACTGTTTAGGAAGAACAGAATGGCACTGGGGAAAAATTCCCACACAGCATAGTTATGATTTCTCTCTTCTGCTGCTTGTAACAAAGAGCTAAAGTGCCCTCCAGAAATCTCTAGGAAACACTGCTAGTAAGTCAAGTTATGGGTTGTGTAAAGACATAGTTAATAAATTCCATAGCCAAGGAGTTCAGCAAGTAATAAAAAAAAATAAAATCGAAAAATGCCATGACTAAAACCAACATTTACAGTTACATTAGCCAGGATGAAGTGAGTAAAACTATGAAACACTGCCAATGTAGCAGAAGTTCAGAAGGTATTCATTCCTGCAGCTTAGTCAAATACCTCACAGCACTCATGTCACACTGTCTAGTAATACTTACTGAAGCATCTGACATTAACTAAACAGACAAGTTAATAAACTAGATAATTAGTGGCTTCTCCTGAATAGTATCTTAATATACCTTTCTCTGGATTTCTTCTACTCAGCTTAAGTAGTGCCATTCAACAGCTACAAAGTGAATGTCAAGGCTTATTTCCATCAAAGGCGATAGGAGTGTTGGAAGAAAGCAGATCAGTGCATTTTTTAGGCTTACTGCACCTCTCATTTCTATCATTACCCAAAGACTGATTCAACCTCATTGCAAGAGTTACTATAACAGAAACCTCAGAAACCACATATACCATAGCATTCTGAGGAATGATATGCCTTTTGCATTATCTGATAGGTGCATAGCACTGGAAGAAAAATAAATTATGGGGAAAAATAAAATCATTCAGAAAGATTTACACTGAAAAACTGTAGAAATCATGTAAACAGTAACATCTCTAAAAATGTATAATATAATATGAAGATGGGGGAAAAAAATCAAAAACTATCCCACTGCAAAACAAAATAACTTCAGATACATCTACACAGTTTTTGCAGGCAGATGAGGACTTCACCTATTTTCTAGACATAGACTAGGAATCTAAAAGTTACAATCACAACAAAAACTACAAAAGACCCAGAACCAAAGAGACATTGTTTCTGCAAGATTCAGAGCACTGGCAGATCATACTCGCCTGAAAGAAACTGCAGGCATACTTAGCAGGTAAGTGTCACATGACAGATGGCTTCAGGTGTCTTTCCAGGACACTTTATGATACTAAATGCTGAAAGTGCTAAAAGCTTGAGATTTAGTACAATATAACCAAAATCTGTTGTCTGTGCAGCACTGAGTAGGGAAGAATACAGAGGAGAGTGGAACCACAGGGAACTTTGACTGAATGAACAACCATTCTTCATGATATTTATAAATTTTATGTCTAGATATATATTATGCATCATCATCACAATAGCATTATATTCACTAAAGGTCACTAATATTAAATTCTTTTGAAACTTTTGTTTATCCTTACAGGCAATTCTTACCTCTTCCTCAAAAAATATATTTAAATTAATATACAAATGCAGGAATATTGATTAAGACACATGAAGTTACTATTCACTGTTTTTAACATTAGTTCAGGATATATTACGTACATACAAATAATGTAAACTGGCATCTGCACCTTGCTATAATACTTTGCGGAGCCAAGGTATGGCATTACACAGCTCATTATTTAGAGCCTCTGCTTTTCTGTCTCTGTGGCCCACTATGACTTCACTCTGCCAGTGCCTAATTTTCTCCATTGCCAAATTGCTCTTTGTATATTCATGGCCCAACAAATTAGCAAAAAGTCTCTTTCCTAAATTTCTACCTTCTTGTCTCAGTCTTCCACAATTAGAAACTCAGAACTAGCTTTTATTGCCACTTGACTTCTCCTAGAGCTTCCTCTATATTCCATTTGGGCAGGGAACTGAGAGGCAATACCAGTTTTCTCAGAACTTCCAGTTGGCTCCACACTGGTCCAGAGCACTTGGGTAATGCTCTGCTAGTTTGGCTCTTGGTATGTGGTAAAGGTGACTCCAATCAGAGAGAAACACCTAAGGGATTTAAAAGGGTGCAGTTCTCCCAGGATTTTTCACTCAGCCACAAATCACTAGATTCTTATAGGAATTGGTGAAAAAAACCACACCTGCTCCAGGGATGAAACACAATTTTCCTTTGGGAAAGTTGAACAAACCACCATGTTCTGTGCAGTGAAGATCCCTAACCTCCCTAATAAGTCATACTTGCTATATTACTACATGACCATATTACACGGGCTTTAGGATATGAAAGTAAATGCAATGTTGTGATACATAAATCACAATCTTTCATGGTAGCTCATTTTTCATTGCTTCAATAGTCTGCAGTCTGTAAAATGTTTACCTTGACAACACCTGATTCAGAATTAAAATCTGGTCCATGCATGCTCTGTGTTGTTCTAAACCATCTTGATCTGAGATTTGCATAAGGGAATTTCCAAAGAGCATAGGTTAAAGACTGTAGAAGTTTTACTCTCATAAAGCACTAATAGAGGGCCTGTGTTATTGAGTGTCTGTGGCAAAGTTCAGCAGGAGGGAGGCTGTAGGGGTGACCTTTTAGAGAAGTGGCCAAGCGTCCATGGACAGCCAGTGGCACCTCTGGAAAAAACATATTTAAGAAAAGACAGAAAATTTGAGGCAAAGAGAGGAGGAAGTGGGGGAAAAGAGTGAGAAACTGCAGAGGGAACCCCAAGGTTGGGGGAAGGAGGGCTCTGTGGCAGAGCAGATATTCCCTGCAGCCTGGGGATGACAGACACTGAAGAAAGGTCTGAAAAGACAGGAATGACAGAGAGAAACCATTACATCCTGATCATAACACTGCAACACCCCTTTTGTACCACTTGCTTCCTCTCTGAAGGGACTTGGACTGAGTGTAACCTGCAGTGATAACAAGGGAGGAGGAGAGGAATCTGGAAGGAGGTCAAGCTGAGCCTGGGAAAATGGGGGAGGAAAGCTGTAATATTTATGTTTGTCTTTTTTGTTTCCCACTACCCACACTAGCAACTTTTTAAACTGGCAATAAGTGAGTAAATCTCCCCCCACTTGACTCTGTTTCCCTACCATGGCAATTGGTAATCAGTCTCCCTCTCTTTATCTCAACCCATGAACTTTTTCATTCCTGTTCTTCCTCTTTTCTCCAGTCCTGCTGGGGAGAGGAGTTAGCAAGCAGCTAGGTGGGATTTTTGGCTGCTAGCCTAGGATAAGCCACCACACCTCTCAAATAAAACCCCCAAAATCAAGTCAACAAGCAAGAACAGAAAACTGGTCCTCAGGGTTTTGTTGTTTTTATTGAGATGGGTAGCTAAACCCAGCTCACCTACATGGAGAAATAGTCTTCAGAAAGAGATACAGTTGCCCATTTGCCTCAGGATATAGTCAAAACACTGATTCTCCCCTCCTCAAAGGGATTTGATTAGAGAATCACTCAAAGAAGGTCTCTGAGAAACTGCAAAACATCTGAGAAGGCACAGAATGTATTAACCCCTGTCACTGTACAGAAAGGAGCTTTGTACATGAGGGAGCTGGAGAAGTGCCAGGGTACAAGTACTCAAATATCAGTGCGTGCTGAAAGAAGCTGCATCTGCGAGCTTTTTCTCAACAGAGAGAAAGAGAAAAGGCTTCTGATGTTATTAATGAGTGCACACAGCAGCAATAAATCTCTAAGCTGAAAAATGACAGGTTCTAAAAAAATATAGAAAGGAGATTTAAGACTTGAAAATGGTTGTGCAGAAGAACTACAGAAAATTTCTGGAAATCAAATATAAAGTGAGCATTGGATGGATAAATGTTAGACATTAAGCCTGGATTATTTTGGCACTATGACATTACTGGATATACACTGGAGGTTTGCTTGCGATAAGAGCACAGTACTTAGAGCAGGAAAGGAGTAAATCTTTTCAAAGTACTTGAATAGGAAGGACAGAATAGATGGAAAATTTTAATCTCGGTTACTGAAGCTGCTGGAAAAATTGCTAGCAAGCCCTACAAGCCACTGACAGGGTTCCATAAAGACAGACAAAACCATGATACAATCTTCTGTCTTCAAGGACAGAAGAAGAAGGTACATTTGGGAGTTCAGGAGAAGGCATCCACACCTCCTGGCATGGTAGAACCTCAGATGAAAATTGCATAATCAGTCCTCCAAACCTGTGATGAAATTAAGAGTGAGATGCTTTGGGACCATCTACAGTCATTAATACAGACGTCCACCTTGCATTTCTTACCAAAAAGCTGGCTCCTAGGAACAGAAGGGTTATGGTAACATCTTTTTCCAGTTCATATTGAAAGAGAAACACACAAGCTGGAGCTTGTATTATTGACAGAGTTCACATGCTTCTTCATATACACTGACAAGTATATTGTTGCGCTTTATTAGTTTTGTCCCCAAATGATGATTCCAGATTTTCTGGCCTACTAAATGCCAAATCTGCCCCAATATTTACACTGAAGAATTTTGTCAGGCAATTCTCCACAGGCAGGAGAATGACTTTTGCCTTCTAAGGCTTGTGAAGACACTCTAGTTTCTTCTTATATGAGCATCCTTCTGTAACAAGTGGAGCAGATGTTCACAGAATATACCTCCTTACATCAAAACTTAACAGTAATAAATGAAGAAACAGGGGTTTTCTGCTCTTTTACTCAAGATAAGAGCAGAAGCCACAATGATGGACAACAACGATCTGGGCAGTGGCTGTGTTTGTTTTAAGGGTAAAGATTGCTCTTTTATACAGGTAAGATATTCTACTTGGCCACCATCATAACAGAAAAAAGTTTATACAAATACATTTAATAACAGTAAGTTCACACACAACACCAAGCTGGTTGGGAGTATTGATCTGTTGGAGGGTAGGAGGACTCTGCAGAGAGATCTGGATAGGCTGGATCAATGGGCCAAGGCCAATGGTATGAGGTTTAACAAAGCAAAGTGCCAAGGTCTGCATTTGGGTCACAACAACCCCCTCCAGTGCTACAGGCTGGGGAAACAGTGGCTGGAAAGCTGCCTGACAAAAAAGGACTTGGGGGCACTGGTCAACAGCCCCTGAACATGAGCCAGTGTATGCCCAGGTGGTCAAGAAGGCCAATGGAATCCTGACTTGTATCAGAAACAGCATGGCCAGCAGGACTAGGGAAGTGATTGTCCCCCTGTACTTGGCAATGGTGAGGATGCACCTCAAATCCTGGTTTCAGTTCTGGGCCCCTTACTACAAAAAGGACACTGAGGTGCTTGAGTGTGTCCAGAGAAGGGCAATGAAGTTGGTGAAGGGTCTGGAGCACAGGTCCTATGAGGAGAGACTGAGGGAGCTGGTGGTGTTTAGCATGGAGGCTCAGGGTGGACCTTATCACTGACTACAACTCCCTGGAAGAAAGTGGCAACGAGGTAGGGGTCAGCCTGTTCTACCAGATAACAAGTGACAGGACAAGGGGAATGGCCTCAAGTTGCTCTAGGGGAGGTTCACATTAGATATTACGAAAAATTTCTTCAGGAAAGAGAGGTTAAAGATTGGAATAGGCTCCCCAGGAAGTGGTGCAGTCACCATCCCTGGAAGCAGTCAAAAAGCAAGTGAATGTGGCACTTTGTGAGATGGTTTAGTGGGCATGGTGGTATTAGATCAATTAGATTCATGAACCTGCAGGACTTTTCCAACCTTCATGATTTTATGATTCTAATTTATTTTTTTTTAGTGCTGTTAACTCACAAAGACTTACCAACTAGATTATGGATATAAACACAGCCACAGAATGTATCAGGGTTGCTATTAAATCTATCAAATTTAGCCATACTCTAAATTGTTATGAAACCAATTAACTGCTAGCCTGAATTCATTTGGTCATACTCAATTTCCTGTCAAACATCTGCAGAGGATCAAGTTACTATTCATGGGTTTGCCAGAAAATTTCGCACCTACTTCTTTAATCCATTTCTTTCACAGACTCTTCCTTATTTCTTTGATCCAATTTCAATTTGAGGTGGAACAGTCTTTATATATTAATCTAGGAAAGGTTTGATACGATTACTCCCTGAGTTTCAGTTCTGAATTCACTTCTACCCCAGCTACACATTTTTTGCTGATGCTGTTATTTTTGCACAATGTTTTCGCTTGGAATCTCACCCTACTCCCACTGAAGTAATTCAGTTGGAATCTCCATCACTTTGAATAATCATTATACTGCGCAAAGGGAAGAAATATGCACTAGCTAGACTGCAGGAAAGGCATCTATTACTTTACAATAAAATACAGCTGGGTTGGGAATGAGGCTAAACAAATTCAAGAATTCATAAAAATTAGCACAATATTTTTTTTTCTTTTTTTTTCAGATTTGCTGATCAAGAAGTTTAGGTTTTGACTTTGTTTCAAATCTATATCCCAGTCTTCTAGTAAAACCTGCTGCAGTAAGTGTAAGGCAATAGCTTTTCACGAGTGCTGGATGGAGATGTACTGGGCTCTGATATAAACTGCCTCAATACAAGAGAATTTCAGATGAGTAAGAAGTTGTGCAGGAAGGAGGAAAGTGACTTCACAAGTAAACAAGAATCCTAAACCTGGAGAGACTGCAGATCCAATCTCCTCTTGCCAATTGTATTTTTGCCCCTACTCTATGAAAAATCATAAATCCTCTCCCACGGCCTGGCAGACACTTCCCTCTGTCTGCATTTAATCAACATTTTCCTACTACAGGCACAATTTTTCCTCCTTCAACTTTTATCACTTGTCCTTCATTAAGAAAGCAAATCCTATTTTCCTTCTTTAGTTCTCTCATTTCTTCCAACTCAGTTTTAATTCAGACATTATGTAGGAAAGATCACCTATTCACTACCCCATCACGTACTAGCAGGTATAACTTCTGTCCAAGTGTTGCAAACACTAGGTAACATTTTCCCAATGTACCCCATGGAATTCAAGGGTGCTTTGGCTTGAGAAATGCTGTATGGAAACAAACTTGTATAGTGTCAATAAATAAAACATGACACAAGTATGTGCAGTAAGAATAAAAACACACTGACGTGAGAAAAATTTGCATGGGCTTCAAGGAGCTTTGGGTGAGGCCTTTGATACTTGGATTGCTGGAGACAGAGCCAAAAGGGAAGGGAGAACTACCCAGTTTAGTCACAGAGAGACTATTTAAGGTCATACCAAAACTCTTCTCATCTGTGCTTGTTCTGTACATCATAATCACTGAAGGGAATAATTACTGTTGGGGTTACTTCATAAAGAACATGCTATTTGAATTTTAGAATAACAGGAAATAGAGTTGTATAATAAGCTTGAACGAGATTTTCACCTATACTAGACAAACTCCTCATGGCAAACAATATCACATCTCACCAGATGATTGGCTCTAGACAAAGTTAACTCTTTTTTTCCCTCCCTCAAAAAATTTCATATGCTTTCATATATATAACCTGCATTACGACAGAGTTATCAAGTTATTATGTGCCTCATTATACAGTAGTATCTATTGACTTCAGGTGGGAATCAATACTGCAAGTCTGCCCTACAGCCAAGATGATATGAAGTCATTACACACACACGCACAATTCGTTCACTGCTCAAAGTGCATCCCGGGGGGAAGTACAGGCCACAGGATTTTTTAATAATCTTTTGTCTATTCATGGTGGTATTTAGTATTTACTTTATAAAGTGGTAAAGCAAAACAGAACTAAAAGCAAAGCCCTGTTGTAGCAACTCTCCAATATTCCTGAAAATACCGATCTCTCCCTTCTGCTTAATTTCACCCTGGGAACCAGATTTAAAGTACTGACTTACAGAAAATCTCTACAACGGCCAAGTTAAATAAAGAAGATGATTATTTTAAGAATATCACATAAGTCATATGTGTTATGATCTGACCTTCTGGAGCTGGTTTACTCGCATTTGTTTTTTCTGGATCCTTCACCTTGGGTTTATTTGTTTCTTTTCTTCTCTCTATGTCTTTAACTGAAAAGTAAGGGGGAAAAATAATTAATGAATCTAGAAACAATGCAGTTAGAAACATGTCATTTTCTTCCTCCAGATAAAGTAGTTGCACACAACTTCTTAAGATATGCTTGGGTAACAAGTGACTGTTTCTGGGTTTTCCCTCCCTTTGCCTTTATTACTTTTATGGATCTTTCCCCATTCTATGACCATTAAAGTACTCAAAAGTGACTCTCCTCACACAGAAGAGTCCAAATAGTGACATCAGCACCTAAGCCCATGCAGACAAGCTCCCACACTGGAAATATAGTCCAGAAAATTGGCAAAGCTAGCTGGGGAATGTCCAGCACTGCAGAGTTCCACTCCAAGTCAGTCAACACAAAAGCACATAAGCCAGCTATTACACTATCTTCTTTACAGAATCAGCTTAGATTCCCTGCCCAAATCTGTGTTCAGGGCACCAAATACTCCCATGAGTGCAAGGCTGCTCCAAAGCTGAGCCTTCAGCAGTTTCCTGTCCCACAAGTGGGTGGGATACATCCCTTGCTATGTCCCAAATATCTGACAACAGCCAAGCAGAACCCAGCTTGGTTAGCAATTCCTAATATTACATTAGTAGCCACTATTGCTCTACTACTAGTCTGAAAGGTTCTGGCAAAATCATTGCTGAAGTCACATACCAGGGGAAAAACCCTTCCAGAATTTCCTTAGAATGTTAATTGGTATCCACACTCCAGCTGACCACAATGGCCAGGAACAGCTTAAAAAAATGAATCTGGGAATATCTTTCACAGAAAAAAAAAAAATCTACTCCAATTAAACTCTTTAGTTTATGTAGAATTCACTTCTGACCAACATTCATCCAAGCAGGCACTGAGCTTTAGCCAGGACCAAAGTCTCTCTGTGCCACATCATTCAAAAAAACCCAAAAAAACACCGTGAGGGAGTGAAAGAAGGTTATCTGTCTCTTGGCTATGTAAGAGGGACAGTACAAGCACTCTGTTGTACAACAGTGGAGCCAAAGTGAAATGGATGTCACTAAATTACCCAATAGTATATGGAACATCTGAATCAACCAGGAGTGCTCCAAGTTCCAATGCAAAATATAACCACAAGACTAAAGTCTTAGGAAGACAACAAGCCATCACTAAACACGTGAATGTGATCTTCTATGTGTGATAACCCTTTGCAGAACCTACAGCCCTTGCACTCCAGGCACAGAGGTGAAAACAGGACTTCTTCTTACCAGCACAGCGTATGTACCTGTACATCACCTCTGCCTTTAGCCAACAACTGTAAAACTGATTCAGAAGCAAATTCGAGTCCACAAGCTTGATGAAGAGTCAGCTTTTACCAAGGCAGATCTTAGTTACTAGCTGGGTTACAGATACCAGGTCTTAGTCAGAAGCCTAGGTTTAATCTTTAACATAACAAAACCCTCACGAAAACAAGAGGCGAAATAACCAGAATAATACCAGTCAAAAAGGGTGCTGTTGCTTCACCTTCTAAGAGCATTCCTCTGAGAAAAGACTAAAAGCTAAGGAGATGCTTGATGGCCTTCTCTAACGCTAGTGGTTATTGAGGGGCAAGTCTCCAGAGAAATACTGTAAGAGGCTGAAAATGCTCAAAGGAGACAAATTGGTCACATCCTGACAGAGATTTCTGGATTTGGGAGCTGTCAAAATTCTAACCACATAGGAAGAAGAGACAAGAAGACAACAGTTTTACTCAAATATTTACACAGACAAAAATTTTATCCAGGGCATTTTTTTATATATGCATTTTCAAAGGGAAAAAACCCACATTGATCTTAATTAAATACTATGTACTAGAATAAGAATGTATACTTGGCTATATAAAAAGAAATGCTCTTTTAACAATCAAATTTTATTACAGGCTTGAGAATTCTTTGCACATGAGTTATACCTTAGCAGCATTAAAACCATACTTCCAATGTACCAAACTAGATTATATTCTCAAAGCTTTTTATATGTTTGACCTTTTTCATCTCAAGAACTAGTGTCAGAAAAGGCGGGGAGGGGAGGAAACCCCTATAATACAAGACAGCACAAAAAAAAAAAAAAGGATTTGTATATATGCTGTATCTGGTTTTACTCATTCAAGGTATCATATTGCTAAATGAAACCTCAGCCTTATTAAGTACTACATGTTTTCACCTGCAGCAAAGAGAGTATGCTAAACAGAACACAATCCCCATATTCTTAAATTAGGTTGCCAGTTCTATTTTTCCTAAAGAGTAAAGGTCATTTAAAAAACAGCGACACCTGGTATTATAGAATTTGCTGTAGCTTTCTGTGGGCTCCTCTTTAATGCTCAAGTAATCTGTGGTTTTGTGGGTTTCCTAACTAGGACAGAACATAAGATACTAAACACAGAGCTGTAGTGATGAAAAGCTAGAAAGACTTTGACACACACCACATCAAGCACTCAGCATATTTTATCTTGTGCTGGTTTTAAGAGAAAGGCGATTTAGCAGTGACAGTGAGAAATGCTCAGTGCTGAGGGAATTCAGTAGGCTTCCACTGTACTCCTACACTGTGACATTTTATGGACCAAATTCAAAATTCATGTTTAACATGAAGACCAAAATAAATCAGCTGAGACATATATATCTCACTATAATATAGACATTATGTCTTGGTCAGATGAAAAAGTAAATTTGTAAACATATTTGACAGCTGAAGATCACTAATTCAGCTTTTTATAGTATTGAACTAGCAACTACTTGCCGATTGGCACAGCTATAACAACTAATAAAAATTTTAATAAAAATGAATTTTTTTAAGTATCAGAATATAGCACTTCCCTTCTCCCTCACTGAAGATTCTTTCCATGACATACCATCTAATTTCCTAATGCAATGAGGAAGAAAGGGATACCTATCCAAGGAAAACAAGGACAGCCCAATGCAAGAATCTCCTGTGCAATCAATTCAGGCCTCCCACTGTATTTGTACCAGTTAAAATCTGTGGCTTTTAATTAGCCTTCCATCACAGAAGAAACTGTTTTTCCATCATCCCCCTTTGTGTCAGACTTGTTACCATTTCAAAAGTGATACTAAACATCAGATAAATTCTGTATGTCAGGCATAGACACATACTTCTGAACTGGCCTTGTGCTGGCTTACTCTCCTTGTCTTCACTGAATGCAATGATCTGAAGGGCATAATTTTGATCTGGAATAAGACCTTGAATAATTGCTTTGGTCGCAGTATTTTGAAGAATTAATTGATTTGTTTTTCCACCTGGAACAGAAAAGACAAAAAAAAAAATTCCACAAATGCATAACTCTGTTTGCCTCTCTTATAGCAGAGCAAATGTAACAACTTAAAAATACCTCAAGTTCTACTATGACCCAAGCAATCCCAGTTTTGGACTACTCATACAGCCAGGACAGAGGACAACCCAAAGTGCAAGAAGTCAGGCAGTCTAACCAATTTTCTTAAATAGAAACACTCTAAGATCAATCAATCAGCCTTGGTATTTGGTACTCATTAAACAGCCAGAGCATCCAGCAAAGAGATTAACTAAGAAAAGAAAAATTTTACAAAAACCTGGCAAGTTTGGTAACATCACAGCCCCAGGCTTCTGCACTGCTCTGTGACTGGCTGCCAGCTCCAACACATCATACCAGTGTCATCTCTGACTACTCTCTTAGCCAATTTCTTTGGGCAAGGAAATTCTCATGTATAAATACAAATATTAAACGTTCTTATGCACATATATATATAAAGATTGTATACAAATATGTACAGATAGGTATTTTAGCTGTATGTTAAAACTGTTTTTATGTCTAAATTTAAATGTACAGAAGTAGGACCTCTATAATCCTATACAGCCACTTTGTTGTCTACCTTTCCAACTTTTCATTCAAAAATTTTTTAAAGTCTCTTTGTTTCTTTAATATTTTTGATCTTTTCCAGAGTGTTCACGATGAGATAATGGCCAGGGAGATCCACCTCAAAACTTTGACTGAATTAGGGGTCCAATGCTTTGCCTTGAACACTTCCCTAGATTTCCTTACACCCCACTGGAAGAAAGGTAAGAGATGATCAGTGACAATTCCCAAAGACTACATATGAACCATAACTAGCATTTACGCACTTCCACCACCTTAAGCTTTCAATTCACATTTTCTATGCCTGTGACCACCCTCTAGTGAAATCAATCTCTCTTCTGTTGCCCAGCTGGTCAACTCCATTATCGAAAGTTTGCTCACAGTTTCTTAGCCCTGACGGATGACAGTAGCCTCTGAAAAGTTTTAAGCCTTAGGAAGACAGTCCTTTCCCCTTAAAAGAGAATATAGAGACTTTTACCTGAACTCGGAGTGACAAGAAGCTTATATCCAGTGAATTGCCCTTTGGGGGCTTTCCAAGAGATCTGTACACTGTCAGGACTCACTACATTATATCTTAGTCTTGTTGGTGGGGACACTGCAAGTTTGGAAAGAAAACAACAGTTTAAATTCAAATAAAAAGTAACCACCAAATTTAAACAAACAAAAATAAACACACACAGGAAGACAACACAAAATTTTAATGACAAAGGATGCAAGTTATTCAAAATGTCACATACATCAGTTTATTAGTTTGTAAAATTATATCCCCGGGTGCACTACTACCCTCAGACAGACCTTTTATTTATCTCTTTACAAAAACAAACTAAAAACCTAACAACAGAGGACAGAAAGACAAACAATGTTAGATGTTAAGACTCTAGTTTAGCAGGCAAAGCTGGTAATAAAAATGCTCTTTGTTAATATATGGGAATTAAAATTGCTCTCCTTGCTTACTGGCAATATTCATGACCTGAACTCCTTTACCTCTTATTACCACGGGAGTTTACCCACATTTAATGTCACTCGGGGCCAAATTTTCAAATCCTCATGAAGAGAGAAAAGACAGGCATGCACAAGGCAGGGGGAACATCAGCTGCCCAATTTGCAAACCTGGCTTAAGCAGCACAGTGGCTTGCAGCTGCAAACACTGCTTCAGTCTCATCAAGACTAGCAGGCATGCACTGGCAAGTCAAGATTTAGGCAGGGGTAATCCAGATGGTAAGCAAATTTTACTTCTGTTTATATTGTGCCATCACCGAGGTTTCAAACTGAAGCAGCAGGTGAAATATATAAAAGCATGAAATGATGGAGAAAGAGGTGATGTATCAGTGAAGCAACTCCCACAAGAACAAATGTAAAAAACGCCCCTCATTTTTACTGTAGTATCAGCAACTTTGAGTCTCAGCACATAAATCAGTTTTTCATGGCCTCGCACCCCCCTGCTCAGTCAGGCTCCACAGATACTGGAAAACACTCTATGTAACATTTCTGCCCTACTTCAGGGAGGCACATCCCTCCTTCACTGAACAACTGCAGCCGAGCCGCCAGCAGGGCAGCCTGTGGCATTCAAGGCTGTCCCGTAAGGGGAAATCATACATTTGAACAGGGTTTGGCTCACAGAGAACAAACTGATCTACAGAGACTCAGCCAAGGAAGCTACCCAGAGGCTGAACCACAGAAAGGGCTAGAAAATTTTAACACCTCCATCAACCTTATTCCTCCTTTTCCCACTGCCTCCACAGCCCTCTGCACTTGCTCCTTTTTCAAACCCTTGGTATCTCTGCCACTACCACCCTTAAGGTTTCTGTTACTAAGTCTAAGAAATAAGGGAAATCTGGAGCAGGGAAGTAGCAATTTCTTTTCCCCAGGGCTAAAATAGCTCTTAATTGAGTAGGTTCATGCCTGCAGTTTGTTGGTCCATTAGATGTATTAAACCAAAAGTTCTCATGATACTTCTGAGGTTTAAGGATTACAGCACATGGAGCATCTGATTCAAGAGGCAGAAATGTGCTAGCCAACCTTCTCTGGCCTCTCCATTTGACCTGCTACAGCCAATGCAGCTCTGGCACCAACAGCAGCCAAAGACCTGTCCTGAACCGATTACTTTTTCCTACACGCTACTTTTTCCAACAGCTTGGGGAAAGAAGGAAGGAAAGGGGCAGGCTGTAGTTTTTTTAGATTTCAGGGGTGTAGTTTTTTCATATCGTCTGCCATTAAATACATTTTGGATCTTAGAAGTAAAAATCTGTAGATTTAATACAAGAGATATATTCCCTTGCATCAGCCTCTCATTCCATAAGTGGCAGTTTTGTCAGACCAGGGGCAGGTTCTGCTGTTCTCCGTCTTCAGGGACTGAACACCAGAACACAGAAAAGAGAGTACGTAAGTACCAGGAACAGCTTAGTGACACCTCCACAGTCTCAAAGACTTTAGAGAACAAGCTCAGGAAGAGAGGCAAGGGGACAGGAACAGCAGGCAACACACCAACTCCACACACTCCAAACTGTTCTGGTTCTCAGCACTGGGCTTACACCCAACCAGTGCATGTCCTCAGCTGCTGGACACAGTCTTGTCAGACCTTGCTTTCTGTGTGCCTCCCACCACCCTGAGGGTTAGACAAAAAGAGGCTGCAAGCAAAAGTACAGGAATTGCTGCAAATACATTTCTTTGAAAATTTGGCCCTCGTACTGCAAAATGTTTTGATGGGCAGGTTTCTGCAAGAACATTCAGCATGCTATAATTGTTAAAAAATAAAATGACACAGACTATGGCAAAAAGCTTTTAAAGCCAAGCAGACTGTAATTACGGATTACATCTTTTAATTCATTCTCAAGATTCATTGTGTCTTTGAGCTATACATAAATCACAATAAATTTGGGCTGAATGAACCGAGAGTGACAAATCATAGCTAGAAGTTTATAAATCTGTAATTCCTTTAATTATTTATTTTGTCTCAGGAATAGCAAGTAAACTTTTAAAGAATGACTCTATGCTGGCATGAAAATTATGTGGTAAATTTGCATGGGGATTAAGAGGCAGAGCAGAGAGCAACAAGGTAACACCAAGAACTGACAGAAAAACCAATTATGTCTTAGAATTTCAGAGTTCATTTTCTCTGCCATGTTCTTCCTTCCCCATCATTCCTTTCCATCCTACTTTCAACTTGACAGTTTATGAAAACACCTTCTAACAAAGAAGCATAGTTCTGGCCTAATTGCTATTAGCCATCACCAAACCAGGTAAATTTTTTGAGCCCCTAAAAAACAATCACAGATCTTACAAGCAAAGAAGGACACAATCACCAAAAGCTTGTTTTGTTTACTACAGAGTTACAATGTGAAAGACTAGAAAAGTTGTGCCAGAATAGTCTTTACATAACTGCTCAATTTTCACTGGGTACTTTTGGTATCAAAAGTTACAGTGCAGGGGAAGGCACATTCCCACGCAACAATTAACCATAAGAAAGAAAACAATTATTCCCTAGACAGTTGTGCAAAGACTAACATTCTGGCATAGAAAAGTACATATAACTAAGGACGTTAAAAATCTAACACTCGAACAGACAACAAAATATTGATGGGAATTACTACACATACACCAACCTTAAGAGGATATCTTTATTTCTTTGGACCTTTATTGTCTGTGGAACAAAATCTCACTTCTTGCAGAAAAGGAAAAAAATTAATCCAAGCTGAGTCAGGTAACTGATAAAAATCAGCAGCTAGATCTCATTAAGTGGTTTTACAGGAATGTAAAAGAAAATGGCCATCAGCAACATCAGAGCAGTCACCCAAAAGAAAACTGACAAGTTCAAGGCTTTGGTTTATGCCACCAGATAAATTACCACTCCAAACACATAACTCTTGTGGACAACTACGGATTCAGCTGTTCAGTATCTTCATGAAAAGGAAAAATACCTTAAATGGCCTGTGTACAGTTCTCCAAGACATCCAGTAGTCTGGACACTAACTAAACCTGTGGCTTCCAATTCACTTTTCTCATAAGAATTGAACAAGTAAACATGCACTGCAATCACTCAGCAATTACAGTAGTAACACATGGAAGTTATTGCTACACAAAGAAGTTTCCATCTTTAAACACACTGCTCTCAAACCAAGTTACTTTATGAATAAATGAAAAATTCTAAAGTATTTTTCTTGCCCAGCACTATTTTCATGTACTATATAAGAACATAAGTAGAAAAAAGCTGTTATTTATACATTACACTGAATGGGGAAGAAACAGCAGTGCTGAAAAAATAATTGTTGAGCAAAAACTGAATAGCACTATGTGGTTTATAAGGCATTCAGGCAATAAATGAAACAGAACCATGTAGCTCAGCTGAAAGAATAAGTTGTAGCTTCAGGCATGTTGGCTTCAGTCTCCCAAACAGTCTCCTTTCCAAGAAGTCACATTACACACCTTTACCTGAGCACCTTTGCCAAAGGAAGGAAACACAAGCTAGAACTAATACCAGCTCTTCCTACACCTTGGCAGAGTGTGCAGTTTCTTAAAACAGACAAACATACTGTTAGTGCTGTATTAAATTGCAAATAGTTAGCCAGCTGCATGAAGAGCTTATTGCAAGGAGTGGCAACCTTGAGAAAAGAAAGGATTTGAGAAACATCTTATTACTTTGAGTGTACCAAGATTTTTTTTTTCTGTGAACATGGAATAGAGACTTCATATCACTTCATTCAGTAAAATAACAGTCATATTGGGCCAAGGCATTAGTCCACTTAGCTTAGTATCACGTGCTGATAGCATTCCACAGCTGATGCTTGCTGAAAGAGTGTAAGAACAAGGGAAGTATTGTTCCTTACTCATCAAGCACACCAACTCTAGCTTCTGCTAGTGTGATTACTGTGGAAAAAATCCTCTCTGACCTTCATTTGATTGTATTAATTGTTGGATAAGTTTTTCCCTTACATATAACTGACCAAATCAAAGTTTAAACAAACAAAAAAACCAACCAAACAAACAAAAAAAGTAGGAAAGAATATAATTTTCCAAGATCAAGGAATTTTGCAAAACTTTCTGGAGATGAATCTCAACCCCTAGTCCTGTTTTGTAAATCTTAACCATATGTATTGGGACTGAAATACAGAGAAAGGACTAACCATATGCTTTGCTTTATTGACTCATTTTGTCACAAACATTCTGGACCTCATTTCTGACCAGAACTGATATGCTGAACACTGAGAACATGTATTTCCTCATTCACCTCACATCGCTGACATCAAACATTACAGCTTACATGTGTCCCTAAGTTCTTTGGAGAGGCTTGCAAAGTGCTCACAGATTCCCAAGCATCCAAGACAGCATGTTTCCCCAGCACTTGAGTGCCACGCAGACTGGACACTACTTGCATTTATCAGAACTTTGAAAGCCTCAGGTTGCCAGTAGTCTCTGAATGTGCTCATGAATAATGCATTATACAAAACACTTTAAAAGAGTCCCAGGATCAAATTCTGCTCCCAGCTATGCCCATGCAGTCTCATATCAAAGGGATTTCATAAATATAAAGTTGAGAGAAAAGTCTTTCTTTAGAAATCACAAAATCTCATTGGCATTTTTTCTGCCTCCCTCCCCAAGCAATAGGATAAATTTTCCCTAGAAGTCAAGCCTCTGTCAATACAATCCAACGAGCATGTAAGCCTAACAATCCCAGCAGTATCCTTTAATACTCACAAAGGAGATTTTTTTAAAAAGTTGCAGAAGTAATCTGTGACACTTAACAGATCTGTGCAATACAGAATGATATAAGGGTTACAACAGCTACTGTTCCAACAAAGAAAACAGATATATTCCATACAACCTTAATATCACAGCTGATCCTTCAAACTTACTTGATTACATAGAGCACAGTCACAGCAATTTCTGGTCAGTACTTTCATATAAATAAGAGTAAAAAATGTGGTGTGTAACTCACTTCAACAGACACAAATTTATACAAATATTTATGCTAGGTTCAAAGAGCACACATGAACATGTAATTCTACTCCTCCTTGCCCCCCACCAAAATCAGCAGCAAAAGTCCTGCTTCATTTCAGTAGCACTGGATTCACATCTTACTAAGAGGAAAGTAACGCTTGCATTTGAAATAAGAAAGTCTATTTCTCCACATCAGAGTGAAAAGCTCCATCTGTTTATTTGTGACTTACCTTGGCCCTGGGCATCACTGATGAAGAAAGCTGTGACAACTAGAAAAGCCAAGAGGAAACAGCTCCGTATCTCATATTGACAAAGCATCTTCTTCCCCTCAATACATACAGTATCAGCAGGTCTGAAAACACATAGACCAAAAAGACTTACTAAACCTGCAAAGATAAAGCATCCACTTTAATGAAACCTGGGGGCAAAATTTGGATTCCATTTAAAAAATAGGAATTTATCACAGACATTCAGTGGAGCCAAAATTTCCTGGCAACAATTTTATAATCAAAGTGTATTTTACCTGAAAGGGACTAAGAACAACATTTGGGCTGCTCAACAGTTCTGAAAACTTGGCTCATTTAAAAAGAAACACTATACTCCTTGCTAAGCATACACAGGTATTGGAAATAGAGTGCGCTGTGCACAACACGGTACAACATGTATCTCTATACTATCCAGTGTTGCAAGCACCTTATCAAGATGCCTGTGGCAAAGAACTCTGAAGCTTGTCAAAAAAGGCAGAACTTTGTTCCGAAGGAACACAAGCCTTCTTCTCACTGTCCTCTACAGTCTACTCTTTCCCTTTTTCTACCTTATTCAACTTACTCTGCACTCTCTGTTGTACTACCTGCACTTACAGCAGATAATATCATGGTCAAACACATTTACTCTAATCTAATCAGTTAGGAACATCAACACTTTAGAATGCAGCAGTACATGAACAGTCAGTGTAATCCTAGGTGAACCAGCTTGGTTACAGGAAGCAATTCTGCTGCCAAAGAACAAGTTCTGGAAGGGTTAATTTATCTGTCCACAGAAGCCAGCTTAAAAACAGGACCAATTTCATCATCTGAACCTGGCCTTTAACACTTTCCAGTACAGTTTTTCAAGATATACAGAAGTACCTCTCAAGACAGATAAACATATGATGCTAGGAACCTGTTGATGTATCACTCAACTTTACTGCACTAGTTTTAGTCAATTTTCTGGGCCAAGAATTTTTGCTGCCCTCTCCTGTTAGGCTTCTACAGAAGAATCAAACTAAGATAATTTATAGTAGATTTCTTGCTGTCAATTAAACAGCATTTGAAGGTTTACTTGGGTAAAGTTTGGTTTATGTATTTTTGTGTTGCAGGTTCCTCCCATTTTCCTCCTGCGTCATTTTGTCTGATGTTTCCAACACACTATCGCTATATTTGCCTTCCATGTTTTCCTTGACTTCTGAAGAAGGCACAAAGCCAGTGGTTCAACCACTATCTACTATAAAAAGCAGACTGAAGTACCTCAACCATTATTAAACAGGTAAGATGGTAAGACCTACATTTAAACAAACAAAAAAACCAACCAAATACCATAGTTATCCCAGGACTTGGTAGGTCTACTGTCACAAATCCCAGTCATGAATGCTTGATACAACTCCTTGAAATATACAGAGGGTTTATACATTGTAAATTCCATCTTATCAAAGTTTTAGCCAAATTACCGACAAATTTCACATTACTTAAACACATATTTTGCATATTTCTCTCAAGACAGAGGCAAATAGCTAGATCCAATTACAAAGATGTGCTTCAGAAATTTACGTATTGGTACGCCCAGTTGTTAAGGCACATCCCACAGGTAGAACTCAGAAACCTGAGCAAAGTGCCCAGGTTTCCTAGTGCATGAACCAAAGAGTCAGACAGCCAAGGCCCACAGTCAGCAGACAGCTGTCTAGTGACAGGCAATAGGAAGAATGAAGAGAGTCCTTAAAACGGTCTGAAATCCACCCCTTGTGTATCTCACCGTGCGCAGTGATTCTTCTTCCCTCACTCAGGAATACAACCTGGATCAAGTAAATATAGACTTCAAAGAATGGAGTACAACTCGTTTTTCCATGCAGTCACCACTAATGATGCATGGATTTCTTTCCATGTAGTAACCCAGACATTAAAATATGCACTCGCAGTGGTGGTTCAATTCCCCATCTGCTAGATTTAAAGTAAATCCTCCTCCCAAATAAGAGCTATAAATCCTACCTGGCCAGTAACCCTGTGTAGAAACATTCTCTGCTGCTGTTTTTAGAGAACAGCCATTGCGCAGAGAAATCAGATTTATTGGGACAGACAGAACTGCTGCTGGCTCAACGAGGCACAAGTTCACCCCAGCAATGATCTGCACGTCAGGGTTCACTCAACCGGGAAAGGCAACCACCCGTCTGCAGCCACCTTGTGGCTGACATCAGCTGGGACTAAAAAGAGATATCCTATTCCTCCTGCTTTTCATACATTTCACCTCTTACAGTATTTAATATTTGGTGAATCGTTTATCTGCCAGAACAGCGCTGGGAGCAGAGACCGAGTCCCTCCAAGCCAAGAGTCCTGCCATGAGGTGAGCCCCTCACCGCGCCCCCACAGCTCCGGTCCCAGCGGGGCTCCGGGACACCTGCCTGCCAACAGGGCACCTTCTCTGAGGGAACAACCTGCCCTGCAGAGCGCCCAGCCGGGACAAACGCCGCGCACATCTGCCCGTACTGCCCCCAGCGCAGGGGAGGAGGCTGAGCCGCCTCCCCGCAGCCCCGGCTCCCCTCCCCAGCGCGGCCAGGTTAGTCCGGGCTGTTTTCTCGGAGCGGAGCGGCCCCGCCGACAGGAACAGGCAAACGCACTGGGCTCCACGTCCCGCTGAGCCAAAGCCACCCCGCACGACCCTGCCCGGCTCCTCTTTGGGGCGCTCCCCACTCTCAGCACCCGAGCGCCCCCCGCCCCAGGTGAAGGGAGGGATAGAGGGAAGCTCCTTCTCTGCGCCGAGCTGAGGAGAGGAACTGGCCCCGCAGGACCGGGGGCTGCCGGCAGGGAGAGGAACCCGGCGGGGCGGGAGCGCGCTGGCCGACCCGGGCAGCCCCTGGGGGATAACGCGCACCCCGCGCTGGGATAACGCCGCCACACACACGCACCCCGCGCTGGGATAACACGCACCCCGCGCTGGGATAACTCTCCCCGGGCGCAGGGCTGCGGAGCCGGGGCGGAGCGACCTGTCGGGCCACGCCGGGGCAGGGACGGAGGGAGACGGACAAGGAGGGAGGACGCACCCGCGGCGGGGCGCCGGTATCAGCCAGACCCTTTGTCACACCGCCAGTGAGACTGGTTGGGGTTTTTTAAATTATTATTTTCAAAAGTAAGGCCTTTGCAGCAGTTTCTAAGGGGCTTCCCCGCCCCAGCCCAGGCTCGCCGCTTTCCACCCCTCTCTCTCCTCCTCCCTCATCCCGCTCTCCCCCCGGGGCTGCGCTCCCTCCGCCGCGGGGCTGGGTGGGTGGGCAGCGCTGTCGCCCCTGCCCCAACCCCCGCCCGGGGGAGCGGAGCTGACACCGACCTGTGCGGGCATCGGGCGCGGGGCGGCCGCTCCTTCTCACGGGCTGCGGGAGAGCCCCTTCCCTCCCCGCTGTCCGCTCCGCATCTGATAAGGCGAAAGGGTAGCGCAAGGAGGGCGGGCAATTATAGAGGAGAAGGTGGAAAGGAGGGGGGGAAAGAGGCACTTTCGATGCCTGAGTTCCCACCCTCCGCCTCCGAGCCCGACCCCCGCGGCGGGGGCGCGGCCAGGTGTGCGGGAGGCAGGGCTGCGGGACTGGGCTGCGTTCCACGGGCAGGTGCTGGGCCTGCCAGTGTCCTTGGCCTTTTGGGTTTTTTACCTGTTAACTCATTTTCCTCTCCCCAAAGTTCCTCATTCACTCTGTTTATAAATGATTTAGAAGGTGCCTGCCTACTCCACGGTACGGCTTGGAATGCAAGTATCCCCCCACGCCATCTATTGAGATGTGTGGATTAGTGATTCATCGGGGAAATATTTATATTAAAGTGTTCCAGCACTTGTCTGGCTTAGTATAAACCTTGATTAAAAAATGTTGTAGTACGCATGTACATTTTTTGCCATATGCATAGACACTGGTATGGTACACCAAATTGCAAGATCTATATTCCTATAGAAATTTGAGTTACCCTGTGGTATACCCTACTGAATTTACAATTAAGGCTACTACTCACAAAGTTTGTAAGTCCTGAGAATTTAAGAGGTGAATGAAAATATTCATTACAACATGCCTGGTCATCTGTATAAAATTACAAATGAAATCATTGAAGGACTGCAGTTAAGAAACAGGTAATACAGCGATGTGCATCTTTTCTTAATATAAATAGGAGCCCCTTCTAGGGCAGGAGGAGGCAGTAGGTCTCAGGGAGATGACTTTGATCAGCTTTGTAAAGCAGGACCTTCTGTTGCTGAGTAGGATTCACAGTCCTGCAGACTCTTGTCCGAATTCATAGTGCACAGATATCTTTCTGCTGAAACTGCAGAAGTGTTTGAGCTTCAAAGAAGCTCTTTAACTCCAGTTATTTCTATAGCAAAAGTTCAAAAGCGTTCCTAGATCTAAAAAGCATCTACCACGTTCGTAGATTCTGTCATCTGCAGTTATTCTACTGTACTGTCAGCTGTGTGCAACAACCAGTACTCACACCAGTCAAGAAGAGCATCTTGTAATATAGCAATTCCTCTGAAGCAATAAAATATTCAGCTCATTGATACTAATTGTGATACAGTTTGTAGCTTTTCAGTACCTAATTTATGTATTTAGCTAAACTGTTATTTCCAGAAAACAGATCATAGAATTGTAGAATCATAGAATTGTAGAATCATAGAGTATGCAGAGTTGGAAGGGACACATCAGGATCGTTGAGTCCAACTCTTAGCACTGTGTAGGACACCCCAAGAATCACCATGTGCCTGAGAGCCTTGTCCAAACACTTCATGAACTCAGACAGGCTTGGTGCTGTGACCCCTGCCCAGGGGAACCTGTTCCAGCACCCTCTCGGTGAAGAACCTTTTTCTAATATCCAACCTAAACCTCACCTGACTCAGCTTCATGTAATTTCCTCAAGTTCTGTTACTGGTTAGGACAGAGAAGAGATCCGTACTTGATCCTCCCCTTCCCCCCTTGAGGATGTTGAAGTCTGCAGTGAGCTCTCCCCTCAGTGTCCTTGAGACTGAAGAAGCCAAGTGACCTCAGCTGGTCCTCATATGGCTTCCCCTCCAGACCCATCACCATTCTTGTGACCCTCCTTTGGACACTCTCTAATACCTTAATATCTTTTTTATATTGTGATGCCCCAAACTGCACACAATATTCAAGGTGAGATTGCCCCAGTGCAGAGCAAAGTGGGACAATCCCTTCCCTCAGCTAGGTGGTGATGCTTTGCCTGGTGCCCCCCAGCACACAGTTGGCCCTCCTGGCTGCCAGGGCACTGCTGACTCATATTCAACTTGCCATCGACCAGGATTCCCGGGTCCCTTCCTGCAGCTCAGCTCTCCAGCCTCTTGTTCCCCAGTCTATACAAATAGTCAGGGTTGCCCCATCCCAGGTGCAGAATCACTTGCCCTCGTTGAACTTCATATGGTTGCTGGTTGTCCAATCCTCTAATTTATCAAAGTTTCTCTGCAGGGCCTCTCTGCCCTCCAGTAAGCTGACAGCTCCTCCCAACTTTGTGTTGTCGGCAAACTTAGTATTCCTTCGAGTCCTGCATGGTAGTTAATAAAGATGTTGAAGAGCACTGGGCCAAGGATGGAGCCCTGTGGAACCCCACTGGTGACTGGGCCCCCTCCTGATGTCTTCCCATTCACTGTATCTCTTTGTGCTCAACCCACAAGCCACTTGCTCACCCTTCATGTAGCACTGTTATCCAGCTGTGTGCTGGACATTTTGTTCAGAAGGATACTGTGAGAGACAGTATCAAAACCTTTGCTCAGCTCCAAAAAGATAATATCTACTGGCTTCCCTTGGTGGATCAGTCTATTTGCAAAGCCCTCGAAGACTCAGTAAATGTAGAGGTAAATTCATGACTGCTTGCTGGTTTATGTATTTCAGGGTAGGATAAGGAACAGTCTGCCAAAGGGAGAGACTGGCTCCCTCTCTTTATCTTTTTTTTTTTCTCCCTTCCCTCCTCAGATTTATAATGTAGTATCCAAAGTCCATGAGCACCATCCTGTGGCTGCAGCTAGTCAGAATACTGTGACAAAAGTAAAAGGTCTTGAGGATCCCAGTGACGGGTAAATAGATTCTGTAACTCTCTGTAGCCTTGAAATGACCTTATACTTTAATTTTTAACACCTGTTTGCACCAGAATTGAAATTAATATTTTAAGTTTATGCAAAGTGTGTGCTTTCAAGGGTAATTTGGCTCATTTTATTAATATCAGTTTATTTTCCTGATTTGCAATGCTATTTTTACACTATTTGACCACATTTAGAGTTAATCATGCTTATTGCTACTGAGTTTACTTTGTTTTGCCTGAAAAACACCACAGACTTCCTTACATGATTTCAGGGAAGAGCTAAAGTTGTTCACAATTCAAGGTAAAAGTTAAAAGGTAAAGCTTCTTTGAAAGAGTTTTTATAAGGTGCACATCTGGAAATAGAGTAAGATCACAATATGCTTAATATTAATGTACAAATAATTTACAAATGTTTCCTTCTTGTGTTCCATTAAAAAAACACAACAAAATGAGTTTCACGAATAAATGTAATCAATGTGAATTAGCCTCATGAATTTATCAAGCTTCAGTGATTTCAAAAGCACAAGGATTTACAGCCACCACGTTTTAGAAGTATTCACATCAGCAAGATGTGGACCATCTTTTGCTTAGCTAGTATAGATTCCAAAAAATTTCTGTAAGTAGAATTACATGGTAATGATACTGAAAATACAGCTGGGAACAATTCCACTAACCCTACACAAGAGCAGAATTAGTGCAAACCCTTGGCCTGAATGGTATGATTGAAACAAGTAATGGACCACCACCAGCAGTACTTGTGCAAACTGAACAGAAACCAAAATAGTGGCTGGTTTTGGTGACTGTGGGGCAGAATTGTGCTGTAATTATAAATCCTTATCTTTTTTTTAATCTTCTGCTTTTTAGGATATACGTAAAACATTTCTCTGACTTTTTGATATACTAATGAGTGCAATATATACCATTCTTCACAAGACCTGGGAAATGCAAATATCAGTTTTGGGGGATATTTTCAAATTACAAATAATTAAAAAGTAATCAAATCTTGTATTCTTTTAGTAAAATGATGTGTTTTAAACTGACTAGCATTTTTAACTCCTAAACTGTCTTACAAAAATATGTACATTTTTAAATTCCCTTTCTCCCCCATTTTCCAAAAAACTCCAGTCACATTCAAAGATTTTGATTATGGAACATCTATTTGAATGACTCAAACTAGTCCCTAGGCTAAAGAAAAATTCATAGATTTTTTTAATTTATTTTTTTAGCTATTAAAAGAACTAAAGAACACAAAGACAGAGGTAATACTTGAGATGAACCATAACTGTCTTTTGCTTTACATTTTGTAAATCTTATTAAATATAATGGGACATACAATGCTTCTTGAAAAGTGGTTTGCCAAGATCAGTCTGTCAACACTGGTAGTAATGAGGTGATGTATGAAGTCATGCACTGAGAGAACAGAGAAGGACTTAGAACTGTATTCTGCCCAAATTAAAAACAGAGAAAAAAAATTGAATCATGATACACCTTCTCTAACATAGTAGCCATGCATGCTTACTTTTTAATTTTTCTCTTCATTAGTTAAGACAATTTCACTATTATTTTGTGATATGAGTATGCAGTGAAATGACTTCTGAAAATGGTAGCTATTTTTTGTGAAATATTTTTTCCTTGTGCTACAACTATTTCTCTGATATCAATCCCACAAGTGTGACTTTTTACATCTCTATTTTTAATCAGTAACTGTCAGAGTAGTCCAGCTTTACTTCATTATTCGTTGACATGTTTGATGAGTAATTTTCATTTCCCTGCTACTTTTCGGATTTCGGTGCTGTCAGCACTTTAGTGAGCTGCTAGGTTTATTCATCTGAGGCTTATTACACATAATGAGGTAAGTGAAAGGTATGCATAAAAAACCAGTTTGATGCCATGACCACTGAAGTGTAACTGTTCATGTTTAGGGTTGATCCTGCTCCTCCAAATGTGCAGGAAAGAGAGCAAAATGGGGCAAAGGAAGCATAGGGAGATGGAAAAAAAAACCCAAATATTACTAAGTCATGTATTTTTCTTGTCTCTTCTCAGTAAGAGGGTTCCAGAAGGTAACAGAAAGAATAACATGGTTAGTGTTTCATAAAGTTAGTTTTTCATTCTGCAGTCAGATTAGATCTCTATAGAGTTGTGAGGTGAGATTGATCTATCCAATGTTAACACTTGAGTATCTGAGCTAGTGTCTGAGCCCTTTTCTGGCCAGTGCTGAGGAATGAACATGGTTGTATGAGCCTGGCAACACGGCCAGGTGCTGCCTTCCTCCTTAGCCTCTGACAAGTGCAGCTTATCCAGATCCATTTAGGGAGCGAGTCCATCCACATGCTAGAGTCTGTGAGCTGCAGGGAGCCTGAGTTCAGCTTGCTGAGAAACTGAATTCCTGCCCCACAGCCTCCTCACAGCTGCTGTGAAGGGGCAGTGCACTGGAGAAGTGATGGTATCCTCTCTGGTGTGCATATGTGCTCTCGGGGCAGGAGCCCCTCTTGCCTCACTGGACAGGGAGGGATCCTGTGTGCTCCCTCTCCCGCAGGCTACAAGAAGGAGGAGTTTCCTGGTCTATTGCTGGGCAATGATCTGGACCCATAAGCATTACATGGGACCGCAGAATCTTTGGAAGGGACCTCTGGAGATCATCTAGTCCAACCTCACCCTGTTCAAGGCGGGTCAGCTAGAGTAGGTTGGTCAGGGCCATGTCAAGTTGAGTTATGAACATCTCCAGGAATGGAAACTCCACAGCCTCTACAGGAGATCTACTGCAGTGTTTGACCACTTCCACAATGAAGAAAAAAAAAAAATCACCACAACACAATGCTTTCTTGTGTCAGATGGAATTTAATGTGTTTCAATTTGTATCCACTGCTTTTCACACTCTTGCTTGGTACAATTAGTATGAGTCTGTCTTTCTCTCCATTCCCTCCCATCAGTTCCTTATTTATCCATATGGATAAGATCTCCCTGAGCCTTCTCTTTATGAAAGGTTCTCCAAGCCCTTAATCATCTTCATGGTCTTCCATTGGACTCTCTTCAGTACTTGACCCAGCGTCCAGATGTGGTCTCGCCAGGATTGAGTGGAAGGGAAATCTGACCTCCCTCCCCCTGCTGGCAGGGCTCTTCCCCATGCAGCCCACCAATGGCACAGTATAACACAGTGAGGGAAGGATTCCCCCATTTTATACTGAATAAGCAGAAGAGCGACAGATTCTGGCTGTCTGTGCAAGAAGCAATTTTCTTTGGAATGAAATCCTAGCCAAAAAGATTATACAAACCCAGTAAGTGCTGGAAGCAATTCCATGGTGGTCTCTGTAATAAATACAATGAGTAACAAATGCAAGAGATGTCTGGAACAAGGAAGAATTCTTTTCCAAATTACACATATCTTAAACTATTACCTAAAAGAAGCAGAGCTTCTTGTCTATCTCCTACTGAGTTTCTGCTCTGAGCTCCTACCCTACACACCCTTGAACACTGTAATTACACACCTCTGGTCTGCCTCAATCTGCTTTAAGCACTTTCTGAGTACAAGTTTGACATGAGGAACAAGATTTATTAAGTGCTGTCCAATGATCTCTTTTTCCATCTCGTAGATTACTGAAAAACTGAATTTTCTGTATTTCTAATTTGCAATTTTTAGAAAAGCATGTCTATTCATGAGACTCTGAAAAATAATTGTCTCCCAGAATAATATCACATGACAACACATAGGATTTTTTATGTCACTGAATAAGTACCCACACAACTCTCTCCTTTAAGATAGTACTTCGTATTGCTCACAAATTTTATTCTTCTAAACTGTTTCCTTTGTTCAGTTTTAAACACCCTGGTTCTCTTTGTTGCTTTTGTTTTAAGGGAATTGAAGTGTATGACAAGACTCAGAGTTGGGTACATCTTTAAGTATTACAATTGGAATTTTAAGGAATAGACTTAGTTTTCCTATATTTATTTAAGCATATGCTAAACATATGAAATTAACTTTCCATGGATGAAATATTGAATTGACCTTAGCAGAAATTTTAAGACCGAGAAATGGCACTGTATTTGTCAAAGAAAAGGCAAAAAGATTTTTATAAAAAAAATTTGTAGAAAAATCATAGTCTGTGTTTCAGAGTAATTTTATACAAAATGTGAATAGAGAAAACCAAGAGAAATAGTAATATTTTTATGTGATGCAATATCAATAAAATTACCTCTACTCAAATACTCACTGAAGAAATTCAGTATGCTTTCCATGTTAATGTTTCAGGGGCATTTAACTGTCAGTACTTTTTCAAATAAATATCGATACTCAAGTCAGTGTACTGGAAATCTCACTCTATCTGGTATGAGAAGAAGAATGTACAGCTGTTTGAAACATTTTGTTTTCAGCTGTGAAGCAATAACAGAGGGGGGCAGTCTTGGACAAACATCTTGTATTTGTATTCACAAATCTCTATCTTTTGAGTTTCTGAAGATCCAAATTCAAGTACTGTGTCTGCTAAAGCACAGCTTTTTGATCTACATTGTAAGTCAAGAAAATAACAGCTGTAAAGACCTGTATTACTCTGCTTCTGTACAGAAGGGTTCCACTCGGCCAAAGTCAACTCACACGAAGTCCTTCCATGGAGAAGAAGGAGCTGCCATGGGATGAGCTGTGGTGCTGCTCAGGGTTACTGCTATAAATTCATGGAGTGGTACCTGCAGCGTGAGGGTGTGGCTGTGGTCAATGAGCTGTCCCTAAGACTGAGATGGTCATTCGGTTTTCCAAGAATTGCTGTGATAAGAGTAGAAGGAGGCTGTTCTGGTTCTGCCCTGCCTCTGTTGCAGAATTAGCTCTGTATTGCATATGCACCCAGGAAATGCTTGGACACTTCCCACTGAACATGATTTAAGCACCTTAAATATAAAGCCAAAACCAACAGGAAATTACACAGGAGGAAAACAAGTGTGCATACTAGCCTTAAACAAATAGCTGGCAGTAATTATTCTCCAAAGTGATTGATCTGATAACTTAAAGAATTATAGGGTATTGTGACAAAGAATGAGAAAGTGGAAAAAAGGAGAGGCAGCAGTTTACAACCACAAACAGCAGATAACATCTCAAAAGCTTTTGAGTTAACCTTTTTGGTTTTTCCTTCCCTCACTCTCAACACTCAGATACTGCATTTTATGCTGCTCTAAAACTTTTTGCAGCATCTGGATCTTTCCCTGAATATCACCTCAATCCATTTTCTTCACAAAACTCAGGTGAAAATGGGACATTTGGCAACACTGCATCCATGACTCTGCACTATTTTCTAGTATTTGTTTATTAAACTGTAGTGACTGACTTGTTGAACATGTACTATTATCCCCATGTCACTGCTGTTTTGCTGTTTGTTATTTATGTTTGGACCCTTTTGTAATCTTTAATTTACTTGTAGCAACCTTCATAAATGCTAGTTTAAATGTTCTTGTAATATTGCCACTGGCCACAGTAATGTTCTTTGTCTTACAGTGCACAGAAAAAGATTTGTCTGTGGCCTGTTTAAATTAACATGGTACTTTAGGTCAGACAGGTTACAACAAGGCTCTGATGAAAATAATGTCTTGTTTCTTACAGCATAATCTTCAGAGATAATGGTGGAATAGTACATGTTTGTCACTATCTTACAGAATCAAAATCTCTGTCCTGAGGTTTGCAGTCTTGCAAGAATAGACAAAACATCTATTTTAGGCCACTGGGTATTTCACAGTGTTGTTGTCGGTAATAATAAAAATAATAGTTAATCATAAATCTATTATTGTTATTATTGTCCAGCATGTGGAAAGGAGTTTCTGCTGTTTGGTGCATCAGACAATCTGTCCCTTCAAATAGCAAGGTTTGGCCTGGAGAATTAGTCCTTAGAATCTGGAAGCTCTTACTGCTTTTGCACTGAAAGACGAGCGTGTGAGTCCTTGTAGTAACAGACCGTATGTTCATAATGCTTTTGCATATGCTGCTTTGTTAGAGCTAATACTAGCCTGTGTTAGACATTGAGTATACAGACAATTAGACAGCAGTTCAACTACATCAAGATGCATCACGATCCTATTTTATCCTGTTTGATTCTTTTTTCCTGAAGGAGAAGCTGAAGGAATAACTTGCCTTCCCATTTCCCATATAGCACAGGTAGCTCTCCATGGGGGAATCAGATTCTTTGGCTGATATTAATCTTTGGAAGGCTCCCCCTGTTGTCTTCCCTGCACTCTGTCACTGTTCGGGCTGCCAGCCTGGAAAGTCTGAGAAGCTGAACACAACTGAAGTGGGGTTTTGGACAATGAGCCTTCCTCAGTAAAATAATTCTGCATTGGACCTAAAATATGCAAACTGTAGGAGTCTACAATAGGAACTTAAATCTGTGCACTGATAAAAGCAACTGGTTGGAATTTCATTGTGTTCCGTTAAAATCAAGAGCAAAATTCCCTGGTAGGGATAAGGGAGAATAGAATCAGCTTATTTCAAAGCAAGCTATAAGTATCTTTGAAATTCTGTTATCTTCAGGCTCAGCTCTCACACACAGGAGCTCTCCTTGCGCAGTTCTTCACCAGGTGATGCAGAACCAGATGTCTTTCCATCAGCTGCTTTTGTACTGCATTAGAGAAAGAGGAATAGGCAGTAAGGAGGCACTTTGTTACTGACATCAACTGTGAAGCATAAAGGCACGTTCTCTAAAAATGATGTTTCTGCCCTTCTCTACAGTCTGAAGTTAATTTTATTTGCATTGTATCTTCTGATATTTTTAAAAATTTGTTTAGTTATTGCCTGAAAAGAGAAATAACTGGGAAAAAAGTGAAAAACAGCTTTGTTTCTACAGTGTGTTACATTCTTACTGCATTTTATCTTAAAAAAAAGAAACTCCTCTATGGCCATTTGCCATTTCAGAAAGTATTGCAGTCATAAGAAAAGGAACTTCAGATTGCTATGTATGTTCTGTTCATTTTCAAAAATTTCCTCATGAAACTTACAAAATATTTCGTAGCATATAAAATTTTCTCAGCAGAGGAACACTGTAATAATGCAAATCTGTGGCTTGTTGCTGGGTTCACAGGTGATGAGAGCTTGGTGTGCCACACTGAAAGTAGCCCATTAAAACAAGTACCTGACTTGGTGCATTAGTGATGCTGAATCACTGAAAGTAGCCCTGCTGAATCACTGCCTCCTGTATTGGTGTATTGGCACAGGGAACAGCCGCTTCCTTTTTTTTTTTTCTTTTTCCCCCTAGAGCGATTTAGAGGACCGTGACAGTCAGATCAGTGCTTCCTATGTTGAGCAGAATTTCTTTTTAAACCAAGGCTGAGTTTGGTGGTCAAGTCCAGTTTCGTCTTATCTTTCTGCTGTTAAAATCAGCCTGCCAGTAAGAAGTCAGATTGTAATTTTGCTTTTAATATTACAGTCAGGTGACATTTTTGTACATGTAATGGAATTATTCCTGATTTTTCACTGGGAAGATAAAGCAGAAGCTCACCATAAATATTTATAATCATCATTGTCCTTTGTCTAACTGCTTTCTCAAAGAATTTTCAACACTATTTGTTAAAATTTTCTTCACTTGCTTAGTGAGTGTTTAAGATTTATTGGACTTAATGATTAATGACAGTAACAAAATTAGAATTATTAATGAAGGTAAAATTAAGCGACTGAACTCTTCATAATTTGCGGTCTTTCAGCAAGAATGGAACCCACATTTTACAGCTGTCACAGTTCAAAAGATGTTAACCTGTTATATTTACTTACAAATTCCCACTTATGTTATTGTACTGAAAAAGTTGTATGAACTGCAGCAATAGTCATTATTCAGCTATGAAGTTATTCCTTTGAAAAGGCTTCCCGGCGCTTGCTTTTCGCGACAGGCAGGAATGTGCCGGACAAACCGAGCCCAGAACTGAGCATGCTGCTGGGGGGTGTTTTGTACAACTGGCTTCTCTACAAACCACAGAATGTTTTTGTGGCTTTGCTTGGGTAAACACGGCTCTGGCTGCGCGCGGTGGTTGCGCAAGGCAGTGTGAGGTTTGGCCTCCACATCCTCCCACGCGCTGTGCAGCGCCCGGGGACCAGGGCCTGATCCAGCCCTCGGCGAGCTCAGCACTCTGGGGCTGGCTGAGAGGGAGCCTCTCCCCAGGAGAGGAAGGGAGGAAGTGGAGCTTGGAGAGGAGCTTGAAGAGGAGACGGTGGAACTGAGGAGCTCGCAGGTTGACTGCACGTGACAGGCACCTGGCACTCTGGTGACAAGAGTCTGCCAAAACTGAACACAGAAGGTTGCAAATAACAAATTTATGGCTACAGAAATGCATAAAGGAAAATACTTTTCTACAGCCGTGGAGCCTGTGGGTTACAGACCAGAGGTCTGCTGCCTTTTGTGCTACGGGGTGTGTGCCTTGCTTCCCCTCTGAAGGGTTGTCCTGTGGGCTGCACACTGGCCGAGGTCTTAGGAGAATGAGTTTCATCTCTACTCCTCTGCAGGCTTCCTTGATGGCCTTAGATACCCAGGTCGTCCCTGTGGATTTTCGGTTGGATCTAGGAACTCATCTGGTGCGATGGTGGACGTGGGAATGGGGGACCCTGAGCCTGTGTTGTAAAGCCATGAAGAACATGAACATGATGAACACGATAAGCCGGCTAGTAAGGCTGCAGTCACAGCACATTAGGAAACTAGTGGTGAAATCCTCAATGCTGATGGCTCTCTAAACACTTATGTTGGCTAACAGGTATTTTAAAATGAATTTATTTTTATGTCTACATCTACATTCTCTATACATTTCACTTCAAATTCTTCATTAGTTTTTGGACATTGGCTTTTTCTCATCTGCAATAGGGGTTGAGCAGCACCTTCCCTTGTAACAAGGGCTGAGATGTCAAACACCAAGATGGGACTGACTGTGGCGTAAGGAACACAGTAGGAAGAGCCATCACTGAAGTGTATGAGTGATGTATAAATACCCCAGGACACCCAAGAGCTACAATACTGTCATATTGCAAGCAGTGCAATAAAACTTGGTTTTGTGTGGAAATACGCAGCTGCTTCTGCCTCTGTTCTCATCTGCTGTGACTGCAGTAGCTGCTACTCCTTCTTAGGATCCCATTTCCCTAATGGGAGCAGTTGCTGCCTTGCTGTGTCTCCTTGTGTGAAATTAATATTTTCAGGACAACTTAAAATCAGTAACCCCCAAAGAAGCAGGAAAGTCTGATGAAACATGCAGAAAGTAATGATATATGATCATTTATATATGCAGATTAAGCTCAGCTGACAACTGGCTGTGGTCCCCTTGACTGCTAATAGATAACTCAAACAAAGCAGTCTTTGGGTGAGAGGCCACTTTGCATCTTGATGAAAAGCACAAGAGGAAAGGAAAATGAGACACGTTTCTTGGGACATTTAATAATAGCACATGACCACAGGCAGTTCTGCGTGGTACAAATGTGCAGCAACTCAGAGAGTCGGCTGGATAGCCAGGATGTTGTTTTCCATCAAAAGTGCTGATAGAATATACAGCTGGGTAACTCTGAAAAGCTACCAGCAGTGAAACGATTTAATTAGCTGATGTTAAGTGGTGGTTATTGGGGAGGTCATTCAGTTGTTCACATATAGGTATCTAATGCAATTTGAAGTATCCTACAGTATTTAAGACATCCTCTGGGACTTCGTCTCTAGATGTGATTTTGAGGGATCATGGGCTTCCCTGAAGGTCTTCTCTGCTATGTAAGAATGGCTCAAATGCCCTAACAGCATCTTCAGTGGCACTTGACATTTATGTGTATGCCACAGAACCAAGCCCCTGGTTTCTGAGTTCAGAATCCAATTAGATAAGTAGAAGTAGATGCCATCACCCTGCTGTGATGTTTTTTCAGACTATCTGCAGTTCCGGGAAAAGGGCACTGCATTAACCCGCTTTGCAAAGGTCATCTTTGCAATCACAAGCCCATTGTTAGGAGTTAATCATGATAAGTACTGGAAAAGGGTATCATCAAAGAGCCTTTAAAATGTGGACAATTTGATCCTAATCATAAAGTTTTTATTCCTGTGTTACATGACTTCCTGAAGCTCTGCACATTAAAATAGCATTGTCTGTTTTTTGCAAAAGAAACACTAATCAGTGAGAGGTATGGTAAATGTTTTTTGTGCCTTCATCTTCTGAATTACAATTTCTGAACCCAAAGAGAGAATTTTTTTATTCTCTATGTAGGAGATAAAGTCAAGGGGATTTATATTTAAATGGTCTCTGGAATTGAATACTGATGCTGCTATAAGGAAGGTGAATCAATAACCCTCAGAAAATAAACTCTTAGGAGAATGAACAATAGTCCGATCATGTACAGTGGATAATGAAACAAAATTTGAAAAGCATAATCCACATTTTATCATGAAAATCAAACATTTAAGAGAGTTACTCAGCACCCTTTCATAAATGCATCTTCTAAGTGTATTTTGTAATAGATGATTTGCCTGATGGAGTGTAATAGAGAATGAAATATTGAATTTTTTAATATTTAACAGGATCCTGTTTATTCTGGCAAAACAAACTAAGCACACACACTTCTCAACTGTAGTAACAAACACAAGGGTGCAGTAAGTCATCTTCAAAAAGCAGTTGAGCTGAAAACATTTATAAAACAAAACAGGCAACAGGAAAATATAACATTAAGGTCTTAAATACTTTCATGTTTCTTCCTTTTCAAGTTAATCCATAAAAACTAGTACATCTCATCTGCAATTTTTAAATGAGTTTTTAAAAAATCTTGTCGTGTTTCCAGTAATACTTTGCAGGCTGTTAGGGCACTTTGAGAACAGAAATTAAATGGGTTCCTGATCCCACAACCTACTAAGCACTTCTTTTGAGTGTAACTTTCCCAGGCTTTACTCAACATCATGCTTAATTAAACTTTTGCTAATAAACACGAAGAGCTCAGTTTAGCCCCGCTGATGGACTCCATTGACAAAACAGTTATTCAGTCAAGCATGCATGTGTATTTATTTTTAGTTGATGCATGCAATGTTTGCAAATATATATAAGTATTTTATAAATAAAAGATATTTAAAAATTATTACTTCATAAAGTAAATTAAAATTGTTTCTTTAAAGGATATGCTAGGTTTAGGTAGTTTGTTATATTTGAAAATGAGATATTTCACAAACAAATATGTATCTTTAATATGTTCTTACGTCGTGCATTTTATGCTTAAATGTTCTTAATAAATTAAGCATTAATTACAATTTTGTTCTTAATGAGAAGACAGGGTTAAGAATATAAATCGTAAATTNCTCCATTGACAAAACAGTTATTCAGTCAAGCATGCATGTGTATTTATTTTTAGTTGATGCATGCAATGTTTGCAAATATATATAAGTATTTTATAAATAAAAGATATTTAAAAATTATTACTTCATAAAGTAAATTAAAATTGTTTCTTTAAAGGATATGCTAGGTTTAGGTAGTTTGTTATATTTGAAAATGAGATATTTCACAAACAAAGCATTAATTACAATTTTGTTCTTACTGAGAAGACAGGGTTAAGAATATAAATCGTAAATTTACTCATGAAAGTACAACATTTTTTTCTCTCAGTGATGCTCTTAAGAAACTTCACAGGACATTATGGGACTGTCCCATCCCTGCCAGTGTTAAAGGCCAGGCTGGATGAGGCACTGAGCAACCTGGGTTAGTGGAAGGTGTCCCTGTCCACAGCAGGGTCCTGGTCNGAGGGAAAGAGAAGGAGCAGGTACTGATCTCTTCCCTGTGGGGACCTGTAACAGGACATGAGGGAATGGCCTGAAGTTGTGTCAGGAGAGGTTTAGGTTGGATATTTGAAAGAGGTTCTTCCCCAGAGGGTGGTTGGGCACTGAACAGGCTCCCCAGGGCAGTGGTCACAGCACCAAGCCTGAGAAAGTTCAGGAAGTGTTGGGAGGATCCTCTTGGGCACATGGTGTGACTCTTGGGGATAGTCCTGTGCAGGGCCAGGAGTTTGACTCCATGATCCTTGTGTGTCCCTTCAAACTCAGCATATTCTGTGATTCTGTGAACTAGATGACCTTTAAGGTCCCTTCAAACCCAAACTATTCTTTGATTCTATGACAGAACCACTCCGTGCTATACCCTATGACTGCACCTGCACAATGGATGCTCATCTGGGGTCTACTATTTCACTTCTGCTTTAAAATCCTCAATCAGAATTTTAATACAAGCTAACTTGATTTTTCCCTCTTTTTTAAAAAAGGTTTGTACATACTACGTATTTTCCAGCTACATACTAATAGGCATGATATTGAGGGGTTCCCTCAAGTTATACTTTCCCAGGGAGGCTCAGAGGAGTTTTGCCTGAGAAGTGCAGGTAAACCACAAGGATTCCCTCAGTCATGCTTGGGTGCAAACAGAAAAGTATGATTTCTTTTCATCATGTGTTCCACTGGAAACACAAGGTGGGGAAAGGAGCATTTCTTCAGAAGCATTTCTTAATTGGATAGATGGAGATATTATTTGTATTCCTGTTTAACAAAAGAAACTCTAAAACATGAAGAGGAAAGCAAAAAATGTAATTATTCATGTCTCTGGTCATTTACAGTTAGCAGTGCAGACCTGAGTTTATGTGGTTCTAAGCTCAGCTATGGCTGGGAGGCTGTGCTCCCCCAGGTATGTGATGGAGGGAAGTCTCTGGTAGCTTATCCAGAAGGTCAAAAGAAAACACCACTCTTTGGAGTGTCTTTTCTGTCATAATCTGAGAAAATCTGTGAAAGCTATGGCCCATACTGTGTTATGAATCATATGCAGGATTGTTAAGAGTAGATGCGGTGGCATTTTTTATCTCAAATTAATTGTATTCCATCATTATGATACCTTATTCTTATTTTGTTCTCTTACCTCAAGCCTTTGTTTACATGTGAGTTAACAACTGATAGTAAAGCAGTGGCCAGCTCACCCCTTTTCCTGAAATATTAGGCTTGATAAATAAGCATTGCTAAGTTATGAAAAACTAGTGATGGTTATCATAATAAAGAGACACTTAAAAACAGAATCATAAAACTACAAAGAAAGCAGTGACATCAAGACCCTCCAGAACCAATTTTTGAGCTGGACGCAGAAAGTAGAACCATTACTGTGGCAAAAGAAGTAGATGACCGGGAAAGAAAATGAAATATATCTATAAATCACTGGTAGAAGAACAGTCTGGTGGGCATGGGCTGTCCTGTAGACCAGTGTTGCCCAGTTTGGCCTGCTTGGGTACGTGCAGCAGCAGCAGAAGCAATGAGAGCGCTTCTCAGGAGAAGATGTATTCATCTGCTCAGGCATGATGTAAATGACTCTTTGAAGTGGTCAGTATACCAAGAGGTGCCTCTGTGTCATGGTCTAGTGACCATTTTGTAGAGTGTCTCTAGCTCAGAGCTCCTCAGGAACAGAAGCAGGAAGTTGCACTTAAAAAGGGAATTTTCCTCTGCAAATCACTGCAAATTCTGAAAAGAAATTCTTATTATTTGTGGAGGCCATACAAAAAAGAGAAGGCAACTTGTACTCCAAGCTCAGTGAGAGCTACTTTGACATAGGATAGAAAATGTATGGACGTGTGGCATCATTTTTGTGTAAGAGGCATTACAATGACTTGGACTTCCTAGAGTACAGTGTCTGCCTCAAACATGCACTCTTAAATCTAAACATTTAATTTTAAGTGTGTATTTATGAGATTTGAGTTTCACCAGTACTGAAAATTCACGGCTCCTGTGGCCAACACAAGAATGGATACCTAACTGCAAAGAACAGCCATTTTTCTAGAGGACATTCAGCTTGACAATTACGGCTATTCTCTTCTGAATATTTCTGAATTTTCCTGAGGAATTGGAAGTACAAAGACTAAGTAACTATACATGAAACACTGTCTTTTTATGATAAATTGATTGTATCACTGACTCCTCTGACATCCTTTGGTGTTCTTAAATTCTCTCTTACATTAATGGCTCCTTTTAAAAATTAACATATAAATATTTAGTTGTGTAGAAGTTGGCAGAGAAATTTAATGGTTTAAAATCACTCTGCCTCTCTGGAACATTAATGATATTTTTATCAGCACTGTGTGTATACAAAGGGACTTATTGCATTGGCAGTTGCTATTTCTGGTTTTATATATATAAGTGAAAAATATAAGCCACAGCACTCACCAGATAAAGAAAGACAAATTTAAAAAGGGTGATTTATGAAAACCTTTAATGGCAGTTTATTGAAAAAGGTTAGAAGTTCTGTCACTTTGTTTGAGGAGTGGTGTGGTCTAGCTGTACTTATACATGTGACATACACATGCTTTTTTACTTACACAAACGGTCTAGTTCTAATTATACACAGGGAAGAAAAGACTCATAATTGTAACAATTGATTTCTCGGTCTGTCCTGCATTAGGCAAACATTTTTGAAAAACATCTTGTCTCATTTTTCCTGTTTCTATAATTAGGATGATACTTATTTAGCCAAATTAACTTTTAAAATTAGTATTTAATTCCCAGTATTATCTGAAATTATTAGAATATTACCCCATAATTTGATAATTCTCTCCTCATCCCTAGGGAAGAGGAAATCTCCATGTATCATAGCTGTCAGCACAGAAGAAAGTCAGTTGCTGCTTCTTCCTAATCCTCAGACTATTCTCTTTGGCTATGTCTATGTTAGTACAGAAAATCAGTACAGGGGTTGTTCTCTGGTCTTAAGGCCAAGAGGCACCACAAAACTGGCACCGTGTGCCCTAATTCAGATCTCATGTTATTCTCTGAACTGCACTGGGGCAATTTTCTTGGAGATCTAGACCATGTTAAGGGGACATGCTAACCATTAAACCACTAATTGTGGGACAGCATTTGACACATCCCTAGCACTCTCTAGTTATTGGTGAGCATATAATCAGAAAACAAAGGAAAATACCAAGAGAAGCAGCCCTGCTGCATGACTTTTCCCTCCCAAACCTCTTTCTGAAGGCAATCTCATAAAAGAGGGTATAGTAGGACAGACCCCACTGGTATTTCAGATGTTGCCATGACACCAATATGTCTTTTTCTGAAACTTTTATTTTCAGCTTCAATGGAGACCTAAAATGCAGAGAATTAAATTTTGATATACCTGAAGTGGTTTATTGCACCATTTCATGAATGAAATGCCTTCCATGGGACTAGTTATGAAAATAGTTGTGTTCAATACTATGCATATGGTACTTGATCTTAATAAAGATAATAATGTATGTTGCAGAAAATAGATGAAAAATATGGGAAATATGGCCCTGATTTAATGCTCCAATTAGCTTAACTGCTACTTGAATTTAATATTATATTGCTTGAAGTTGTTTCATAAATTATTTGCAAATGTACATGTGCAGAGAAGTGGCACTAATATGTATTATTAAGGCTTAAAGATTTATTAGAGTATCTCACAAGATCTGTAGTAACCAAATATGCCGTCACATAAGAGAGTAAGTCTTACAAAAATGCCTATCTTTTTAATGAAGCTATCACTGCTGATGTCAGGTTTTTTTTCCCCTTCTGGTTTCTTGCTTCAGTCCACACTGAGATATTCATGCATCTCTGGAAAGGCCTCACCTCTCTGAATAATCTTACATTTCCCCTGGCACTATGAAGGAAGCAAGGTGCTCTGTTATATTCAAAATTCTGTGCCCTCTGAAGTGCAGGAGAATTTGACACTGAGTCCTGTGGGATGCCTCGGAGCATATGCAGTACTGTGCACAGAGAAACTGCAACTTAATTGGAAAGGATACATTACACAGCTTAATTGATTACTTTAGATTCTTTTCTTTTTTTCCAAAACTACAAAATTTCATTGCAGAGATAATTTGAATATCTTTGTCACACTGAAGAGGGAAAGAATTAATTAACATCCAGATTGCCAATCAAGTTGAGAATACAATATGGAAATCCCCATTAAAAGCAGGCAAGTAGCAGTGCTTAAATTGTGATAGAGACTAATGTATTTTGCAAATCAAGATGCCATCTCCAATCTGTAACTTAGGGAAATGCACAGATTTTTCCCTGCCCCCATTCGGACTCTTTTTGCTCCAGTCTAAAGTGCACTCTGTAATGCATTATTAAGCCCAATTCTGACCCAGTTTCTTAATTATCTGTAAGCCACAGAGAACTTGTAGCGGAATATTAACTAAGGCAAGAGATGTAATACAGAAGAATCCACAATGGCATTATAGAGAATCATTAGCATTTTGCTAAGAAAATCTTTCACATTTTAGTATTTAACTTAGCCTAACATGCAGAATTTATATTTTAAAGGGGTAGAAAGTATAAGCCACCCAAGCCACCAAAACAAACCAGGGGGCAAAAAAAAAGCATTCCTGGTTTCACAAAATCAAAAAGCTTGTAGCATACTAAAATACTTCTGGAACGATTTTTTCCAACCGTTCTGAGTGGACACCATTGACAGTTGTTATAATCTCATATAACATTATGTGCCCAACTGTTTACTTTAGATGAACTGTAGAATATAGCCTGGTATGGATTATACATACATACCAAAATTTTGGGGGGTAAAATCAGGCTAAACAACTGTCATAGTAGATGACAGCTTGAACAAATCTTCTAAACAGTCTTGTGCCTGGCTAGTATCAAGTTAGCAGGTGCAGTTTCATACTTCCCTGCACTGCTGCATGTTAGTGGAATATGAGAAGTTTTCATGGTGACAGATCAACCACAGATATCCTGTATCAGAAACCAAGAACACAGGGACTTTTACCTACAAAGCTGCAGGCATGGCAATATGTGATTTTGAAGACTCGCTGTATCTCTGACGTAAAAGTGTTCAAGTGAGTGAAAAACATACCAAAAGAGAAATTTATTTAGTGAGAACAGTTTTTAATACAAAACATATTTCAAAACTATTTGAGGAAAAAATACTTTCCCCACCCCGTAATTGAATGATTTGTGGTATGCGCATACAGGAATTCAAACTTTAACTGTAAAATTTAGACAGCAGAGAAAATCTGCACAATATATTTATAATTTTGTGGAGAAGAATGTATTTATTCCATTCAAAGATCAAAGAAAATCCACGCAGTCCCCTTATCATGGAGCTGAGGAGTCATCTAACTGCAGAATACGGAATTTGTATATACATTTTTAAAAATTATTTGTTTCATGAATTCATCAATGAAGAAACCATACTGTTTGAAAAAGAGTAAGAGTCAGTTAAATACAATGTTTTATTAGTAATAGTGTCAAATGCAGCTCACGTGGCAAGTTGGTTCTTTGCAAAACATCAGATGATTGGAAAGTGCTAATAAGCTTAATGTACATTCAAGTACATTGCTTCAATTTCAAGTGTACTTTCACTACTGGAGCATCTGGATGTAACATTCCTAATGCTGATACCATGAATTTCCCACCACAACCTGACAAATATTCTTATACTAGGAATAAAGGTGTCCAGAATTTCTCCAAAGTGATGAACAGCAAGGCTGAGGCATCCTTCATTTACAGATATGGAAAAAACCCATCAAAATCAGTATCTTATACTCAAGCACCTAAACCAGTGTGTAGGCATTGAAACCAAAAGACCAATTTTCAAAGGCAGATTTTGTAAAAGTACCGCGTTTTTCCATTTTCTTTCTAGACTAACCCATGTATTCAGTCAAGCCCAAACATTCAGGCCAGAGTATCATCTACAGAGCACAGACACCTTTTTTTCATGCATTTGCAGTTCATTCGTGTTTGATTGCAATCAAGCCAGCATTTAGTCAGCTGTCCTTTGGCCCAAGGAGAGAGCATCTGCAACTGCACGTGCTCCAGGGACAAAGCTGGACACCAGGACGATGCTTACCAATGTAAATCTGTCATGCAAACCATCTGTGACATCCTGACCCCACCTTGTTTGGCTCTTTCACCTCCTGAAGTGCTTTGATCCAGTGGTGGCCTGTGAGGAAATATGCACGACCTCTTAGGCTGGAAACCACCCTGACTGATGCAGACATGGCTGGACAGACAATCTAAAGGCTGTAATCTTGTCTCCATCGAGCAAGGAGAAGTTTGTAGTGAAAATATGCTGGTATCTATTGCTCACATCTTAGCATAATCACCGGTGCTATTATTGTTAAATGAAAGAGAGCTCCCTCCCCTAAAAGCAAAATCATCTATTTAGACACAACAATGTTCTGCTGCCTTGTGTTGTGTCACTCCATGGCCGTTGCTATTTCTCTCTCAAAAACATCCAGTAAGAGGTGGTTTTGCCTTCTCAGGCCTCCATTTCTTCCATCACTTCCATGACAATTGTTCGAGGGCCAGTCAAGATGAGGTTGCTCACTGTCCTGTAATCCACGTGGAGAACATTGAGGCCATTGACAGATACGACAAATTGGCAAACCTGAGGAAAAAGCAAGCAGCAAAAACAGTTCTGCATTTGACTTTTTTTTTTTTTTTTGCTAGTTTATTTATACAGATGTACTATCAACTCCTGAGCAGGCAAGTCCTCCAGAACTCTTCATTACCATCAAATTCAGCACTCTTAAAAAAACCCACATTTCTCAGAATTAATCTAGCAAGCTAATTTTCCATAATTTTTTTTTAAATATCACTGCAAGTTTCAAATCTGTGGAATTTTGAGGTCCTACATCAATAATTTTTCTTATTCCCAGCACAGAAAGGACATCAACCTGTTGGAGCAACTCCAGAGGAGGCCACCAAGATGATCAGAGGGACAGAGCACCTCTCCTGTGAGGAAAAGCTGAGAGAATTGGGATTGTTCAGCCTGGGAAAGAAAAGGTTTCAGAATGACCTACTTGTGGCCTTCCAGTACCTAAAGGGAGCCTACAAGAAAGATGCAGAGAAGACTATTTACAAGGGACTGGAGTGACAGGATAAGTGGGAATAGAAACTAGGAGAGCAGATATTAGGAAAGAAATCTTTACTGTGAGAGTGGTGAGGCACTGGAACAGGTTGTCCAGAGGAGCTGTGGATGCCCCATCCCTGGAAGTGCTCAAGGCCAGATTGGATGGGACTCTGTGCAATTTGGCCTAGTGAAAGGTGTCTCTGTCCATAGCAGAGGGGTTGGAACTAGATGATCTTTAAGGTCCTTTCCAACCCAGGCCATTCTGTGATTCTGTGAAGACGGCTCTGGGTATGGCAATCTGTCAGCCTTAGTTTGTCTTCAACATTTTCTCAGAAACCATTTTAGTCAGCTCTTGGTAATCACATTAAAAATGTGCCTCACGTTTCCAGGCTTAGGGCAAGGTCTGGATTGATGACTTCACTAGATTCAGTGCCAAGACCTCCACTGGTATAACATGAACTCAAAGTATCCAAATTCTAGGACATAATATCACAGAAGATGAAGTCAGTACTAGGACACATTGAAATGTCACTGCTATGTGACAGGTTTTAGTTTCCTTCTGCAATTATGGCTTGTTAATTTATTTCAAATATGCTAATACTGTGTTGTAAAGTTTTTGTATAAAGCTGTGTAATAACTTCTGTGAAAGCTATAACAAATTCAAACACTGGAAGTTTTGTATCATCATAGGCCATTTTCAATTAAAAAATTCTTGACAGAAATATTCTGACCAACATCACTGAACATCATCAGAGAAAAAGTCACATGAACATTGTAAAAAAAGTGCAGGAAAAGAAAGATAATACTGATTCCTCAAAGACATTAAGCCTTCTCTGTATCTAATCATAACATTACAGTGTTTGGTTAAAAGGTCAAAAAATGTGTGTAATGTCTAGGTCTGTGTTTTTAATGATAAAAATATGGAGCCTAAAGGAATAATAATATCGTCCTGATGTTTCAATGAAAACAATACATTCACTAGGAGGTTATCTTACTCATATGTCATTTTGAGTCTGTAAGAAAGAAGCTATGAAGCAAGTATGACTACAAATTTTCATGGTTTATTTTATATGGGCAGGCTGGATCAATGGGCCAAGGTCAATTTTATGAGGTTCAATAAGGCCAAGTGCCAGGTTCTACACTTGGGTCACAACAACCCCATGCAGCACTGCAGACTGGGGGAACAGTGGCTGGAAAGCTGCCTGATGGAAAAGGACCTGAGAATGCTGGTCAACAGTGACTGAACATGAGCCAGTGTGTGCCCAGGTGGCCAAGAAAGCCAAGGGCATCCTGGCTTGTATCAGAAACAGTGTGGTCAGCAGGACCAGGGCAGTGATCAGCACAGGTGGGGTCTCACATTGTATACTGCGTACAGTCCTGAGTCCCGCACTTCAAGAAGGACATTGAGGGTCTGGAGTGTGTCCACAAACAGGCAACAGAGCTGGTGAAGGGTCTGGAGCACAAGTCTGGGAGATTTTGAGGTCAGGGGAGACCTTATCGCTCTCTACAACTGCCTGAAAGGAGGTTGTAGCAAGGTAGGGTTGGACCCTTCTCCCAAATAAGAAGTGACAGGACAAGAGGACATGGCCTCATGCTGAACCAGGAGAAGGTCAGTGCCATGATCTAGTTTACTCAGTAGTGTTAGGTCAGACTCAAANGGAAAGCTGCCTGATGGAAAAGGACCTGAGAATGCTGGTCAACAGTGACTGAACATGAGCCAGTGTGTGCCCAGGTGGCCAAGAAAGCCAAGGGCATCCTGGCTTGTATCAGAAACAGTGTGGTCAGCAGGACCAGGGCAGTGATCAGCACAGGTGGGGTCTCACATTGTATACTGCGTACAGTCCTGAGTCCCGCACTTCAAGAAGGACATTGAGGGTCTGGAGTGTGTCCACAAACAGGCAACAGAGCTGGTGAAGGGTCTGGAGCACAAGTCTGGGAGATTTTGAGGTCAGGGGAGACCTTNCCTGTGAGGAAAAGCTGAGAGAATTGGGATTGTTCAGCCTGGGAAAGAAAAGGTTTCAGAATGACCTACTTGTGGCCTTCCAGTACCTAAAGGGAGCCTACAAGAAAGATGCAGAGAAGACTATTTACAAGGGACTGGAGTGACAGGATAAGTGGGAATAGAAACTAGGAGAGCAGATATTAGGAAAGAAATCTTTACTGTGAGAGTGGTGAGGCACTGGAACAGGTTGTCCAGAGGAGCTGTGGATGCCCCATCCCTGGAAGTGCTCAAGGCCAGATTGGATGGGACTCTGTGCAATTTGGCCTAGTGAAAGGTGTCTCTGTCCATAGCAGAGGGGTTGGAACTAGATGATCTTTAAGGTCCTTTCCAACCCAGGCCATTCTGTGATTCTGTGAAGACGGCTCTGGGTATGGCAATCTGTCAGCCTTAGTTTGTCTTCAACATTTTCTCAGAAACCATTTTAGTCAGCTCTTGGTAATCACATTAAAAATGTGCCTCACGTTTCCAGGCTTAGGGCAAGGTCTGGATTGATGACTTCACTAGATTCAGTGCCAAGACCTCCACTGGTATAACATGAACTCAAAGTATCCAAATTCTAGGACATAATATCACAGAAGATGAAGTCAGTACTAGGACACATTGAAATGTCACTGCTATGTGACAGGTTTTAGTTTCCTTCTGCAATTATGGCTTGTTAATTTATTTCAAATATGCTAATACTGTGTTGTAAAGTTTTTGTATAAAGCTGTGTAATAACTTCTGTGAAAGCTATAACAAATTCAAACACTGGAAGTTTTGTATCATCATAGGCCATTTTCAATTAAAAAATTCTTGACAGAAATATTCTGACCAACATCACTGAACATCATCAGAGAAAAAGTCACATGAACATTGTAAAAAAAGTGCAGGAAAAGAAAGATAATACTGATTCCTCAAAGACATTAAGCCTTCTCTGTATCTAATCATAACATTACAGTGTTTGGTTAAAAGGTCAAAAAATGTGTGTAATGTCTAGGTCTGTGTTTTTAATGATAAAAATATGGAGCCTAAAGGAATAATAATATCGTCCTGATGTTTCAATGAAAACAATACATTCACTAGGAGGTTATCTTACTCATATGTCATTTTGAGTCTGTAAGAAAGAAGCTATGAAGCAAGTATGACTACAAATTTTCATGGTTTATTTTATATGGGCAGGCTGGATCAATGGGCCAAGGTCAATTTTATGAGGTTTAATAAGGCCAAGTGCCAGGTTCTACACTTGGGTCACAACAACCCCATGCAGCACTGCAGACTGGGGGAACAGTGGCTGGAAAGCTGCCTGATGGAAAAGGACCTGAGAATGCTGGTCAACAGTGACTGAACATGAGCCAGTGTGTGCCCAGGTGGCCAAGAAAGCCAAGGGCATCCTGGCTTGTATCAGAAACAGTGTGGTCAGCAGGACCAGGGCAGTGATCAGCACAGGTGGGGTCTCACATTGTATACTGCGTACAGTCCTGAGTCCCGCACTTCAAGAAGGACATTGAGGGTCTGGAGTGTGTCCACAAACAGGCAACAGAGCTGGTGAAGGGTCTGGAGCACAAGTCTGGGAGATTTTGAGGTCAGGGGAGACCTTATCGCTCTCTACAACTGCCTGAAAGGAGGTTGTAGCAAGGTAGGGTTGGACCCTTCTCCCAAATAAGAAGTGACAGGACAAGAGGACATGGCCTCATGCTGAACCAGGAGAAGGTCAGTGCCATGATCTAGTTTACTCAGTAGTGTTAGGTCAGACTCAAAGATCTGAGAGGTCTTTTCCAACCTAATTGATTCTGTGATATTTTAAAAAATTTTTTCACTGAACAGGTGGTCTGACATTGTAACAGGCTGCAAGGGAAGTGGCGGAATCACCATCCCTGCAAGTGTTTAAAAAAAAATGTGTCAATGTGCGCTTGGGAACATGTTTTAGTGGTGAACATGGCAGAGTTAGGTTAATGGTTGGACTTGATGCTATTAAACCAACCAGTCTTTTGCAAACTTAACAGTTCTATGAGTCTATGATTTTTTTATCCTTTCCATTTAGGCAGAAACACAACACTGAAATGGATGCAGGAGAGGTGGGAAGCAGCTCTGGTGCCCTTCAATGCTAGCTCTACAACAGATTTTCTTACATGTCAAGTCGTTTAACTTCTGCGTGTCAATCACCTTCCCTCTCAAGTAAAACATGCAGTGAAATTCAATTCGTATTTGTGCAAAATGGACAGAACATAGCTATCAATGTTCCATTTAAGGAAAATTATAGAGGAAGCAAAGCCAATCCAAAATTGTAACATTTCATCAAAAATACCATGAAGTATTTTAATCTCTTCTCCTTAGAGCCTCTGCAAAGGAGGAGCAGAAGCAGCAGCCCTGAAGGAAGGACTTATCTTACCCCTTATACTCAGAACTCCTCTGCAGAGCTGAATATCCTGGAAGCCAGCCTTCCTGGCAGCCTAAAGGATCACCAATGTATGGCTATCAGCGGTATCACTGAGCCAACTCCATTGCAGTATGGATGTATCTTTCCTCTGTATGAATATTTGTGCTACAAGTAGCATTGCAAAAATGGTTCAGCTTTCACATGCAGACAAAGACTTCAGAATTTAAAGACTTCTGTTGAAAAGATAACACTTCATCCTCTGCAGTGTGCCCCAACTCGTATTTAAGTGGCATGTCTATTTAGAATAAAATGCAGATTATTGCAGTATCTGTACATCTCAACTTCCAGTGGTATTTCCTAATGCTTTCTACGGCTTTCCAAGATTGTATCAAGTTATACTGAATTACAGCTCTGGCTTCAAAATAGTACTTGGGTTGATTTAAAACAGACCTGCAGAAACAACATTGTCTCTTCTGGCTTAATGCAATTTTTGGAAGTTGAATGGCTGATGTTTGTTTTACTGCTGCGTATTCTCGGACTTCTCGAGTTACTGGAATCCCAATGCATGGGACCTGTGTTAGGCCAGGGACAGGCATGCAAATGTGTGATGGATAAATCTGCATGCTGGATTATGTCAGGGGCATTCAGGGGCTTCTGGGGAACACCCCTGGCACAGGAACAGACTTTCCAGCCCAGCCAGCCCCCCGTACCAGGGCTGCTGTAGTGTAAATGAGGATGGTACAGGCACGACAGTAGCGTGAACAGCAATCTGGATGCCAAAGAGTGAATTGCTTATGAAGAGGACAGGAGTTGACCTGCCTGCATTCTCAGTGTTTGTTCTATTGCATGCCCTTGGCTGTACTATTAACCAGCAATGCTGAGAACAGTCCCCTTTGTACCATCCTTTGCACTGAATCCAAATGGCTTCTTAGTTTCATCATTTCCATTGGAGAGGATTAGATACAAGAAGTCCACCTAAGCCAGATGAGAAGAGAAATACAGACAGGAGGACAATGCACAGAAAAATGCAATCCTGTCCTGAAACTGCATGAAGAGACCCACGAGGAACAGGAAATTATAATAAAGGGCCAGCCACCCTGGAGGTAGAAAGCTCTCTCCATAGCAATCGCTTGACCAGTGCTCCTGAGGACAGAGTCTCTGCAAATTCCAGATCTGGCTCCCTCAGGGATAAAGAAATACGGAGGCATTTGCTGTGTCCTCCAGCACTGATGAGGGGAAAGAGGTTTGCACTGTCCTGAGCCCTTCATTATGCCAAGTGCCCTTGACTCACGTGGTTTTCTTCTCCCCACCCTGATATCCCATCCAGCACAGCATCTTGCAAGGGGAAATAAAATGCAACACTGCTTCATGCATTTTTGGCCATCATCAATCTTGCCCCAAAAAATCCCACGTTGCGCACTGCTTTACTGGTGGTGTTGGAAAACAAGCAGGAGCAAGTGAGTACCCACAAACCAGCCCTGACTGAGTATATCAACTCACATATTATTATCTCAGGAATTTTCTTCAGGATTCTGGTTTAGAAAATGACAATGATTTAATGTTACATTTATAAAAACACATTTCAAAAAGCTGTAAGTGCTCAGCTCATAGCTACAGCTGTTAAGTGCTCTGTAACTATAAACATGTAGAATATTTCTGCTGGTTTCCACACATCAGTAACTATAATAGATGATAAACTACAGTTCAAAGAGCCTCAAAGAATCTTTTATTGTTCATTTCCTCATAGCTCTCCAAGGAGCTTGACAGGAGATAAGCATCCCTTTTTATTCCTTAGACTTCAAGAAATGATACAGCCCAGAATAAATTCCGACCATTTTGTTGGTCAGGATGTGGCGATCTGAAAACCACAGAACTAATAACGGTTAAATAAAGCAGCACTCAAATGAAAAATCCTCCCTTAACTGATTTCAAATATTTAAGTGTTACAGCAATAAATATTTATTGCTGAGTATTTCAAATTCCCACCATGGGAAACAGCAGCCCATGGAAGCAGGGATAGCAGAAAAGGCACCTCTGTCTCTCTGTGCATTTTCCATGGCACATACAGAAGGCTTAACCAAATCCAGGTGTTTGCATAAAAAGGTAAACTTCAAAGTTTGGGCTTCCTTTTGAACAGAAATGATCTGAAAACCTGTTGTTTAAAAAAGGTAGCAAAGATTTGTCATGCCATTTATTGTCAGACTGAAGATGGCAAGAAGAGGCGAGAATAATTAGTTACCGTAACTTTTACTGGCCAAAATCAGGACTGTGCTGTACTTGGAGCTGTACAACCCTTCCTCCCCTCACTGGTAATTGCTCTTTCCTCCACGGCGAGCTTTGGCTGCCTGCCTCTCCTGAGCCTTGCCAAGCTGCCCTGCAGATGTACATCCACACCCCTTGATTTTCCTGCTGGGAGAATTGCCCGCTGGCCAAACCAAAGCCCCACTCCCTCGCAGGGAGCTGCTGCTCCAGGGCTGGACAGCTGAGCCAGCGTTGTGCAGGAGCTGCAGGATCAGGGATGTCAGAGACTGGCTGCACACATGGGTGTGGAATTGCACAACTACCTTTAAGACAATTATTAAATAAAAATATTGCATACCTGTCACTAATTCTTAAGTTAGTTCTGCCTTGCGATGACCTTAATATTTATGAATGCTACAGGAATGTTCTTAGAGGACAGGCAGTTAGCCTTGATCCTTGGATATTCAGGCACTGTTTTCGCTGTAGACTTTTGTTACCTCTCCCTGCAGAGCCAGGCCTTGCTTGCTAGACTTCTTTGAATTTAACAAATTAAAAAATCCTTTTAAAATTTCTTTTCTTTTTCTAGGCGCACTTTTTCAGAAGGGTGCTGTGAAAGATTATGTAGAGCTGGAAATTCCCACTGTAGAGTTTGGTTTAAGTGATCATTGTAAAGCTCTTTGGACAGCCCTAAAAATCATTTAAACTTACAGATGCAGTGAGCCCAAGCACTGATCATGGGTTATGATGCAAGTAATAGCCATGTATAGTCAACAGACAATATATCTCAAAATGGTAGAATAAGACCATAATTACATGTCCACCTTCTTTTCACATAAATTTTAAAAAAAAGCTTAAGATGAAGGGGAACACAACTGGCAGGAGGCAGCATGGCCAGGGAGGTGCTGAGGAAATGCCCTTTCCACAGCAGCAAATGCGTGTGCACCCCACTCCAGTAGCTGGGGTTATGGCTCTAATTCTCAGTGGATTTAAGATTTACATTTCAGTGACAAGATCAGTGTCCAGAATCCACTCTGCTTTATTTGGTTCATTGGTTGGGTTTTATCTGGGGTTTTTGGCATTTGTGGTTTTTTTGTTTTGTTTGTTTGTTTGTTTTTTGTTTGGGGTTTTTTTGTTAACTTCTCTTTAAAAAAGAGACTATAAACACTGCTACAAATGCAGATCAAATAGGTACCAAAGAAATCAATGTTACTAGATACAATGAAGGCTTGAAATTCTTGAATACAAAGTTAAATTATGCAATGACACAGTAAAGATAGTGGCAAAAATAATATTTTTCAGCAGTGCTGATGTTTTACACAATTATCTAGGCAGTAATGGGAACATTCAGGGTCTAAGTCTGCAAAGCATAAAGTCTGCCAGTACACTCAAGTCTTCTCCAACAGCACCGAGGTCAACCAAATGGAAAGGTTTCACGGGCTGTTTGGTGCTGACAGCTGCTGCTCTGGCATCAGCAATTAACAGCAGAAAGAGAATTGGAAAACACTGTCCACCAGTTAATTTCCATTGAAGATGTGAATATTACTGTACCTGTGGCAACTGTATGAAGGAAGATTTTAAAAAATGCTGGATACAAAGAGCCTTGCACTAATCTTTCACTTTGGAGCAGTCAGGATTTCACTCCTGGACTCTGTGTGGAACTGAAGCAGATTTCTCCTGCTGCAAAACACATCCCTTTGAGACCAGAGTAGTTCAGAAGTTATGAGCACATTGCACAGAAACAAGCAGTAGCTGAGAAAGCTGTGTTTGAATCAAGGCTGGCTCAGTCGTCTACCATGAGATAGACTGGATTTAACCCTTTGCTCTGTTCATGAGTTGTACACACACTGATTCACATACAGTTATTGGATAGTTTAAGGACAGGCTTCCTTGACTATTATTTCTTCTTGTCATCTGGTGTGATGACAAAGTGACACAGATAATTTTAACTTTAAGACAAACCATTCCCAAAATACATGGAGAAATGTATGGGTTTCTTTTTGGTCTTTTTTCTTAAACCATATTAGCATCAAAGAGAAATTATGAATTCAGGCAAATGTAGGAGTTATTTTCAACCTTGGAAAGTTTTTCAGCAATTTTCCTAAGAACTAAAATAAAAGCTTCTAAGTATAACTTCTTTCAGAGCTGTCTAAAGAGAAGTGTATTTTGACAATTTTACAGAATAAAATTCATACCAGAACTGACAATCTAACTATTTCGAAAAGAAAGGTATAGCCCAATATTAATAGTTTTGCTTTTCTTCATGCTAATGTAAAATTAAAATTAAATCCATTACAGATCCAGCCTGCTTACATTTCTGTTACACAGATACCCCCAATAATTACAAATAAATGCTTTTTTTCATGTCCTACTAATCCAGTAGAGACAAGAATCAGCTGGCCAGTTTGAGTAGCTCAAACTAATAATTGTTACAATATTCTGAAACTCGCTATGATCTTCCAGAGGAAAGTTCTCCACATGTGGTTAGGAAACCAATCTGTTTCCTGTGTGTAATCTGCATGAGAGACCTGTGAGATGGTGATTTCTATTAAATATCAGGCCACGCTGTCAGTAAGAACCCTTCCTTATGGGCACCCATGAAATCAGGGCTGGAGGATTAACAATTTGTACTTGTCAGTGACCTGGAGAGGTCTTCAGCAAGATACCAAACAAACCAAACTTTTCACACTTTACAGATATTTTTACTCTGGGCCAGTTCTAAAATAGAAAATTTACTGGTTGGTTCCTGTGGTATGGCCACAGCTCTCACCTGGGAAGGTTACTGAACTCCTGAAACTTGGAAGGAAAAATAAAAAAAAAACCCAGCGACAAAAAAACAACCTAAAAACCCCACAGAAACAAACAAAAAAACCCACCACAAAAACCCCCAAACAAACATAGTCTTTTTTGACTAGTCATTTTTTGAATCTAATTTAGATATGAAGAAATTGAAAAATGAGTGAAGCTAAAAACTCCCATTTAAGGCTCTTATTTTGTCACAGAGGAACAAAAAAATTACACTGTTTGTACATTTTATTGCAGTTACCAGTTAGAAAAGGAGTTATTTACAAGGGGTAACCATGCAGGCTTGCCCTGCCAGTTGTTAAATCCCTTCAAAAAATCTTCCCAGCTAATTACTGCATCATCACCTACCTCATACACCACACCATGGATTTGTACACAAAATCCTTAGTGACAACATCAGAGAATGAGGTTTCCCTCTCCTCAGGGTGTAAAAAACAAATTTTACTTTTAAAAGAACAATTGAAAGAAAAGGTTTGGTAATTAAAAGCTGGATCAGTAATCTGATCTGAGACCTCACAACCCTTTCTGCCCATAGAAAGGGATATGTTCAGCTTGAATTGCCAGGCAGTCTGAGGATCTGGATAGCAAACCTCTGTCAAAGCAGAGGAAGGTTCAGAGCAGGACTTGGTGCCTGCGGTCCCAAGAGGTGCTCCTGTCCCTTTGTGCTGGCTCTGGGAGCAGCACACCAAAGCCAGGCACCGCTCCCTTTTCATCCTGTGCCAGAAAAAATAAATAAATGAAAGGAATTGTCTCCAGGCAAAATAAGTTCCTTGATGTGCCTGACATGGGTGGAGGAAGGAGGCAATAGATACATATCTGGCTGGAGGAAGGGAAGGAGGGAGATGAAAAGGAGGTGAAGATAGGATCAACCCTCCTGGCAGCAGCTTAGACTTAGATCAGTAACTGCAGCTAAAGTTTTCAGATAACTTAAAGTCCCAGTGAAATCAGTGGCAGGATGGATGTTATGGTACCAGGAACAAGTGCAGAGAAATCTGAGGCAGGAGAGCCACAGCAGAGGAGGAGGGCACAGGTCTCAGCCTCTTCTTTTACACACTTACACACACAGCCTGCATTTATGCTGACACAGGGTATCTTCCACCTAACAGTTCTCCCATAGCCATAAAGCAGAGGAATCCCCATGCTCAGCAGACAGCCCCGGCCACGAAGATGCTGAATGTGCTGCCACAGATGAGCCCAAGACCCAAGACTAACCTTCTACATAAAAGCAAACACAGGCAGCACTGAAGTATTTGCTCCCACTCTGCTAAGCTTTACGTTGTCATAGTGGAATGAGGAAGTGATGAAAATCAGAGGTCCTAAAAGCTATGTTTCCAGTTAGATTTTTATATTTGGTGGGTTTTGGGGTTTTTTTAAAAAGAATTCATGCAATCTTGATAGGATTAGTAAAGCAGAGCTGGAACCCCGCAATTCACAACCTACTGCACGTCGCCGGAAGGTTAAAAAATGATACAATGGCCTTTCCTACATAACTGAGCTAACTGGATGGAACAGAATAAATTGCAGCTGTGTGTTCAGCTCTGTAAATATCTTTAGCAAAAGTGTAATTGGCTGTAGAGTGGGTGGTGTGGGAGTAGGCAAGTATCCAGGTCTTGCATAAACACAGGATTTTCTTTCTCAAGGGGTGAGTTTCTTGTTCAATCTTCACACCAGTGTGGAGCTGGCCCACTGTTCCATCAGTGGGCTAGAAACTGGGTACCAACAGAGCATTGTACAACTCATAGCAGAGAAAACCAACTCCACTTACAGAATTACAAAAATAAGTGCATAATTCTTGTGCTCCATCTTGGTCTGTGACTGCAGTCTGCTATGGATGGTTTGCCTGAGCAAGGCCTCATAACATATTTTCATTACATACATTTATTACTTTTTTTTTTTTAAAAAGGCTGTATTTCTTATAGTGTTCCAAACAAATTGGTCTACAGCTGAAAAAATAATCAGAAATTAAACAACACAATCTAAAAATTACATAATCTAGAAAAATAATAAATTTATCTAATAAATTAATATTTATTTTAGAACATAATATAATAAGTCACATAATATAAAAAGTCACAGGCTCTCAAGGGCCACATCACTGATTCAGATAGTCTCTCCCTCCTTTCCCACTGATAGGAATCAATGGGAATTTAAGTCCTTTTTTTCACCAGCAAGAGAATAAAACCATTGCTGTGCAAAAGCCACAGAGTAGAAAAATTAGAGGGGGAAAAGAGCAGACCTAAAAGCCCATGAGAGCAACTCCTGTTTTGGAGTATGATGCTTTTGGGCTGCACAAAAGTCCCAGCTCTGCAAGCAGCAGAGTTTCCCTGATGGTTCAACTGAGCAGGCAGACAAACACTGACACAGCAAACAGGAATTACTCATGAAGGTAAATTAATGCTATCTGTAGATATCTGCAGAATAATAACATAAGGACTTAATACTCTGAAATGCAAACCTTCCATAAATATGGAATGGGGAAATATAGGTCACTGCTTCCCATGGCCCTAATTGGGAATTGGTGTGTAAAATCACTGACTTAATGTGAGTCCCAGTGAAAAATACCCACAGGTAAAGCTGAGCCAGGCTGGGCCACATCAGGAAAGCAAATCAGTGACTGCATGTCTAACTTTATAAGTATTTTTATTATACACTGCAATTTGATACCTACCACAGAACAGCTCTGAAAATGTTAAATAACTTGAATGGCTAAAGATTGCTCTGGGTGAAATACTGCATCAGTGTCACAAGAACATAGAGTCTAAGCTTAGAAATAACATCTTTTTATGCTTGAGTTGACCTTTTGGTGTCCTTTTTTTTTTTTCTTTCTGGTATTTCTATAACTAAACCAGAACTGCTAAAATCAAAACCACACATAACAAATAAAGAACTTAAAAAAGTATATATTGGTTTACTTACATAGTCAAATATAATTATGTTAAACTAACTAAATGTAGTTCCTTCAAGGCCAACACTGGTTAAAAACAGTCCCTAACACAGCCCAAACAAGGGAGTTACAAGGACAGACAGACTCGTGCAGGGCACCCTCAGCACCCTCCGGTATCCAGCCTGTCATGAGCAGGAATGGTCTGTGCCATTTGAGACAAACAGCTGCTCTCTGTTTGCACAGACAAAAGTGCAATTGTTTTCCCATGTGTTTGGCTAGCTAACCAGAGCCTTGGCTTTAATGCAACGTTTCCCGAATCACTTGCTTATATCATGAAAGGAAGCCACTTGGTGTCTTGAGCAGCAAAAAGAAGAGAGAGAAGTGCAGGGAAGGGGCTGTAGAGCAGCGGCCGGGGAGCAGCAGCATCCTTGAAGTGCCTGGGGCAGTGAACTGAGATAGCCATGATCCTGTAACCCAACAGCACCTGAGAAGCATTTCAAGGCTTCAAGTGAAATGGATATTGCAACTAAACCTAATAATACAAAATGCCTTTCATCCTCAATTGAGAGCAAAAACAGGTCAAAATGCTAGTGTTCTGTTGTACTGGCCTCTAATTTTATGCCTTTTTTTTATAGACATTTAAGGTAAACTGTTTAAGATTTTAGCCATCCTGCAGGTGTTTTTCAGATAATTGTACTCTCTTTAGAGAGCCTGGAATACCTGAGAGTGACCTGCAATAGCCTACAACAGCTTGAGCACGGGTAAAAACCCAGCTGTTCCGGCAGGCACTAGATCTCACCATTCAATGGGCTATGGACCACACTGGAATTTGGAAGTTGTACCAAAACACAAGCACAGCCCTGTTTTACAGTGCAGCTGAAACCAGTGCTGCTGTCTCTCTTTCTGAATGGCTACAGCTGTAAGACTCCAGAAACAATCAAGAAAGCGCTTTCAAAAAGGCAGGGTGTTCAGATATCTGGGTTATCCTGTCATAAAACACCACTTACTTGAAAAGAATTTTTAAAACTACCATTTATTAAAATAACGTGACTAAATCTAAAGAATCCACTGACCTCCAATTATGAAGCTGCAGACAATATTTTTTTTCGTATTTGTATTTGCTATTGATGAGAAGGAGCCAATGTACAGACACCAGGATAGTGGGTCACTTGCTGCCCAACAGCATTTTAGGTGACTGGCCTACAAGCAAGTTCGATTCGAATGTCAACTGCACTGCTGTGAATGCAGAAAAAAAGAGGACTGAGATATTATAGAGCTTTCTGTACTCACATACTGTTTCAGTTGTTGCAAAGAAAAAAATGTCATTTTGTTGCCCAGTAAAACTCTCTCTGTTAAAAGAGTCTTTAGGAAAAATCACACAGAGTCATTGGAAACCTGATATTGCCCTGCAGGCCAAAATTTGGGTCTGGGATAAGCAAGTAAAACCTGTGTGCTGTAAGTTTATGGGTGAAAAAAAAATAAACTGCACTGTTAAAGGTGAAATTTAGACTCAAAAAGTGGAACTCATTTGTTTCATATTTCACCTAGGAATCCCCACTGCCTTAATTCCTTTCTCTGCAGTGAATAACATAGACCCTGTTGTTCAAAAACCGGACTGACAATCATAAAAAGACCTTTTCTCTGTTTTCTTTTGCGTGTGCAGTTTGCAGTGTCCATCCTGCTGGAGTGACATGTGTGCTCAGTGCTGCCCGACTGCATGGGAGGGGGTCCTGCCCCTTGCACCTCAGCAGGTGACTTTTCACGTGCCAAGGTTTGATTCCTTTGTCACAGAACAGTCCCAGATAGTCACAGCAAGCACCTGACCCCCGGTCCAATACAAAGCTGGCTGATTCTTTTAGTCAATTTTATGTCCCCTGGCTCAGAACAGAAGCTGATGGTTCACTGAAGCAAGTGCTGTCCCAGACCCCATCGGCTTGGTGGTGACTGTGCCTTCCAAGGCACCTGCACAAGGGTGGTGTTTGCTTAGATTTCCAAAACAACTGCAACAAAAGTTCTGCAGCCTCAGAAGAGATGCCTTCAAAACAAACTAAATCTTACAAATCTCTGGGGGGAAAGAAGCAGGACAAGCCAAGGAAACAAGGAGAAAAAAATGGAGATCCATCAAAAAAAAGGGGAATGTAGGATGAAATTCTGACATGTAAGAAGATGACAGGAGCTTTTAAAGAACTAAAATGTCACACTTAAGAGTCTAATGATTTATTAATGGAAAACAGAGCAAAATGGGAGAATTTAGGTAAAGATGAGCAGCGACTGGAATATGGCAGCCTTGGAAATATTTTATTGCCCAGAATCTGTCTCTGTCTGCAGAACAGTTACAACCTGGGCAGGGGTGGCAAGGTCACAAAGCATCTGGAGTTAGTACAAAAACAAGTTCAAGGAGGGGTAGGAGGATAACTTAGAAGGAGGAAAATTGTACAAACTGGCGTCTGAAACTCGGTGAAGCCTGTGCAGGTGTAACATTGCTGCATGGGAGTCAGCGGGTCCAGGCTCTCTGCTCTGAGAATGGAAAACCTGAACTTTGGGCTGTGAACCACAGTCACACAAGGAATTAAGGAAACTTTAACAAACCTAAAGGTTTTCTTCCTTTGTACAGGTACCAAAACAGATCTACTCATCAGATGTTTTGATTATGTTTGATAGTAAGTCAGAGTTGGTGGCATTTTCAATCTTTTTAAACTCAAACTGCTCTACCAGAATGCTTATGTATTCTGGTGGGAACGGTCAGCGTTGCACAGAGGTTTTGTGACAGGGTAAAGAAGAGAATCCAAATCCATGTTGTGACTTCCATGGGGCAGGTTCACCAGCAGCCCAGCAGTACAGTGTCCCTAAGTGGGTCCCCTAACACACAGAGGTCCAACAACAACAAGGCTTCCACCACAGAAGAGGAATAAAATGGACTGAGCAGGTGGTGCAGTGAAGGGGCAGAAGAGAGACATCCAGTCCTACACTGGGATTCCCAATGCTGAGAAGAAATCAGAGATTTTCCAAACCTTTTCTCCTTCGTCAACTAAACAAAGTTCTGGCAGTGACACACAATGTAGCTCTCAAAACCACGTCTTCCCTCAGGTAGAGAAGCCTCTAGTTTGGTGAGAGGGCTGAATTCACAAAACTCCTGGACAAGAGGAGATGGGTGCAGTGCAGTCTTCTGCCCAGTACTCATAGAACCATGTTACTATGACAATTTTGATGGCACTAATTCTAGTATAGTTAGAATAACATGGTTTTAGGGTAGTTCTGACCTATTTAAAAGCAGAAAGAAGATTCACCCTAAAAATGTATGAACTACTCGTTAAGTTTAATTAAATGCATACAATGGAAACTTTGGGACAGTTACAGAGGCACCACCACAGCTCACCAGAAAACCCCTTGAGTAAATGACAGCCACAGACCAAAAGGAGAAGGCAGACACGGAGCAGGGACACCCAGGCACTAGTTCAATCACTGCACGGTGACTGCTTCACATGCAGATAAACAGTTGTCAAGGACAACCAACGACTAATCCATTTTTCATGCTGATGGCAGAGCTGAGTATTTTCACATTTGAAAATATTTGACCCCTTTCAACTTCTCTCGAACCATTATCCTACTAACTAACACAGCCTTACTACATTTTTCTTTAGAATCTTTTTGAAATATTTCTATGAGATCGATTAAATAATTTTTTTTTAAAAAATCATCCCAGCTGTTCACCACTGTGTTCTTACTATGCTCTTAGCATGTCCCAGTGTGACAACTACTCTTCTTGAAAATGACTTAAATGATGTTCAAGGCTCATAGCTACCCTACTCAGCTCACTCTCTCCAATCTCTGTGATGGATAGTGGCACATAAAATCTGAGGTCCTGGTTACTGCCACATGAAGTGAATGACAGAGTTAAAACTTACTTGAATTGTCTTTGGTTTTGTAACACCAGAGTTGATTTTATGGGAAAATACCGAATCTGATTGCTTAAAATTAGATTTTTCAGAAGTCATACATGCTTGAATACAGCTTCCATGTTTCTGTGAAGCAGAATGGACATTTATGTTATAATTAAATACTATCAGAAAATGAGGCATCCACTCACAGAGACATGTTTGAAACTTATATATATATATATTTACATTCAAGCCCTACGGTAGTGGCACTCATCGCACACAGTGCTATGTGCGTTTATCTCTGCTGCTTCTCTATTTATGAACAAGGTATGAAAGCGGTTTGTCAGCAACTTTTTTGAGTGTTCACATTACCAAACACATTCATTCTGAATTCACTCTAATGTAATTATCAAATTCAACAGCAAGCTGATAACACAGCTAAAGGAAAATCCCAACCTGCCTCAGTGTTTTCATGCTGTAATTGAAAACAGATGGCAACTCATGTAATTTATGCTTTTCTACAATCAGTAACATGTTGGTATAAGATAAGAATTCTAAGACTGAATTGCATCTGCTTCAAAAACACCATATGCTAGTGCACAGTATAAATATTTATCCAAACCTAGTTCATCCTCTCATTTAAAGCTCAGTCCCATGAAAAAGTGAAAGTACCCTTCAGATACCTTCAATTAGTACTGAAGCACCTCCCCGGTGCTTTAAAGGGTTAACGGCCCAGCACCAAACACTGGAGTATCTTCCCTTTCCTAAGCTTCATGGAGAGGGTTAAATGGAGGCATGTACATTGTGCCTCACATACAATATTAATCCCAGTCTTCAAGCTCCCACTAGTCTGCTTTTATGAGCTACAAGGAAGTTTCTCACTTATGATATCCAAGTTTCTCTACTTTTCCCACTATAATATAAAACACTGAAAATTTGCCCCAGCCATAAATGGGATATTTTTTCCTGGGAGAATATTTTTTTTTCTAAAAGGATTTTCAGACTGGTTGATCTTGCTTGTCAAAAAGTTAAGCAATCACTGAGCTTGAGGTCAGACTGGCAACGACCATGGAATGGGTTTTGTGTTTCTCTGCAGCATGGAGTATGTTCAACATCATGAGAATCTCACAGTTCGAATTTCTTCCAAGAAATCTAAGACATTAATGAGTCTTCTGACACCACACGGTTTTGGGTTGTTTTCCCCCCACTTGACACTTACAGCACACACCTTTTAGTCTTATATGTTACAAACTGGTAATATTTTTTTATTTTGGCAGTATTTGTACTCTTTGGACTAATCAGATGGCATCTATGTTCCTTGGATTGCAGGTAGACTGCAATCTGACCTTGATGAAGTGACATCAAGCAGCTCCTTGAGACAGTGGCAACTCAGTTACATTTGAGACTTGGCTCTTATTCTGCTAGTGAAATCAATTGAGAAACTGGACCTGAAATAATCATTTGTGAATGCAGAAGACAATGGCACGGGTAGAAAATTTATGAAGCTGGTCTCCACCCTAAGCCAGCTTTTAAAGATCAGGAGAGCAGAACCATGCTGAAAAGGTCCTCGCTGCATACCACAGTGCCCAAGCAGAGCTCTAAACAAATGGGGTTGGTACAAGTGACCATATTTGGTCCTTCAGACTTCCTGGTGCTGACTGAAATGAAGAACCAGAACAGGCTAGAAAAGCTTGACTGGCCACTGGCAATTTATATGGTACAAGGACCTTAGATGTAACAGCTATAAATACTAATTTGCTCAAAATCAGTGTAAGGAATCAGATATTCTTTAGCATTCCTCAAAGGTTTGAGTTGGGCACGGATTTCTCTAGCCAATGGGAAGAACAGATAATCAGTGAAATGAGCTATTAATTTATGTCTCTCACAAGCCTCGCATTAAGCTTGGTCTGCTCATTTTGTCACATTTTGTCACAGTGATGTCATAGTAAATAACAACATGTGATGCATAATTTAAGTCACTAGTTCAAAGTCAAATTGTGTAACTTTTCAAGGAATACTTGCACCTTAAAAATAGAAATGAATTTACAGAATAAAATGCTGGAAAAAAGGGGAAAAAGAGTTTTCCTGACAACAACTGGCAGTATTTCGCAGTGTCATCTGCAGAGAACCAGATTTTACAGCCAGTCAATCCTGAATATTAAAGCAACCTGGGAACTTCAAAATCCTGCAGTTCCTGCCCGCCACTGCTGAGGACAGCAGACAGCCAAACAGGGCTGCACATAACTTAGAGGTACCATTGCAACACTGACTCCTTTCATAGCCCCACGTCGCTTCCAGCTCCCACTTGTTAATGCGCTCACAGCAACCGCTCTCTTCACGGCGCTGCCACAGGCTTCATCCCCTCAACAAACCAGGCCAAAAATACTTTAATAAAGCTAATTGACAAGTTGTTTATTATTTGCTTGGCTTCACACCTGAAACCCCAGACTCTAAATGGCAATCCTATTTACCAGCCCCAGAAGAGGTATCGAGACCTAAAGCCAAAAAACATAACACCTTCTCACATATGTTCATCAGACCATGCTCGTATGGATTTTCTCAGAAACAAACTGTCTGGAAATTCCCCCCAGAAGAGGATGCCCCATGGAAGGGGATGGCCAGTGCTGTCACACTGAGGTGCATGTGTGTGCCGGAGCCCTGTGACTTGGAGCCGCCCAGCGCCGAGCCCACCACGCAGCCACCATGTGTGGGCAGAGCTCTGCCCAAACTCCTTGAGATTTGTGCTCAGACTCCCAATTCACAATGCTTTGCAGCAGGCCAGGAACACCGCCAAGGTCACACTGAAAGCAAGCCACCACAAAGTCCTGCAGGTAGGTTGAGCCTGTAATGTTTACTGATTTCTGCAATACCTGGTAGAATTTTAAGTGCCCAAACTGAGGTCCTGCAATGAGACTGCAGGCAGCATAATATCCAGCATAACGCAAAGACAGGAAAACAGTGCTCTCCAAAAGAGGTAAGTGCAAAATCACCAGCTTTACAAATAAAGACACTTCCAAAAACAACTACCATGGATGCATCTCCTTAGGAGGAAAATCCCTGCTGCTACTGCCAAGAACTTTTCTACAAACTGCTCCGCCAAGTCTTGGCTCTTCTTCAAATTCTTGCCCTTTTCATCATAGCCAGCTTTCCTTGTTAGCGCTTCTTTGGTGTAGCTCTCTCTCTGCGGACAAAAGCCGCTTGCACCAGCCCACCAGAAGTTACTGTGCCCAGCAGCCTATTTTCAAAGTGCCCTCCCTGCAGCTTCTACACAGGGGAAGGTTTAATTTCAGGGACCTGTCATCTAAAGCCTGTCATTCGAGTCCTTTACATTTGCCAGATTGAGGAGCTCTGTAAACAGATGGATTAAGTGACATAGATTTTTTTTAAATTTCAAATACTGAACTATGATTTACATACTTATTGCCATGGGAACATCTCAACAAAAGCCTTTATTTTCAAAGAAAAACACCATTTCTTCACTAGGCTAAAGGTATTCAGAATTTCCAAAAATGGAGCACCAATTTTGGCGTCTGAACAGTGGCTCATCTGGCACATGGCCATAAATTTTTAGATGAAATTCTGTTCTGAAAAGCAATTTTATATAAAGATAACAGCTTTCAAAAAAAAAAAATCAGATATATCCTTTGTGTAAATTCAAGCTGATATATCCCAGTTTTACAATACTGTGTGCTCCCCTCAGAACAGCAGACTATTTTACATTCTTTTGTCTTGAATGGTTCAGGCAAACCTCTGTAACCCCATTGGATTACATACATGACACCACAGTGTTTTTTTTACAAGTCAGGATTCAGAATAACCCTACTTTACTGCTAGCTGTTGTATTCAAAGAACAAAAGATGCTGTAAAATACTAAACTCCCAAGTTCAGGATCTAGACCATACACATGAATAAATTAATTACTTTTAGATTTAGGACCTTTAAATTTATGGCAGAATTACTATTTGAAAATTATACTCTTCATATAAAAATTGTAATTATATATATTATAATTAGGTATTGTATAAAATGTATAAAAAATTCCAGCTCCCTCAGAACTCAAGCTGTTTGCCAGCAGGACGTGTTTGGGTGCTGCATGCACCAACAGGCTCTGCAGCTGCTGTTTCCTGTCCCAGAGATTTTGCCTGCCCATACTCAAAAAAAGTAAATGTTTCAAAGACAGTATGTTCTTGCAAGTGTCATTAAAAAAAAAAAAAAAGGCAGCAGCCAGGGAGGAGAAATCCTGGTAGGGCACTTGCTAAGGAGGGTGCCACGGCAGGTCTGGCACCATGCAGTGGGCAGGGTGCACATCCCAGTCGTGGCAGCACATGATGCCTCCAGCTTGGTGAGAGGCAGTTGGGATGAGTGTCATGGGAAAGGGAAATGAATTAGGAGGCTGGACAAAATTCCTGGCAAACTGAGATGCATGTGGAATACACCTGAAACCTTCATCTGTGTTGCTGCCATACAATAAAACACAAGCTGATAATTTAGTCTTTCTGTCTGGCCCAGCCTGGACATTGGAGCAGGGCTAGAAGCTAGTTTCCCTTCCTTGCTTCTACCTCTACTTGACATAATGCTTTGCTTTTATTTTTCCCTTTGTACAAGGCAGACACCAACTCACAGATATATGCAGGATGTGATCCAAACTCGCAGATAAGTCAATGGGCTCTGCATTAGCAGTGCAAGAGGCTTCACATGGAATGTGTATTTATTGATTCTTAAATCATGTATGAAACTATTTGAACTCTTTATGAAATGTGAAAGTATTGCACATTCTTCTTTCCAAAATTCCTTGAATCTTAACTGCTTGTGGTGAACAATGGGCTATGCTAGCTTCACTTTCACTAGGTGTGTCTGACTTTGCCTCCTTTATACAGGCAAAGTCCACTAGCTGCATACCAATAAAAAAATAAATTGCGAAATAAAAATGAAAGCTAAAATCGTGCAGAGTTGAAAAAACATGAAAATTATATTTTTTAAAAACCAACAAAAAAAAAACCCAAAATGCCACCGCTACCAAACCCAGCCAACCAACTGAAAAAAACCAAAAAAACAAAAAACCACACTCCAAAAAGGGAATGGGTCAAGCAAGAAACTTGGAAAGGATAAACAAGTTTCATGTGAAAAAGGGACTTCAAGAATCTCAAGGACTGAAGAAAAGAAACAGGAGTGGGTTGAAAGGCAGAGGAACTCGCTGTGCACAAATGCCTGAAACTGAGACAAAGACACTCAACACTGGAAACAAAAGCACCTCTCACTCCCCACGTACAGGCAGCCCAGACCTTCACTGAGCAACACAAATTCCCCTGGGAAATCATTCCACTTTGAAAACCCACCTTCATCCCAGCTGCAGCCGCTGGCCCGCTGGGGTCCACAGCCTGGATGTGGCAGGGCTTGCTCCCCCGCACCACGAAGCCCCAGCCCACAGCATCGCCAACAATCTGGAAGGAGAAAAGAAGGACATGATCATCTTCAGGCAGCTCCATGAAATTCCAGGGGACAACATCTAAACTGTCCAAGATGTACTTTCAACATGTCTATACTTCCAAGACATAGTAGAGGATGTTGTCTACAGGCTGCTATGTCACTCATGGGAAAGGCTCTACCCAAATTATTCCTCTTGCTTTTAATGAATTTCCTTTGTTGAGCTAGGAGGGTGTAAAAAGCAATGTTTCCAATGACTAGGTTCAAAAATGTCATTACACAAAGGCTCCAAGAGTGTATATGAGTCAAATTTCTGTCAGATCATGTAGAAAAACCCTGGTGGAAAACTTCATATTGGGTAGGTGATCCACTTCTGCAGAGCAAGTACTACCAGGAGGACAAAGTCTAGATGAGTTTGTATAATACAAATGTTACTGGTTTTATGCAATTTTACACTCCTTTTAAGTCAGCAGTACCACATTGGCATAAAGACAGGATAAACAAGTGTAGAATCAGACCTGAAATGTGTGGAAGTACTGATAACAGCGTTTGGGATTTTAAAGTACAAACCTCAGCAAATGCAAATAAGCTCTAATTATCCCATCAGAAAACATCTGTTTGGATTGCCTTATGCATACAACATGCAGAAAATAAAGAAAAATACTGGAGACATACCGTGAAAGTTTTTCTTACATATGGGGCTCCAGGCATTAAGAGCTCATCAGCAGTCACAGGTCTCTTTAATACTGTGGAGGTATAGGAATGAATATTCAATATAAACATTCCTCCCAAATTTCTCCTAATAAATAAGATAGAGTGCTGGGATACAACATCTTTTTGGTCCCACTTTCCATACATGCATTCAGTTCTTGCAGACTTGCTTGAAAATAGCAAGAGAGCCACGGAAAAGCCTGCAAAATGAGTATACATTATGAAATCTTTGGAAAATTGGGGCATTTAGACAACAGACTTTGTTGTCTGCAATCAAAATCCCCTAAACACTATAAAAAACATCAAAAGTGGCTGCTCCTGTGTCCAGTGTTGAAAAAAGTGACCAACCTTCCTGGGACTGAACAGTTTTTCTTCCCGGCTTGATGTGTGCTTGCTGGCAGTTGGGTGCTCTCTGCTATTTCATCTGAGTTGGGTTTGAATCACAGAATTAAGTAATGAGAAATCCTGGTTGTGTCTGGAATTATCTCAAGAGAGTTCTGCAGCTGTAGGCACAGACCTAAAAGTCCATCTTGTCCAGGGACAGACTAGGTAACCTACAGCTGGCAGGGATTTTACATGAAGGGAAATACCAGTAAGTTTCTGCAGGTGAGTCCTCATTGCCTTGCTATGTAATGGGGTAATTTTCCTCTGAACAAAGTAAATTTAAAGTTCTGATAAATCAAATCAATACCATTTTTTATCTGTCTATAAATGCTTCACAAGACAGAGGGCAACATAAAGATATCTATTGTTCATCCTATTGGCCTGCTTCACCCTTAGAATTATGGTTGTTTTACTTTTAGTGATAAATAATTCTGATGATGTCTGTCCTTCTAGTCCTTCTAGGTGGGAGACAAAATTTCTCACAGATGGTATTTGAAAACATTCTTGAGTTTCCTAATGGCATTCATGGGAGCAGGGAGAATTCTAGCATACAAACCAATACCTTTTTCTTTTTTTTCCCCATGGATTTTCACAAACTGTCATTTAGCCAGTGTTACACTTTGTAGAGCATGTCTGGTCACCATAAAAAAACTGAACGATCATGCTTATTAGACAAGTCAGAATCAGGTTAATCATCCATGCAGGGTTCCCTTATGTGCCTCCCTTCACTATACCTCCAGAAATTTTTTTTTGTTTGATTATTGTTTTTCTACATGATTGGTCAAGTCACAACCTGGGCATTTTTGAAGTGTTTGCCAGCAAGAGAACTCGTCTGACAATAAATATACCTCTGCTTTGTGTTTATTAGCACGTAGTTCAGTGACACATTCTGGGTCTGGATAGCAGGAAACTATTTGTGAACAAAACCTCTTTACTGTCCAGCAGAGGATTAAGAATTCCTCGTAACATTTACATCTGACAGCCTTATGTTAACCTACACGAGCTGACGTGTGGATTTGTACTTGCGCTATGGGAGAAATAACCCTACACTGCCAGTAATTGTAAAATTCTTAAGGATTAAAACCCACCGCTGTCTTCTTTCAAATATGCATCTGTTAAAGCTATTCAGAGTTTGAACATGAGTCCTAAGGGAAAATTTCTTCTGAAAAATAAAGAATTCATCCAAGGGCAACATCAGCCTATCCTTTTCCTTTCAGTGTTGTGTAATCAGCTGCATTAAAATAAACTTGTTCTCACTACTCATGGGTTGACACTTCGTATAAAATCAGAACCATAAATGAACGGAGTAGTTGGCATACTTCAGATAATACACACATTTAGGGACAGTGCATGAGTGCTGTTTTATCTGTCCCAGAAAATTTTCTAGGATGTAATTAATGTACTGGGGACCAAGCGCTCCCCATACAAAACCTACCAGAGCATTTCTGGAGAAGTAGACCTGAGAGATATTCTGCCAAAGCATGATACTGTGGCACTCTTCACACAGGGGCGAGCCTCTTGCATGTAGGGGTAAGCATATTGGAGGGTGGTGCTGAATGCACAACAACATTCCCAAGGAGGCAGTGACCACTAGCACTGACAACATTTCAGGCTTGAGAGCAGGTCTGCTGTAGGGGGTTATGGCTTCTGAGCTGACTATCCTACTGAGTCCTTCCAATTATTTTAATTCAGATCCTCATACTGAATTCCCAGTAGAGGCAAAGGAGAGGGAAAGAAATGTGCTAAAAGGAGGAAAATATCCCTGAAACCACTCTTCCTTTTCTGACAGTCACTCTGCACAGCAGGAATGAAATGCACTTTAGTTCACACCTCTCCAGAATAAATGGTCAATGTTTTGAACAGCATTCATCTAGTGCTTGAGGCACTCTCTAGTAATCACTTCAAATGCCAGCATCCCTCTGAAAGCAAAGATTACACATATCCACTGAAGCCCTACCCCACTGCACAGTACCAGCAGAGACACGGTAAATTTGAAATAATAAGGAGCTCAAAGGGCAGCAGGGACCCTGCTTTGAAATTTGGGGCTGTTTCTGAGGGAAGCAGAGAGGCTGAAACAATATCTATCTTGGACTGTTTTCCTCTTCCCAGATGTAGAGTAAGAAACAATTTTAAGTGAATTGTGGAAGAATGGGTGTGTTTAATCTTCCGGCATGGGATAGGAAATCCTTTCAAAAGGAAAAGAAGCTTAAACACTACTTTTACCTTCCAAGACAGACCAGTGTAAGATTTAAACAAACAAAAATGTTGAAATGGTCCGTTACAGGCTGAAATAAAGCCTCCTCCTTTCTTTAGAGGCTGCTGTTTTCTGAGTGGTGTTATTTCAGAGCTAGGCTCAAGCAGTCACTGGATAGTTAAACTCTCCTCTGACTTGCACCAAAGGAATGTCTCTAGGAGGAGATTTGAATTGGTTCAGAGCTTGGCAATGAAGAGGCAAATCTCGGCCTCTGACTGCATGTCCTCCTAAGAGATAAACTGCAGCTCAAATCGCAATTATTGACTTGACACAGAGATTACTGGAGTCAGACATCTGGCTTGTGTTCAGTAGGACTTCAGGCTAGATGACAATAGTCTCCTCTGGCCTACAAAACCTGTGACACTGTAAACTTTTAATGTATTCTTAAAAACATAAGCTTAGGCATGATGCTAGGCATTCTTCACACTGCATTCTTCCAAAACAGATTCTGCACCCTGTACACTGTAGGTGATCCTGGTGCTTACCAGATTTGGGGTTGCAGAGCACTGGGGGACTGCTGCTGAGTGTTGGGCTGCTGCTGAAGTACCCGCTGCTGCCACAGCTGCTCATGCTGCTCCTCCGCACTGCCGACACGATCTTTATCTCCTTGGTGGGACTCACTGTAATCAGAGAGAAAATACGGAGGGAAAGGGAACTGGTATCAGTTACTGAACCATTTCCCTGGTTTCTTTGAAACAACAGCAACAAGCCAAGCTTTCACTGACAGCACTGGAAGGAGCTGGTGCGTGTCCTACTCAGAAGAGTCACCGCATCAGTGTAAACCTGTAGCCAACAGGATGGCTGAACTGCTCCCATTGTAGTGTCTTCTAAGAGGTATTGCAGTGTAGGGAATTAAGTTTTTCCAGTTTTCCTTTTACTTCGTTCCGTTACTACTAGATATTGCTGTATATGAATGCTGCAGGGCCCCTTCCCCTCACTTTAACTCTTCTTGAAAACTCCACATAGAATGTATGATACTACTTTGGGCTTGGGGGATTTTAACCAGCTCTATATGTTCATGGACACCAGATTTTGATCAGCATCTGAAATCTTATTGATACAGTTATACCCCAAGGAGCTACAGATTTGGTAAATTGAGTGAATGGACAATCCAGTGAACAGGGACACATAACACCAGCCCTGCTTTTTTTTTTTGACACTGACACCCCTCATCCACAAAGGATTTTTCAACATTCCATGGAGTCATTCTACATACAGTAGTATAGCTGATGAGTCACCTGAGAGAAAACTGGTGTGCTTTCTGTTGTCATGGTTCTGTTTGCGCAGGCAAAATGGGCTGTCATGGCTCTCAGGCATCAACCGGGATTTCTCAGTGAGGAGCTCCATCAATCGCCGCCGCCGGCGAAAGTTCATTCTGCACTGGTAGAGCAAGTTGCTGTCCATGAAATGGTGCTTGTTGGACACTAAGAAAAGAAATGGACAGGAAGTGTATGCCTGGTAGGACTAAAATCAGAGCACACCTACATGCAACGTGTGCACTACAGGCCTTGCTGTAAGGAAGCAACGCTCCGAGCTCTCCTCCTCCCCTCTGCAGACTCAGAAAGAGAAGGTTGGCAGCTTCACACCGGTGGCTTCAATATACACACTTCTGTAGCAACAATAACAAAGTAGGAATTGTAGTGGCCCGTGCTGAGAGGAATCTTTTACACTGCCTTGATTAAAGACACACACTTCTTATAGTCAAGTGGAAATAGAAATACTTTATCTCCCCATGACCAGTTGCGTAATAGTCCCCCCCTGCATGCTTCCTCTGTGTGCTGTTTGTTGTTACTGGTCAATATACACCAGAATAAGCACTTTACGTTGATTTTTGTCTAAATTCATCAGTACAGGGCAGTCCCTGGGAGCTCTGTCCAACTACCTTGTTCAGAGCTATAGGACAGCAAAAAATCAAGACCTGTGTATTTCCTCTTGTCTTGCTCACCACAGACACCGTGTCCCAGACATTTCCTGCAGGCGACTTCCCCTCTCCACACGGATACACAAGGTTCGGGAACAGGCACCTGGCCAAAAATCATTTCTTACATAATGAACAAAAGTCTTAACTGCAACCTGTTTTGGCACTGAGAGCAAATCCCAGGCTGCTGGTTTCAGAGTGAGAGTGTCTAGCCTACCCACAGAGTGCAGCATCGCCACAATGTCTGCGTGTTCTTTGCCACCAATGCTGCGTCTTCATAGCAATGAAAAACGCAGCAATTTTGGATCGAACTCTGTGTCAGGTCCTGAAAGGGCTCTGACTCCTGCAGTCTGACTGCAGGAGAGCCCTCTGGAGTACTCCCTGATTTCGTACTGCAGCATCTTAAACAGCTGCAGTAGATGTTTGGGCAGCATTGTCTCCATCCTCACCCACCTTCTGTGATCATGTTATGCACAATGGCTCCCTACAGATGACCTTTTCCATGAAAGATCTAGATTCTGGGTTTACCTAGTTTATAAATTGTATTTTTTCTAATACTGAATCATAAGAACTGGTGGGCTATAGGTATTTATAGGTAAACAGCAACACAGGCATGCACTAGAGTCAGTCAAGCCTATGGGTACATGACTTGGTCATCTGGCATCCTACTGCACATACTGAACTCTTGCCTTGCTCCTTGCTCTGCCCAACACATGAGGTCCAAAGGCAGCAGAGTTCAAGGCGCTACAGAAGACCCAGAGCCTGGAGCCCTGATGGCCTGCTTTCCTTTCATCCTCATCCCCAGCACAGCATTTCTTGCTCTCATCCCTTCTTAACACCTCCTTGTGTCTCAGACTACTTGGCATGGACCCCACAGAACTACAACACACACATGACAACCTTGCAAAATAGGCGGTATTTGGACATAAACTGCCTGTATGTCATTTGATGCTTGTGAGCTGAAGAAATAACCTTAGCGAGGAAAAAGTCCAGTCACCCTCTCCAGGGATGCCAAGACACCCAGAAAATAAGGAATGTGTGACACCAGTCCCACACATGATTCTCAGGGCACAGTCTTCCACAGGGATGCAGAAACTGCCACAGGAGGTCAGACCATACACTCACCTTGCAAAGAAGCATGTTCCTTGCCTGCCTGGGTCACTGCCAGAGAGGCCACTGTCTGTACAAGTGACTTCTGCCTTTGGGACACATGGAATAATGAGGACACGAAACCTTTCTGAACTGCACATGCTTGTACCCAAGCTGCCACACAGACCATCTGCCCCAGAGTCCTGCAGTGTGGCGTAGGCTGTAAGGCATCCTTCACAGGTCTGAAATGCTACTTTTTTCATTAATAAAATAGAAAGGTCATGCCAGTCAGCCAAGCTGTGATTTTTCAAGTACCATCTACACAACAGACTCCTGTTACCTGGATTGCCTGGTTGTGCTGAGGACCTTTGGAAGACCCAGTGCCCCTTGGCTTCTGTCTGCTTCACTTTGGTGCTGAATCTGTTGTGTCTTCAGATCAGCCACATGCACCCTCCATGAGCAGAATGACTTTGCTAAGTCCAATTTAGCACTGCAGGCAATTCATTACTGTATCCTGAACTGTTAATTACTGTAGGCACACACTGCTGCTACGCTCCCCATTTTGGATACGTATAGTATGCAACACTAATAAACAATGCTTACTAACAATCACTATTTTTGAAGAAAGGAAATGGAGGAGGAGAGATTTGGAGGTTTGCCTACATTCCCAAAAAGATTTGATTTCAGAGGCAGAGTTAGTACATAGATGTTCACAGTTACCAGTCTCATTTTAAGACCACTGACGTAATAAGCAAAAGTAGCAATATCTAGCAGTATCTTATCACATTATTAGGATATCCTAATTTAAATACAAAAAAAAATTGGAAGCCATTTTAATCTTAAAAAGGCAAGCTCTACTTATTCAGCACTACTGTGATTCATAATGCTAAATGAAAGAGGACTCCACAAGTAGAATTACTGTGGCCAACCATTTGCGATATAAGAAATATCAGCACGGTTTCTGATTCAAGTTAAATATTATGACACTGAGATTTTAAAGTAAAATTATTCTGTTGTTTGCATCATTAACTGAAGTGCTCTGACAGTCTTCAGAAATTATGATAATCAGAGATCAACGCACACTCCTGCTGCAGACATCACAAAAACACACTGAAATTCAGGAATTACTGACCATGCAACTAGATAATGTAAACATTTTTATGTCAAAATCCTGAACATATTTTAGGATAATAATATTTATTTTGACTGAAATATTGTAATATTTATATACTTAAAATAGCAAAGCTTAGGTTTTGCATTAATGCAATTAATCTCTGCTGTAACTATTTTAGTCGAAGAAAGGATACATTTTTATGCAATAAATGAAGTGCAAAAGGTAAGACCAATGGCTCTGCGTAGGAGAATATTTTTATATGCTTTACACAGCAAAGGGTTTGCAGACAGAATGCTTATGACAAATAGCATTAGTACAGAATCTGGAGTGCTCATTGACTCTCATAGTTTAATTCCTCATTTCTATGGAGAGTTCATATTTCACATGAGAGCGATACAGTAACAGCATCCTCACTTTGAGCAAATAATGTTTGTAGCACCATGTAACTTTTTGCATATTCAAGAAGAAGCTAAAAATATAAACAGGAGTAGTAAAGCTCAGATAGCCTCCTTGTGCATACATCATCAACTAAAATCTCTCACCAAAACTATTACTGTGTCCCTCAGGGCTTTTTTTAAAATAATCATCTGACTTATTCCTGATTAGTAAAGAAATGTCCAGGCTGCAATTCTGCCTACGTGTATCCCTAAGGTTGTGGCAAAAGAGATTTCCAGAGCACGGTTCAGAAGAGGAGGAGCAGGGGGCAGACAAGGGGGCTGGCTGCCTCTGAAGTACTCTGCTCAGGTGCAGTGACTGACTTTCAGCATGAACTGGGGGAAGCTAAACATGCCCTTGCGCTTGATAAATCACAATTCTGTGAATGCCAGATGCAGAGCACACACAGAAGATTGGTTGAGAGGTGCAGGTGCAGGCGCGGGTGCTCAGCTCAAGCACTTTAGCAGCCCGTGTTTTGCTGCAAGCAGCAGATAGAAGTGGGAGTGAAAACCTTCCAAAGTGATGGCAGAATGCTAAGAGGGTTGCACAGTCTTGCTCAGGAGGGAGTTGTTTAAAAGTAATTTAGAGGTTGTTGCCTCTGGGTGTTGACTCAGAGGCAGTAGCAGATAAAGCCGTGCCACTTGACAGGCTCACGCTCCAGGTATCTGTACCTCCGCTGGAAGCTGCTGCACCCAGATAGGGACTGACGTAACTGCTCCTGAATTAGTTCACTGACCTTCATAGTATAGCACAGAAAAACAAACTGGCGCCCGTTGCAGTTTGTCTTAAACAGTCAGGCCACGGCTGACGAGTGTCAGAACCTGTACTAGTACATTATGAGGGTGATGCAAAGAGCAAGGTGGGGTGACTTCATGTTTCTTGTTCTGATTTAATTCACCACTGTTCATGTGGCAACATCTTCATGTTACAACATGTTCATGTTACAATGTGCACCTTTATGGAACAGAAAGCAATGTACCAAGGAGAGTAAAGTAAAACTTTGGTGACTAGCAACCTCCAAAATCATAGAAGTGCACAACAGTGTTTATGGTCCTGGAAGGAAAGGCACCAACACTAACTCACAGTAACTGATATCAGATTTTGGAGGTATTGTCATAGCCCACCAGTCTAATCTCCCACAGACACAGATCACAAAACTTCTCCCAGAAACAGAGTTTAAAAACTATCTTTTAATCTTACAAAAAGCTTAGTTTACTTGTACCTTATAGCAGCCTGTAATGAGCACTTTACTCTTCCCCTTATGAGCTCTTCAACCCTTCAGTTACTTTCCCTGCCAAGCTATAAAGATTTTACTCAAGGCTGAATTTATTTAACTTTAGTCACTAATCCCTGGATTTTGTTACACCTTCATCAGAAAGTTACATAAAATTCGGTCATAAATCTTTGCAAAGAAGACTGTGAAGAGGTGAAGCCAACTCTCAAACATATATTTTATCAACTGAATAAATAACACCCCTTAAATTCTGACCTTTTTTTTACCCCTCCTTGAGTCTTCTTCAGAATTTCTTAATCTTTCCTAAAAGTCCACTTATCAGAACTGCATGCCCACAGTGACAACCTCACTCCCCTTCTCTTACTTGCTGTTGTCCTTTTTGTACATCTCAGGCTCACACTTACTACAACTGTACTGCACAAATAGCATAAAATGGGAACAATTTGTGTCCTGTACATCCTTCTTTCCCTACACAGCACTGCTTCACAGCAATGGGTGGAGCCTGCATTCTGATTTCCTGGATGTATTGCCTTCTAGTTATACCATTAGTTACACAAAAATACATCTTTTTTGGGGTAGTGACCGTTTAATTAATAGAGTTCAATTAATTGTTTACTGTCTCATCTGTCCCAAGAGTCTGAAAATTTCATTGGCAAGGATTTTCTCTGGTCATTCACCATACATTATTGTTGAGAAAAATCAGAACATTTATTTTGGATTTTCTCTAATCGGGAGCACTTAATGTTGCAGCTTTGGTGCTTCTTGAGCCTGGCTGCTTCACAGTTTCTGTTCAGATACATAAAATATAAATAGTAACATCCATGCAAATCTTCTTTCAGCTTCTGATTCTGACATAAAATCCCAGGATCTACATGGAGCTCAAACAGCCTTTTCTTTCCCACTTTTTCAAGGGGGCTGATGCACAGCAGAGATAGAAATATTAGCTTTACACTGATTTCATAGAACTGAGGAGGCTTTAGAAAGTACAAAAGCCTATTTTAATAAATGGTATGACTCATGCCTTAAAAATCAGGCCATTTTCATAACTGGCTTTTCCCCTAAATCCCTCCCACCACTTCAATTCCCCATGATTTTTAGCGTTGATAATCTGTGTACATCTCCAGCGTGGTGATTAATGCTTTCTACCAGCTGAAAGCTGCAATCCCCAGTGGGCCACATCCAGTGATGCACTCCAGCTGCTCTGCACGTCCCCAGAAACAACGCTGTCACCAAGCAAGCTCATGGCTGGAGCCAGGAAAAGGCAGTTCCACATCGAGGGAGCAGTGGGAAGGAGATCAAAGTTCCCCAGGAGCCAGATGAGGAGCTTTTCTCAAGAGAGTGCAGGACACATTGAAGTGTGTGCTTGTTTGTTTGTGTGAGACTGTGCTTGTGCTGGGGTTAACAGGAAGAGGTTATAAAAGCATAAGCTGACTGTATGTTGTTTTCAGCATGGATATGTCATATCTTTCCCTGCTTAAAGACAAAAGCAGCACTGAACTCCTTCCAGCAGTGCACAACACATTTCCAAGCCTTTTGCTCCACAAGGCAGCAGACTCAGTCTATTCAGAAGTACACTTTATCTTTTTAATAAGGTAGTTTCCTCTATTACAATTATGTGAAACACAGTTCAAAGCTGCAGGAGATTATTCTGCACCTTCGCTATTACTGGCTGCAATATTCTGTGCTTTCATATAGCCAGTCACAGATGACCATACCAGTTTTGACCTCTGGAGTGGCAGGATATTGCCCCCAAAGTGTTGACATCATACCAGGATGATGAGACATACACTGGAGGGCTGCAGGGACTGACAGGGAGCTGCTGGGTTATCTGAAGGAGGGCACATCCTGAGCTGCTCCCACCAGAACACAAAATGTGCCCAGGGAAGGGTCTGGCTCCCACTCCATGCCATTTTACTTCCTCGCTCCCCTCTCCAAAGCAGAAGCAGCGTTTAAAAGGGAAGGAAACAAACCAACACTATAAAATACTGGTTCCTTAAAAAATGCCTCTCTCCGTGGATAGCACACAGTTTGCTGAGTCTGTCTCTTCTGTGCCTCAGGCCTTCGGCCAGCCCAGTTTTGGTCCCTTGCCAGTGTGTGTACACTTGGGCTTCCACACAGCGACGGTGCGTCCACGGGCTTGGAAAACTCTGACCAGCTGCCGAGGCCAGCACAGGGTGACTGTGCAGCTTTTGGCAGTCCTGACCCAGCTCCACATGCCCACCTCTGACACAGAGCCCCACCACTCCTGCCTGTCCCTCTCACACCCCTGCCTTGCACTGACACACGTGTGGCTGGAGGAGAGTCATTGGTACTTCATTCAGCACGGGACAATGCTTTTCCCACTCCTCTGAAAGCCTTCCTGTTTTTCTGCTAATCTGGCACTGCAAGTGCATTTTAATAATGGCACCTATTCAAATTAGTTTCCTTTTACACGTCGATGAATTCCACCTGCTTGGAGTTCCCACAAATCCAGGGAGAGAGACTACAGACGTTCAGTGAGCACAGGGCCCTGGGTTTCAGGTCTTGGATTCCCTGCACTACATAAACAAAACACTTGCGTTTCCACCTTTTATGTTTATATGTAGACTGTACATAAGCCCACCTGTGAATGCATTCAACTGGCATGTTAAACTTTTGGCAGTGCAGCTGTACTAAATTGAATGTTTTCTCATTTGGATTGCAAGAAATTCACTTTGAACAGGCAATGGCTCTGAGCTTGAACTGCTCTTGTTTCCACTGAACCTCTCATACAAAACTTCAAGGCACATTCTGGCCCTGAAACACAAAATCCAGAGAGCTGTTCCAGCTCATCCTACTAAGGGTGAAGCCAGTAAGCATGTCCAGAAATAAGTAGGTCCTGGAACTGTAAGTAGGTCCAGAAAAAAATGCTATGCTATTATTAAGGAACCATGTTCTCTGAGCTGTTTCAATGAACTGTGGTATATTCGTGTAGTGCAAAAACAGTCTAGATACTTTTTATACTGTGTTTAAAGCATCAGGATTACAACAGAAAACTGTCAAAAGTTCCTTGGGAACTGAAATTCAGGGTATCCTGCTCTTATTAGAGTGGTATGCTCAGTGCATTAACATTTTATTTTGGCTGCCTTAAAATAGCTATGTAGATCAGTGTTCCTATATACATTTTGTCTTTCCAGTCAGTTCACCATCTATTTGCAGTCTATTTTCAAACACACGTCACTTACTCTAGCATGAAAATCCAGCGCTGAATCACATGCAATTCAGCAGTCTTTTCTGCTTGTATATGAGGATTTATCATCTTTAAATTAGCAAGTTTACAGATCATAGCCAACTGCTTTTCTTTGCTTCCAAATAAAGTATGGAAAGTATGGTCTGTGGCAAGGGAAGCAGAAGATGAAAAGGCCCATCTGGGTATCTCTTTTTTGTTGCAGCTGTTAAAAACTGAAACTCATTCTCTGTCAGAAAAATAGAATTCAGTAGTTAATATGAAAAGAAGTCTTCATGTGTTATTTACATAAAACATAGAGCATGTGGCTCTTTCAAAAACAAAACCCATTCCTGCTGCAGATAAAGACAACTGCAAGAAGAGCACAGTGAGAAGCTGGCAGAGTAAGAAGCTGGGAGATTATACAATTACATATGAAGTTCTTATTCTTTGACTTTCCTGCAAGGGCAAAATCATGAAATATATGCAAATTGGTCTCCAGATTTAGCATAAGCAGCTGAATTACCGTGGGTTACTGTTCCTACATGTGGGAACTGCCAGGGAAGAACTGCCACACAAACAACCGAGTGCTTCTGCACAGCATCAGCACAGGGGGAATTGGGATTATAATAGGAACAAAGTTGTGCTGCAGGACTTCAAAGGCTAACTGAAGGCTTGTGGTTTACTGAGATAAATCAAAGTATTATCTGTAAATATGTGATGTTTTATAATATTTAGCACAATGAAATCTTGTATATATCCAACAGCTGATGTGATCCAGGTGTTAGATCAACTAGAAAAATTATATTAAAAATAAATGTGTTCATTTTGGAGGAAAAGACCTATGACAAATTAAGTCAAAGATTTATGGTGTGGTTCAATGGTACTTATAAATTGCTACTTACAGTTGAAAGGTCCAAGAAAGGGGTTCCAAAGAGAAATCTTGAACTAAGGAAGAAGTGAGTATTTCACATATAGGGCAAGTTTTCACTTACAAAGCATGAAATATCAGCTAATCATAAGCAGTTGGACTTCTAAGGTAAATATAACATAGTGCATTATTTACAGCAATTTTCGAAGAGAGGGAAAGCTTTTCAACAAAAGCAAGAGAAATAATACTTTGTTAGCTATCTAATATTGTTAGATGCTTTTAATCTACTTCCACAAACTTTCAACTTCATCATGTGTTTTGATGCTTAAAACTAAATGCATTGATCATTTTCATAAAGGAAATTTTGCTATATAAAGGAACAGAGTCCTTGCAAATAATAGGGAAAAGTAAAAAAATGTATAAGGCTTTTCTGTAGAGACAGGGAAATAGAATGTGTCAATATTTACTGTTCTCACTAAGTCACTACAAAGTGTTTGTTTTCATCTCTGAAAGTAATTTGCACAGTGGAGTTTTGCTGATAAAAGATTAACTCTTGAGAGATGATAAGCACCTGCTTCTGTGCTAAGCCAGCAGAACATGTGTCTGCCTTGAACACACCAGGTCTGGTCAGGTGCAATTAGCTCAATACAACTTATAAAGCTGAGGTATTTTAGAGGAGGGTGGGGGCAGAAGATACTGTTATCAGGTCTAAGACATCTTACTGCATATTTACTGCCATTATAAAATCCTAGCACTGATAAAATCATATAATCATTGAGGTTGGAAAAGACCTCTAAGATCATCAAGCTCAACCATTAACCCAGCACTGTGAAGTCCACCACTAAAACATGTCCCAAAGCGGCACATCTACACATGCTGTAAATGCCTCCAGAGGTGGTGACTCCACCACTTCCCTGGGGGGTCTGTTCCAATGCTTGACAATGCTTACGTAAAGAAATTTTTCATAATATCCAATCTAAACTTCCTTTGCTGCAACCTGAGGCCATTTCCTCTTGCCTTGTTATCTGGGAGAACAGGCTGACCCTCACCTGGCTACGGCCTCCTTTCAGGTAGTTATGGAGAGTGATAAGCTCTCCCCTGAGCCTCCAGGCTAAACACTGCCAGCTCCCTCAGCTGCTCCTCATCAGACTTGTGCTTCAGACACTTCCCCAGCAATGCTGCCCTTCTCTGGACACGCTCCAACACCTCAATGTCCTTCTTGTAGTGAGGGCCCCAGAACTGAACACAAGATTCAAGGTGTGGCCTCACCAGTGTTGATTACATGGGGACAGTCAGTGCCCAGGTCCTGCCAGCCACACTGTTTCTGATACAAGCCAGGATGCCCTTGGCTTTCTTGGCCACCTGGGCACCTGGGTTGGCTCACGTTCAGCTGCTGTTGACCAGCACTCCCAGGTGCTTTTCCAATGGTCAGCTTTGCAGCTACTTCCCCCAGCCCGTAGCACTACAGGGGTTGTTGCAACCAAAGTGCAGGATCCAGCACTTGGCCTTGAACCTCTTACCACTGTCCTTGGCGCACTGATCCAGCCTGTCCAGATCCCTCTGCAGAGCCTCCCTACCCTCCAGCACATCAACACTGCCAACCAACTTGGCATCCGTGAACTTGCAGACACTGCCCTTGATCCCCTCGTCCAGACCATTGATAAATACTTTAAACAGGACTGGCCCCAATACTGAGCCCTGGGGGACACTCTGGGCCCGCCATCCAGCTGCTTTTTTACCCAGTGAAAAGTGCACCCACCCATACTGTGGGAACAGTTTCTCCAGGAGAGTGCTTGGGGAAACACTGACAAAGGCTTTACTGAAGTTCAGGTAGCCCACAAGTTTCAAAGAAGATACCTGCTAGCCTGACATCTTCAAAAGACACTTTTCTACTCCTCACTCATTCAGAAAAGCAAAGTCTTTTGAGAGCTCATCACATTTATTCTGCTGCTGGTCTGAATCTGAGAATCTGCATCCCAACGCCCTGGAGCAGAGTGAACAGCCATGCAAAATGCTTCATGCTGAACCATGATGTGGTCACTGCCCAGGTAAGACGGTGGAGGGATGTCAGGGGGAAAACAACACCAAGCATATGGACCTGAAGGTCAGCAGCAGCTCGGGAAACAGAAACAGCAAAAGAGCCAGAATGTGATCGAGCGTGGGAAAGTGAGTGCTGCTGCTCAGACCTACATTTCTCACACATCCAACTGGTGGCACACACTGCAACATCTGTAGTACAGGGCAATCACTGTGTGTTTATACTCCACAATACACTGAAAAGTATTTCTAAATGTGATATAGTTTGGTTGCTGTCACAGAGGAAAGACAAATATTCATCTTGCAAGATTCAGGCACTATCCTAAGAAAGAATAAATTCCTCTTGACAGAATTAACCAGATTTTAAAATTGGAAGTATTTATCCCTGTAGATTCCAGACCCTAAAAATTTCTGCAAGGCAGGTGGATGTTTCTCTATCCCCTAAGCTTCTAACACTTCTCCACGGACGCCCCCTTGTCGCGGGGGAGAAGCTTGCGTGCCCTTATGAGGCTGTGAGCTATGCTGGCGGTGGTTGTGCCTCCGGTAGGGTCTCCCATGCTAGTCAGGTCTCAGCTGAAGGGTCAGACAAAGTGTGTCCATGGGCAGGATGGGCTCACCAGCCTCCCGGCAACCATCCTAGGAGAAGGACAACTCTAAATCCAAACCCGGGCAGATGGAGCTCGCTTAGCCCTGTAAGGCCATCCATCTAAGAGAAGGACACTCTAACTAAACCTACATCCTGAGGACTTCGCTGCCACCGTCCAAGCTTGCTAGGCCCTGGCAGATGAACCTTAGGACTAAAGGGTGGGGCCAGTTCCGCGCACGCTGCACCTCACCTAAAAAATCCACTGCACAGGCTCGAAGGACTCGACTCGAAGCTTCTAACAAGTCCTCGGAGGAGGGCAGGACTCCGTCTGTCATATGCTGCAGTTGCAGGATAAATTCTGCAGAAAGTGCCATAACCAAGTATGATCCAGAAGAGGTTCCAAGAAGAGCTCTGTGGATGCCCTCTTTCATCTTTGGACATATCAGTATCTCTGTTTTCCAGAGTGAGAAAGGGCTGTGACTGTGTGTGGATGCTCATGCTGAGCTCTGCCTGCCTCCAGCCCATCCTCACTTTGGTCTGATCTACTCTGGAGCTGGCAGAGAAATTCCTCCTTCTCTTGCTGCGTGTGAATTTTGATCACAGCAGCTAATCTGTCTCACCATTTCCACATGAAGAAGAACTAAGAAGATCCAGTCTCCTGGAAGAAAGTTTTATCTTTTAATATTAGCAAGCTGTATATACCTCACCATACTACAAATGGGCTTTTCTACACCTGAGAAATGTGTTCTGTGCACCTTTGTCCCTGCCCTTATTGGATGTGCATCACCATGTTTAAAATTCTTCCCACAGTCTTTATTCCCATATTCTGGATGAAGGCCATCAGTGTTCGCAAATGCAGAGTAACTACTGGCAATTACACTGCCAACACAAGCCTTCCAGAAATGTATAGTGCATAATTCCCTGCTACTTATATTTTTTTTTATTCCATATTACCTGGGGGTACTAGACCATAGGAAAGGACATCTGGGCCCTATTTGTGAAGATGGTGATTTGTGGGTTACGATTTGTGTGCACCAGTGGGATTTTCAAAGGAAGCAATTCAGCACTTAAGCACTTTACATCATTTTCATATATGGCAGGGGAAATATGTTTAGTTACACAGGCCCAAAAAGATCAGGAAGATTATTTTTAAAGTGAAACACTGTATGCTTTTACAGCATTTATACAATTCCTCTTAAACCACTGTTTTCTTTTTTTAAATTATCATCAGTTTTTGTTTCCTGTTTGAAACTTGATTTGTGTCTGACCAATTAAAGTGAAGATAAATGTGTCAGGAAGCTGTTTTGAATACAGTGCCTCAGCTGCAGAATATAGCTTCTCTAAGTAATTGAAATGAAAGTCAGCATCAGTAAAAATAAATTGCATAATTCAGTTGTGGCTGGAAAATTACTATTGAGATTGGCAACTTGATGCAACTATTTCTATTACTTTCCATTGCATTAGGTTGGGTAATAAATACCTCATAAGAATAATACAGCAAGCTTTATTTTATTCCATATTGTGGATATCAAACAATACCACTCACAAAAGATTGCCTGTAGGGCAGGAAATGTTTTATTCTCCACTCCTGTTCAGTCAAGACTCTTTCTGATGGTTCTGCCAACAAGGATGCCAATTAGTGTCAAGTAACATTTTGGTAGTACTGATGAGAGACAAAACTAAGGAAGCATAGTATGGTGAAATCAATTTACTGTATTAAGGCACAGAAAAATATCTTTCTTTTGTTTTTAAATTGGATCTAGAACTCAGTAAGATGGGTGGGAGGGTGTTGGGGAGAGAATAATACTCCTCCAGTTCACAGTTTACATCCCCAATTCTGTACTGGGTGCTCTCATTTTGAGCTCTCTTTTTAGAGGAAGCCAGCATTACATGAACTTTCAAAATGCACAGATCATATCCAGTTGCCAAGGTGAAATGAAAATCAGCTCTGTGTTAATTCTGCTAGTACTTTCATCAATATGCCTAAAACGGTCTACACAGATTGTTGCAGTGAAATCCAGAGGAGAGAAATCTGTTTTGGGATGTGCACAAAGTATGTCCACCCATAAAGATAAATCTCAAGGACATCATCCAGTTTTACTTTATTTCCAGTTTTCCATCAAGTCAGTGTGAAATGCCACTGAGATACCTTAGTCCCAATAAAAGCTTGGACCTGGTATTGACAAGTGAGATTCTGCAATGAACCAATTCCCTGAGCCCTCTCTTTACTACATGAGTTTCAAATCTCTTTCTAACAGGGCACTTTGCACATGCTCTTGGCTATTAGAAGAGGATGGGCAGAGGATCAATCTGCAGAACTGGCCAGGGAAATCCATAAAGGCAAGCAGGGCCAGTGCCACTCAGGAATGCCCCCAGAAACCTGGCTTGACACAGACAAAATTATTTCCCTGCCAAGGTGCACAGCTGAGCATTTGCCTTAATTAATGAAACAATGGTTCATCTGCAATAAAAGCCACATCCTGACTTTCTTAGCTCTGCAATGATTTCAGTAGCAAAGTAAACTCAGCTTTGCACCAAATGTCAAGCCCTGACTTTATTTCCTCTGAAAAAATGTCAATATCAGCATAAATCTCAATTCTATTTTTTCTTTTTTTTTTTTTTTTTAAGAAAAGTTTAGCACATATGTAACACACAGAAAATGCTCAGGTAAAAATAGGAATGAAATCATTGTTACTATAAAGAGGAGGGGAGGCATACCTTTCCTGTCCATCAAGCTCCCAGCAGTTGGCACCCTATAAATCATAGGAAGCATGGGAGTAATTATAGAACTGGAAGCTGATTACTGTAAATATTCAGAAGTAGCTCCTTGTAATTGCAAGTTAGAGATAATGCGAGCATGATTACAACCATGACAGAACTGTGCAGGTCACTTATATGCCCACTTTTTCTCATCATTAAAACTAGGTTTTCTCACAAAGTAAAAAGCAACCTAGTCAATCTAACAAACTGTTAATATGGCCAACTATTTGTTCTTTGTCAGAATCAGGGTTAGTGTGACAACACTCAGACCACCAGGATCTGATCACTTTCCCGTTGGGCATCAAGCAATGTAGCTAACAACTTCTGCTAGCTTGTTCTGTCATCTCCTGGCACCCTTCACTGCTCCCAGGGGCACTGCAACACGTTTACGGTGGGAAATGACTGGTCACAGAAGGGCATCTTGCACTGAGAGCAGATGATCACAACATGTAAAACGGTTTAGTGTCAGGGGTGTTCAGGTCTTCACCCTTGGGGCAGTATGGAGAGAAAACTCCATCTGAAAACTCTGTCTCCTCCACCCTGCTCTGTCCACCAGACATTGTGCTGCACCATGAAGAAATACTTGATTGCTGCCTCAAAGAAGTTACACCACCAGGACAAATACAGTAACACTTCAACCAAAAGTGATATCCTCTTTCTTGCCCATACTAGACCAACTCTGCCACATGACCAAGGAGCAAAGTGCTTTTCTGGCATCAGACTGTGCTCCACTCCTGTCTTTAAATAAGGAGATATACAGAGCCACAGATTTTTATTCTGCATAGAGAATTCAGGTTATTTATAGCTCTAATCCCTATTTAATCCTTACAAAGCTATTTACCTCAATTATATCTATTGCTGATAGCAAGTTCTACGAGTTAATTACCGCAAGTGTAGGAGCACTGATCTTTATTCACATCCTTATGTTGTTATTATACAATCTCAAATTCTAGCTGTAGTCTGCATGAGGCAGAATTTTCAAAATCAATACAATGAAAAAGCTACCCTTTTACTAAACAAAGTTACCCAGACTCCCATCTAAAATAATTTAGATCTTAAATATACTATGATCAAAAAGACAAGGGCCCCTCCACGTGATTTGACCAGAAGGAAGTGCTACAGTAAGTGTAGCTGTTACCACATGGCAGTAAATTTCTCACCATGCTGTATAATGCCGTGCTCCAAAAGCCTGCGGCCGAGCTGCTCTGCTTCAGTCCGTGTCGTGGCCTCTCCTTCCTGGATCAGCCAGTCAATGAATTCTGATGCTACAAAGGTCCGTTCGTACTTGACTCCTTCCTCTTCCCTGGCTTGCAGAAGGGTATTTTCAGAACTCATCAGCCTGGTATCGGGGGGGAAAAAGTTGATAGGGAAAATGGTTCTTCAGAAAAGCAATTCAGATGTATTCTGGCAAATCTCACTGATATTAAGCAAACATATATGAAGTTTTCACTGACTTACTAAATCTTTCCTCAAGCTATCAGTCTAAACTTAGGAAGTGAATTATAACTGCTTAGTCAAAAAATTTAGGCTTTTCATCCATGTGTGAAGCTAATGCTTTCTTGTGTTTTCAACTAAAAGAAAATTAGATTTTAAGTTTCACATTTCCCCCAGTTAGTCCTTTAGGTTCTCTAGAAGTTACTGTAAAATCAGCTTTGAAACTAAATTAGTTTAAAAGCACCAGAATGTGACTAATGTGTTCAAAGCTTCCTAATTAATATTTACACTTAGCAGGACTATGCCCCAGAGTCATTTAGATGACTTTGAAAATTCTCCCCATAAGCTCTAAAATGGGTGCAGAAAAATTCAAGAGGAGCTAAAAGGTAAGTCTGTGTTTTGGGTAGCTGATAAATATTGCATGGCTAACACATAGATGCAGCTGCAGTCGGTGAGTTACACACCTGAAGACGTTTTCACATCTGAGGCTCAGAGTCTCTGCGCCTCAGCTGGCTCTGTGAATCACCTGAGTTCAGAGGAACATCACGGGATGCGTCTAAATCCTCTAGCAATTGGCATGTACATAGCTGAAGGATACTAAAAAAATTCTTCTCTATTCAAGTTATCTATGCAAATGACACAGTATTAAAAAAAAAAAAAGGAATAAAAAAGCCTCAATATTTTGTTAATGCAGAAGTCAGGTTGAAAGTTTGAAAGATAAGACAGTTTGAAAGAAGAAATGAGAATTGTTTTCTTTTAATAGAGAATTCCACTTTTTTGTTGTTGTTGTTTTGTTGGGAGACTGAGCACCACAGCATCCTTAGTTACCATTATTATTTTCCTTATTATAAGCTAATAATAGGACTAGTGCTAAGACTTTCAGAGTATCACCTCAAGAATGGAATAGCTATTTTTTTCATGTAAGACTAAGAGGTCCCCTCCTTTCACCAACTATTTTGAAATTAAGGGCACAACTGAACTACAAAAGGCATATTCTGGAAGTGCTTAATCTTTGCCCTTCTGATAAAGGAATTGAAATTCAAGTAAATCCATACATGGGCCATCTGCTTCTTAAACTGCCAGCATATCCAGAGATTACAGAATATAACTTCGCCTCCTTTGGGAAGCATCAGAAAAATCTGTGCCATAGTAACACAGAGAGAAGTTTCTTTTGAAGTTACAGTGAATAGCTTTGACAGGATCCAGCATCTGTTATTTCACCTGAAATATTTCTTCACTTTAATAAGCACTGACCTGAAGCCTGAATGAACTGGACCTGACCACCAGGTAGCAGGTCATCAAACCAGGCAAAGGCTGCTCAGCCACAGCTGTGTGTCAGTGGCAACACAACGAACTGCTCCTTTAGATGTTGGTGTGTCGCTGCAGCAGCTCTGAGCTGAGTAAGGACTAAGAAAGTCCAAATAAGCTGAAGTCAGGGACGAGGACAAAAGCAAGAGTATGAGCCATAGGGGACAAGGTATTGCCTCTAGCACCCTTGTAAACTTTATTATTTTTTAATATTTTGATTTACAAGCATCTGCATGCAAGGCAACATTTTGTCCCATACTAACCACATCTAATACAGACCTAATACACTCCAAGAGACTATCTTTAAATGTGACTCGTTCATGAGGCTTTTCTCTCCCAGAAAAAAATGCAAAGCCAAAGCCTGTGTCTTTTCGTACCATCTGCTGCATGGTTACCCAAAACTGGCTACCCAGGCTATGCAGGCACCAAATAAAAAAATCCTTAGGATTATGTTAATTGTTCTTTGATGAGTCTATAATTAGTTGACCAGCTCACTGAAGTTGCAGATAGAGAGGTCCTTGAAAGAGCAATGCTAATTTTTATATTTTTACAGACACACACAAGAAATCTGGAAAAATACCAAGTGGAAAAAAACTCAGTTTGACATTTCACACCCTCCTGCATGTGCCCAGAATAGCACTGCAAAGGATTCGGACTTGTGAACAAACAGACACGATAAACTGCCAGTTTAACAAACCCAGACACAGCAATCCATAGACTTACGTCATTCACTGAAGTAAATCACTGTAACTCTGTGGCTGTCAACAAAGCAGTACTAATTTATATAAGTCAAAAACCTGGCCTTTTATTAGCCAGAACTGGAAGCTGCCTCTTACTTTTCCATTTTCCCCCTGTTTCAAGAAAACATGAGGCTATTCATGTCAAAACATATTACTTGCTAAAACTAGTGTTATCCTACATTAAGGGAATGTATTTGGCCAAACACTGAAATTCAAGCTCCTTTCAAAAGAAGTCTTTAACCCTGTTTTATCAAAATAAGTGGACCAGAGGATAAATGTGACTTAACCACTGATGAGTTAAAATGAAAGTGATTCAAAGAATGCAGTCTCAAAATTAACTGAAAGATTTCCTGAAATTAAAACCATAAATCTGCACTTCTTTCACTGTGAAATCTGGTTGAAAAATCTCAGTTGATGTCAGCATCATGAAATGACTTATAGCTCCTAAACCCAACTGCGCCAATAATCTTGTGTGCCTGAACAAAACCTACTGAGAACTGTAAACATAAAAATAGGATGCCAATGCCTGCACGACTTGTTTTTTGTTGTTTTGGTTTTTTTTTTTTTTAAAGCTATGAAAGATCTGTGCTGGATTTATTTAAGATTTGCAGGGAGGGTTTTGCTGAACAAGAAACATGTTTATCTCACTCAGTCTATCTGGTCAGTCCTGCACAGCTTGAAAACTGATATCGATCTCAGACCTAATAAACTACTCAACAATTTCAGACAAGACTGCAGGAAATCCAGCAGGTTTCATCTCTAGCCATAAACTTGAAATTCAAAATATGTTCACAGAAAGGATTACCAAAGTTTGCAATGATGTGCAGGGAATCTGAACAGATCCATGATTTTCAGTGCAAATGAAAAGACAATACAATCAAAGATTGATTTTAAATCTCCTAATCACATAGGTACAGCCACTGAAGATGTACACAGCAGGTGAAGAAGGTAATGCCACAAGAAAGGAGAATCCAGGTTATGAGGAGCTTTGTGGTCATGCAGAAGAGAGACAGAAAAGACAGAGAAAGTGAGCTCCTCAGCAGGGGTGACGCCTTCAGACTTTCTGTGTTTGTATATATTTGTATATATGTATATTTTTTTGTACATTTGTCAATTTGATGTAGCTGTATAGCTTCTCATATTTGAAGTAGCAACTAGCAGTTTCTACCTCTGTACTGCATTCCTGAGCATCTGAGCTAAGAATAAGATAATGACTAGAACATTTTATTTAGGCCTCATGGACCAGGACTAGAATAACAATACACACTGTCAAAACAAGATAGAAGACCATGAAGTTTGGAAAACCTCCAACCAGGGGAATGTGACATGAAGAAGATGACGGTGAAGAAGTAAGGGGTCCTGAGACCCCCGACTCAATTCTAGGAAGGCATGCCGAGGGGCAGACTAGAGGGAGGTTCTTAGGGTGGCACCAAGGTGGTACAAGGGTGGATGGTCTCTGGGTTGGATGTAATCTTTAGTTATGATAATTAAGTAGTGTTATAAAAGTAGGACTCACCTCTATGCTGCGTGCACGTCATTATATTTTTGGAACTTGAAAAGCTTTTCAGTCAAGAACTCCTCTCTGCTTTACCTCAATTAAATTGCCTTGAAAGTTTTTGTCCACATTTTAGGCAACAGGGGGACAGTCCTGATGTTCCCATGTCCCAGGGCAGAGAACAGGGCATTTACCCAAAACAACTCTCTGAATGCAGGGAACCTGCCTAATGCATCCATTCCTCTTCCCACGCAACAACCTTCTGATCTCCTAAAGCGTTTTGTTCATTTTACCCATTGAGGGCACAAATCTGCATGGACTGGTGTTGGGTAACATGTCTACAAACTTGGCAAGCACAAACTACACTGGCTTCAGAATGTGGCAGTACTCTAGCATCAGCGCAGAGAGGAGAAGAGCTGGAAGCACTATTATAATGTCTACCTTAAACTAGCACAGCCTAGTGAAGGTCAGCAACATCTGCAAAATTAGACACAGGTTTTCAAAACATGCTGGATTCAGAGAGATTTCCTTTGGTATAGTTGCACTTCTCTAACAATTAGGCCCACAGGCATTTTGATAAACAAGTTGACTATGCTGGTAAGTGACTTAATGTTTGTGCATGACTACTTCTCTCCAGTTGTTGCCATTCAGTAATTACCTTAATTGCACTGAATTGATATTTTCTTTCTCAGCACTATCAGCAAACTGATACAACAGATATATTGCACATCCACACATTTCACTACAGAACTCTTTCTGTAGTAGTCTGACTTTCAGAATTAGCTTTTGAGTTTAAAACGTATCCAATGAAACTGTGAAGGTGTTGTTAGTAAGAGTTCATGGATAAGGGAACTAACAAAATCTGAATCCTCTGCACACTGGATTTGCTAAAATAAACTAAGTGAAGCCCAGATAGGCCAAATATGCTTTCTTATCTCCCATGAATATAAAATATTTCTGATGATCCATGGAGAATTTTGATTAGCTTTGACTATCACATACTAGTTTTGAAATGCCAGGTATTTTTAATCTGTACTATATTTAGTACTCGGGGCTGGTTTTCAAAATTTCTGAATCCTTCAGATACGTTGCCTAGGAGCAACCACCTCATGAGGATGCTGTTATATTTAGATACAGGTGCTGCTTTTGGCATTAAGTCATTTTCTAAGATGGGAGCAATATCTACAGTTACAAACATTTTTCTCCTAGTACCATGTTGGACAAACTGGACACTTAGACATGGGTTTGGGGGATAGTTCTCCATGCAGAAAAATGGCCGTGGAAGCAGACCCTGGCAGAAGAGAGTCCTTTCTACCACAACTCCTTTCTGTAGAGGAGTGGAAGCAGCCTCACCAACAAAAACTTATTTTTCTCATGGAAGAACTGAAATATAGACAAAAAACCTCACTGTAGACGCTCTAATCAGCTTTTTATAGTACGGGTCAGGCTTGGAGGCACTGCATGTTACAGAGTCTAAAGGAGCAAACACTGTGCTTAGTAAGACACAGAAATCTTTGGAGGCGGCTGATTCAATCCATCTGTTCCAGTGAACTGAATGGAGGGTTTTTTCCAGTGATGTGTTTTCTTATGTCTTATACATTTTTTTTTATTTTTTTTTTTTTTACTTTAAATAGTCATAGTCACAGTGTCTCTGGGAATTTTAGATGATAGTGCAACAAAAGGAGTGGCATTTACAATTATTTGTTTATATTTTGGTTTCATTGCTCTTTCACCAAACTGATCTTCAGAGGCAGCTAACCTTGAAAACAATATTTATTATCAGATATTAAACTTGGGAGTTTCCCGAGTGCTTTATTGTAAGAGAGAAACAAATTTTCTTCAGTGAGAAAACACAGCATCTCTCCTGGCTGCTGCATGCTTCTGCTCCAAGCAAGCAGGAGAGTGGGTGGTATCCAGTCTGGAGCAACACTTCAAGCTTTTTGGTAAACAACACATCTCAACTTTTGCATTAATTTGTAACATATGCTGACATGCTTTTTATTCGCTCTGCTTGAAAGTACTGTGTCAAAATCTCTACATCCTGAATAAAAATGTCGTTAATTATATATTAGGAAGTCTGGTTAAACTGCCTAGTTATTTGACAGAAGTAATCCAGTGGAATATTCAGTATAAGCATAATAATCTACTTCAAATCATAATTAGATGCTTTTTGTTGTTGCTTTTTCTGAAACTACTTTTAATATAACTTTTCCGATGTTGAAACTTTGTATACCAGAACACTGAAGATTCATTTCACCTATGATTTAAAATCATACTGCTTTTTGGAGATGTAGATATGGAATTTACACAGATATGTAGCTGCTTGTTCAATGCATTTTGATGTACTAAGGTTTTAGGAATTGTTATTGTGATTTTACATCACATTCTTCAGTAATTATTTTTACACAAAAGATTTAAAGGGCTTCAATTTACATTGAATTCTCATATAGGATTTCTTTAAAACCTGAGACATCCAAACCCGCTACTTCTTTTTAAACAAAATGCCTCAAGTGAACATGGTAGAAAAGCAAAAGAAAAATGGGAAAGAGAGAGAAGGGCTCCCAGCTAAAGTAATGGGATTACCCAGACCCATTCCTGCATGACTTGAAAGCCCCTGACTATTCAAAGATAGATGAACAAGTATCATTTCCCTCACATGGCACTAGAATCAACACATTATGCATACTGAATGCAACATACTTTTCATACAGTCTTTGTCCTCTCATGAACACCTTCACCTCATTGTCCAGTGGAAACGTCCCGTCATCCTTCCTGAAGCGGTAGAACAGTTTGACATCCTTGAATTCTTTATGCTCATCACAGACTGAAACACAAAATAATTAAATAAATAAAAAAAAACCCCTTCACACACATGTTAAGGAGCTGAGGATCCGTTTATCAGGTACCGCTGCTGAACTTCAAAGCAAGCAGATATAGAGTACAACACACTGTATTTCTGAGCTTACAACTTTGCTCAGTTTGAATAACCAGTGAAAGGCTGGAGAAAGCTTTCAGGCAGGTAACCAAGTTTCAGGGTGAGGGAGATAAGTCCTCATCAGTTTTGTGAGCATTATGGCAAACATAAAGAACCAAAAAGCATCCATCTGCTACATACCCAGAAAACCTTTTGATGAAAACAATATGTTGGCTTGTTTGGTTAAAAGGCCACCAGAGTAGAATGTCCAATAATTTAAGGTTTGTCGAACTTCTTAAAGTTACTGGTATCAGTTAGCAATGCTGTAGGAAACCTGAGACTTGCTAAGAAACAGTTAAAATCAAAGCCTTCTCCCTCTTCAAATTGTTTCAAATGTCCTGCCATGCCAGCTAGCAAATGGTAGGTACAGTAAGGAGCACACTGAGATATGCCAAATTAGGTTTGTAAGGCAGCAGCTGATGGTGGGCTCTTGTAAATGCAGAACAGAGCCCCAACAAGGGCATAAACTGACAGGAAAACTATCCCAAGCAAGCTGCTCCTAATAGAGTTCTCAGCCCATACACATGGGGTACCTTCTGCACCACAGAAGCAGAACTGGTACTCTCTTCACTTGACACTGGAGCTGAAGGGATGCTCTGAGCATCGTGCAGGACCTGACTGAACCTCGCTGAATTTACCTACCCTAGCTCACTTTGCAAACTATTTTATTAGAGTGCGATACATGAAAAAATTCAAGAAACTTGTTCCATGTGTAATATATACACACACATATGTATGAAATTTGTGTGGAAGCTACAGTGTGCAATTTCCTGAGGGACAAAACACTTGGAGGCTGTTAGAGCTTTAGGCAAGTATTCAGCAATAAAACCTCTATTGCTCAATTAAATTAAGTCACTCAGGCATCCACGCAACTCTTCACTGACATTTTCTCAATAGAGGATTAAGTAGTCAGATTTGAATACCCTATAATTACTTTATTCTTTAACTATCTACCATGAGTTCTAGTTTCCATAACTACACAATTTTCATTTAATAGCCAAGCAGAAGCTGTAGAAATGGCACTCATTCAGTGTGTGCATTTCTGACTTTAATTAAGGTGTTGTTAATGTACTGCAGATAGTAGCAGCATTGCTGCATATACAAAGACCTCTGCATAAAGTCAAAGTTTGGCTGTTTGCAGTCACTCAGTTTTCTCTTAAAAAAGAAACAAATGGTACATTTGCCTTTTTGATATGGGTAATACTATAGGCTTGAAATGGAGGCCTTGGATCTTCCCTGCTTGTGTGCTTCCCAGCCTTTCTGCGCCCCAAAAGGCAACTAAATGCTACCATTGAATTGGAAGTCTCCTTTTCATCAGTGTAAATTGTTATTCAAGAAGCTGAAAGGAACAGATCTCAAATAGACAACAAGTTTAGGAGAAAATTAATCAGGGCACAGCCAGACCACTAACTTCTTGCAGCTGTACCAGCACTAATGTTTGTGCAGCTGGTGTGAGGGACAGGGCCAGGGAACTAATCCACGTGAGAAAAATGATCTTTTTTTTTGCTAGATGATTTTTCAGATGGGTTTTTCAGCTGGAGAACTGTGCTCTTAAGAGCAGGGAAGTGAGGGCAGCAGGGAGACGGGGGACACAGTCCAGCTGGGGCTGCTCTGGAGGCAGGGAAGGAGCATCACAGTCTGCCCCAACTTACCCTGCTACCACGGGTCACTCCACACCTCTTCGGCCTCTCAGGTCCTCCAGGGCACAGGGGACCTTGCACAGCAGTGCAGCTCAAGGGAGATGCTCCATTTCTCGCAGGGAAAGGATCCTACCTTTTCTCTACGTGAAGAGCAGGAGTGAGATTTCCCTTTGTTTCACAAGGACTCAGTAAGGTCTAGCTTGGAACTTTTCAGCTGCTGCTATTGCACTTACCGTGATGGATAATGCTGTGATCCAGTAATTTCTGCACCAGTTTGATGGCTGTCTCTCGGTCGGAGGCCTCTTTATGGTCAATCAGCCAGTCGATGAGCTCTTTGGCAACGAAGCAGTTTGGGTATGTTTTGAGGTGGTGCCGCCGATCTTTAATGACCTTTTCTTCATGCAGTCGGAGCCTGGGGGTCAAATCACCTTGTGAGTATCATCTGCAAAGAGCCTTTGTAACTAGCAAAACTGGGACGAGAGTGGAGCAGCGGCACCCAAACCCTGCTCAAAGGATGAGCTTTGAAGGTGTTGGGTAGAAAAAGAAGAGACTAGGCCACGCTTCCACCACTGGTGTCTCACAACCAGGCAACCCAAAGCAACCATTTGTTACAACTTTAAACCCCATAATTGGAAAAACTTGTTTTCTGCTCAGTGGAAAAGTTTAAAAATTGAAGAACAGAACAGCATACTAAATCCATTAAAATACTTCCCGTAGGTCAATGAAACTGTCTATAATTCAGAATTAATTTTCCTATATTACATCTAATAAGTTCCATGTTACTCCTTTATAGCATCACCACTGTAGATTTATTTTTTTTTTTATCTCATTCATCTTTTCAGCTGTAGTTTCTCCTTTGGTTGAGTAACTGCATTTTGCCTCCAGCTGCACAACAAGCATAGCATTTAAGATTTAAAATTCAGGTGGGAAGCTGTTCTAACACAATGCTATGTATCATTAAAAAGGTGCCTCCTACTCCAAATCAAGAATTGATTTCTCACTTGGGGACCTGTTGGCAAATGCTCTCTAGCTGCAAAATCTCCCCCATCATCTTGAAAGCAAATTAGTTGGCTGTTTTTGAGAGGTTCGGGTCAGAATGCAAGATCCCAGCTAGAGTAATACCTTGTTAATAAAGGTTCTGGGATTCTGCATCTTTATGTTTAGTCATTTTTTTCTAAACAAACAAAATAAGCAACATTATGAATAAATTTATGGTTAGAGGTTTCTAAAGCTTTTTAATGTTTTATGTTTTCTTGTTCCATTTTAATGCATCCATTTTAATGATATCAGAAAATCTGTTTTTGTAGTGCTATGTCTATACCACAGTTCTGAGGAAAACACAGAAACCACAATACTTGGGCTCCTATCACAAACAGAAACATTGCTGTTCATTTCCAAGTGGTCAGAATCCTACCTCATAAAAACTCTCACTGACTTCAAAGAGTCCTGAGAAATGCTATAGTAATTGTAGGAGGTACAAGGTTGATAACACAGAAGGGTGTTAACATGAGCCCCAAGAAGCAATTTTCTTCTCAATGCGATTCCAGTAAAAAACAATGATTTCTCTTCAGAATAAAAAAAATAAAATAAAAAAAAAAAAATTTGTCTGAAATCAATGAAGAAAATAACATTAGAGCATTAGACGAGGTTTACATAGGCTTCTACCTAAAAATAGCTCCAAAACAATGTTTTTGTTCTGTAGCATTTAGCCCTGAACTACACTGGAATGGCCAATCTGTGATGTGAACTCAAAACCAGCTTTGCAAACATCATTAAAAAAATGGAAGACTTTTATATCAAAAATACTGATAAATCAGATCAGTATTCTGGAAAGAAATGCTGGTAAATATCCCACGCATTGTGAAATTCCCTGAGCTAAAATACCCTTGCTTATAGTATATTTTCCAGATGTGCTCTAACAGCTGTTGCCATGCCTAGAAAGAAAAGTCTACACAGTTTTAATTACAGGACATGCAATTATCAGTATGTCTGATGGAGCTTCACAATTAAAATACATTCCAGGTTCTGTTAATGTTCATCCAGTCTTAGATCACACAATAATCTGCAAGAACAAAACTAGAAAAAGAGTGTATAATACATATGCAGACAGCTCAACCCAGCTTTCAGTCAGCAGAGTAAGCCTAAATGGATGGAGTTCACCTGATAAGAGGGAAACCCCATTCTTGGTCCACATGTTGCACAGGAGTGCACCGGGATTGGTCTGGCATTACATAAACAAGTCAGTAATCAAGAGCTCCAGAAATGAGCATTTATGTCTTAAATTCTGACTGCAGGCTTTCCTGCCATTGGTGGGCTTATAAATATTTCAATTGCGCTCTCATATCAAAAGACACAGGTTCCCACTACAATCTTTTTCCTGACTCAGAGCATTTTATAGGGTCTCTCTAGGTACCTTTTTGCCTACATTCACAGAACTCATAGAAATTTCATATCTTAATCAGTTCCACCCACTTTCTAAAGTGGATCCAAATTTGTTAATAGGTTACAAAATCATTAAGTCAAAGAGAGCATGACCACATAAGCCTCATGAAATCGGAAAAAACAAATTTATCTACAATTTCCAAATGGATGTGGGAACTTTTTCTGCAGTCTATACAGATTGTATCCACACTGACTTATGTCCAGGCTAGCTTATTTGGAATAAAGAACGGAAAGAGAATTCAGATTTTCTCCTTGGTGACGTAAGCTGTTCTCTCTGTCAAGGCTTCCTCACCTCTACATACTTGCTAAAAGTCAAAATATATGGAGAAGTAGCTCAATAAATTGATGCTGTACCTAGTATAAACTACAAATACAGAAATCTCAGGTAAAGTTACTAAGCACATATTGCAGTGTACAAATCAAAAGTTTAGGCAGGAATTCAAAAAATGTGTTTATTTTCATAAGTATTTATCAGGAGCCAAATTGAATGGGATAAAAAGGAATAAAATGCACCAGTTAATGCAATTATACACTGGAGCCAATACCAAGTGAAGCAATAAATTCTTTATCCCATGGCATTGGGAAATAGGCTTGATGTTTTCCCTTTAAGTAATGTTAACCACTTTGCATCAGCTAGTCTGCATGATGACTGGAAAAGACCTAACTTGACATCAAACACATTTCTCTCACCAGAAAAAGTTTTTCTCAAGAGCTACTTAAGAGAATTAGCTGACTGACAAACCCTGACCAGTTTGAGAGGAGAAGGGTGAGAAGACAGAGGGCAAATAAAAAGCGGTGATGGGGAGACACCTTCATTCAAAAAGACTTTGAAAAGTTGACCCTCTTTCTATAACTTAATAGTGTAACACTAGAAAACAATCTTGTGTACACCAGTACATCATCCATATATAATGTTATGTATTATTCAAGACTACGTGCCAGATTTTGCACACTGGGCCTCAGTCTGCCCTACCTGGAGAAAACAAAGTGAGATCAAAAGCATTTGAGCAATTGCCTGGGAACTGTAACAGGCATATGCAACCCTTTAGTATTTACAAACTGATATCCATGACTCTTACTCATGCTTACAACAAATAAAGGCAGGCTGTATTTGCAAGAATGCATGCCAGAACAGTTTTTTGGGGGCTTGTTTAAACAGGAGTTGCTCCTAATTAACAACATGCAGGGACTCTTGCTCAAAACAGAAGCGTTTTCCTCTCGTGTGTCATGGAATGGGATAACCTGGAACACACTGTTCCTGCTTTGCAGTAAATGTGTTCAGTGCTATCTGGAACAACGTTACTTATTGCCACTAGGCATTTTCTTCGGTAACTATCAGAAAAGTCTGTGTCAAAGGCCTTAAAAAGTCCAGACAAATGACCCCAGCAGCCCTTCCCCTGTCCAGTGATGCAGTCACTCCATCATAGAAGACCACTAGATTGGTGAGTCAAAACTTGCCCTCGGTGAAGGATATATAAATATGTGTATATTTGTATATATATATATGATACATAGAAATAAATCTTATAGGTGCAAATCACATGTGATGTTTTCATGATGATTTTTGCACATATAATCATCTATATTATATGTCATATATATGAAATATATCTATCGCCATAACAGAATACATCATTTAGAACAATTTTTTTTTAACGAAAGGACAAAACACCAGTGAAGAGATCATTTAAAATGGAAATTCTTCGCAGAATTTACTAATCATCAAACAATACGCACTGATGTAATTAGTCATGGCATGAAGCACGTCCTGCCTCAGAGTGCTCAACTACTGCTGCCGAGTTCCAGCAAGCTCATGGGTTACTGCTGTGTTACACCTTGCTTTGGTTTCAGTGACTATCCCAGACTGAGCACTGCCAGTCAGCAGTCATTGAACTACTATGGTTTTATCACACTTTGTAAACTCTGAACAAAACCATATTAGATCCCTTGAAAACTAAACAATGACATGCAGAGAGGCAAAAGCACTGCAGGTGACTTCTCTCACAAGTTTCATATATTTGAAACTTCTATAAGAGAAGGATTTACTTATTTCCAATGAAACCAAGTCACAACGTCCTCAGTGACAAACATATATGGACAGAAAAAGTATCTTGCCAAAAGTGAGGACAATTCATGGTGGCTAAAGAGCATGGAGTTTTCACATCTATTCTCAAGGGATACTGTAGGTGCTCCACTGGCAGGTAGAATTGCCCCTTTCTGTTCTAAACAGAACAGTTTTGTATTTGCCCAGAGATCACAAATTTGGCTGGTTTTTGAATGTAAGCATGAGACCTGTCTACAGCACATCTTACAGGCATCTTAATAAAAGACAACATTTTCCAGAATGTCTCAGTGACTTAGAAGCATAAGTCCCACTGAAATTTAAAACTCACAAGTCAGTTACAAAATAAATGAGTACAAGGCGGCATTTGTATATATGGACACATCCAGGAAAATACAGAACTACTTGAAATGTCCTTTACACTAAACTTTTAACTCTGCACTGTCAGCAAAGAAGTAAAATAGGTCATGAGGATATGAACTTTGTACACAGAGGCGATCGTGAAGGTACTCTGTGAATGTAGCGTGTGTTGCTGGGACAAGCATTTCCAGCTGGGCTTGCCAAGTCTCAGCTGAAGTGTCAGCGCTTCACTGCTGACTGTTCCTCTTTCTATTTATGCTCCAGCTCTGCAATCACTTACTTCTGTTACTTGATATTCACAGGAGCTAGAATACCCTTTAAAACATGGGGTCATACTGGAAATAGGATGAAGATATTTCTGTGTCAGCAGCCGTGGCAGAGAAGGAACTCTTAACATCTCAAATAGGGTTAGAGAGAGTGTCTTCAAAACAGCTCCTGATATCGGTTCTCATCACTGTGTTTATCTCCACTTTTTTTGCTCACAGCCATGTAGTCAATGTGAAGGGATGCCAGAACTCAGACCCAGACAGAGAGACTTCAGGTAAACCATTTCAGGGTGCACTGCAGAGGAAATTTCAAAGATTCCAAAGAAGTGGTGGTTCACCAGTGCCCCTGCGGCTTGAAATAAAACGTTGGGGCTGCCTCTTTTATGAGGCCATTTTTTGTACATTCAGAAACTACTAAGGTCACTAAGCCTGCAACCAAGCATGCACAGAGACACCCCCAGTGCTCATAGTAACATCTTACTAACATTGCCAGGGGTCAAAGCAAACTGAGGAACAGACACAGGCATGGTTCAGGGTCTGGGATGAAATCAAGATGATGCCTCTTGGAGGCACTCTTTTAGCCAACAAATTCAGGCCAGGAATTCAGAGCCACAGAACCATTAAGAACATCAGACTGAAGAGGAAAATGAGATCTGTGTGTTTGTATCAATCTGTCATAAAACTAGAGAGCCCTTGTAAAACCAAGTGAAGTGAAGTGAAGTGAACTGAAGTGAAGTGAAGCTGTGAAGTGGCTAATCTCCCTGCCTGCCAAGGCATTTCACATGCATTTCACTTTTAAGTAAAATGTGTACAAACATGAATAATGCATCTAATTGCCTATGCACTTGAACCTTGAGAGCTTCTGTATTGCTGGAAAGCATAAAACTGTGTTTTACAAAGACAAAAACACACAATACAGGCAAGCTATTAGTTCACCTGCCCCTAGTCATAAGGAAAGTGGAAGTCAGCCTGTCTCCAGCTACTCAGTTTCTGGGCTGAAGCTGTCAGAGCTCAGCAACTCACAGTCCTCCTTCTCTATACAGAAGTCAAATATAATTGTGCTTCTCACTCATGTATGGATGAGCTGAGGTACACCACTGGATGCCTGTATACAGATCCAAGTTTATGTGATATTACTGCGTGGATCCCCAAAAGAACTGATGTACTTTCCACCAAGGAACAAGCCATCTTAGCTCATCTCCATCAACTACATTTTCTCCACATTAATTTTCTGTGACTCTATTGCAAGGATATTCTTAGGTTTACTAAATCAATATGTGGGCATTACTTTTCTCAAGGATGTCTTCCCAAATCTAAGCTGAAGACTTCTACCATAAACAACCAAAATTTCAAAGTGCAGACCAGAAACCGTAGGAGAACTGTTGTTATAGGCATCCTTTGACTGGATTAACATGGTAGCCATAAGCCCAGCAACTCTTGTAGACTTATGCTAAAATGCCTCTCAATAAAGGAATTATTCTATGGATAGCAAACTTAAGAAGGTGGTGTGCAGGTCTCAAGAGAGGCCAGTGAAAATCAATGAAATTTGTGCCAGGGAATGCAGACCTGTTATCTCAGTAACACAGTGGAAGAGGAGAATGTTCCTTTGAAATGCTTAGCGGGCTGAACAGGGCAAATATAGGTCAGAGCCGAAGCCCTACTGCTACAGCTATTCCTGCTAGCACTGCCATTCAGGAACTTGGAGAAATAGACCAGGATCTGGGGAATAGAATGCTGAATTACAGGTCTCCATCACTGGGGTCAAGAAGAGGGGCTGCAGCAAGGACACAAGGGGCTGTGTGCACCAGAAAGCCCTACTCTCTTGGATGCACCTTGTCAAGAAAAGCTACAGGCTGAGGTCCCTTATGCAGCAAGGCTGACATCTTTTTTACATTTATCCAGAGGGAAAAGCTGAGGATGACCTTGGCAGGCACTTGCAATGATGCAGCAAATTTCAGACCACCTCAGAAACAAGGAGGTCTTTTCACCCACCCATCTCTCAGCACATCTGTGGAAGAGCAAACCTGTAATGCCCAGAAAGCACAGCAGTCCTGAACAGGTCTGCAGTGCAAACAGTAAAAGGGGTTGTTATCTGCCAGAGATAACCCAAGAAATCCAGGAGAGAACTGAAATCAGTCAAGTGCCTAACCTCAACTGCAGTTTGGCATTTCTCCAACCCTGTCAATAAGTGACAAACAGTTTTGCTGGGACATTATATGGCTTTGGATAACCTTTGAGCTCAAAGTCCTTCCAGGCATGGCTGCTCTCAACCTGAGAACCGTAGGTCTGTAGGAGATCTTCTCCCTGATACTTTATGCTTCTTGGAAGAGCACCAACTGTTTGGACTTCTTTCAGCTGTCCTTGGCAATCCTGCCTAAAGCAGGCAAAAAAAGAATCTGCCTTCATCATTAATAATGCTTCATACAGCAATAATACCTCAACTGCTTTTACCAAGTGTCTTCCATCTCTACACAAAGTTCTTTTTCAAATACTACACTGTGTAATCATGAATGTCATCAAGCACAGATAGCCAGTACCTGACAGGTAATAAAAGCAGTAATAAAATACTTAGTGTTATGTAATATTGTTAAGAAACCCAACTTTATATTGAGGCTATGACTTAAGACTTTTTACTCATTTCTAATAAGTAGGCTCACCTTAAAATGAATTAGATGCAATACTATTTCAATATATAGTAGATTGCATTAAAACCACCAAACTTTGTTTATCTCTTCCTGTTCTAAATGAATATCTTCATTTTTTTAATGTTTAGTATAACTGCATTACAGGGATTTACTTTTATTTTGAAGGAAGCTGTGATAGGAGTAAGTGGAAAAGCACTCACTAAGAAAAGACACTCAGTATTGAATTCCTTTTTTAAAACAAATCTTACAATATTCTGGCACTGATTCACGTTTTTTTAGCTCCTACAGCTGGCAATACCACAATATACAGGATGTTAAACTGACAGAAGACATGATTCAAGGGAGTTCTTTTCACTGCCTTCCAGAAGTGGTTGACGTCCAGTGGATGACCACTAAACTGCAAAATAAAACTGGGATTGATTCCATTTTTTAAACACTGAAAGTAATGATCAATTTGAGTGGATTACCTAGAGGTGATTAAATTGTTAGTGGATGACCTTCACAGTGCATAAATAGAAATGGAGGAACAGGTAAGACTATGAAATGTAAGGCAAATGCTTTCAACAAAATGCTTTGCTGAAAACTGAGAACTCAGAGGCTGAAAGCAACAGAGAGTAAGAAATAGCTGAATATGCAGTAGTGAAACTTGCACTGACTACAGGCTATAAACAGGCAGAGACCATACAAAACCCGAAGTCAACCTTAGGTTGTACTAACTGAGAGGTTTCCAGAAATTATGGGAAATCCAGTTTTTCATGTTATTGTATGTGATACTATAGAACATCATTTAAATACTGTGTTTTTCTCCTGCCATGTCATTCAAGAACAATAAGCTCAATTAGATGCAATGACGCAGCACTACTCCTGTGTGAGAAATGACAAGCCAGTCTCATGAGCAGAGAGAAAACGATACTGGCTTGGGAGTCTGGCCTTATCTAGACAAAAAGTGAGAGGAACAGAATTGCTGTCTATAATCTTTCAGGCAAGTTGAAAGCAGAAAGCAAGAAAAGCTATTTAAGTGATGCTGAGGGAATGTAGGAATCAGTCAAAGTTTTTGAAAAAAATTCTAATTGCTACTCAAGGAAAGAATGACTTTCAGAGAACTGTAATAAACATACCTAAGGATTGTGTGTTATAATATTCTGCAGAAGACCTAGTTTCGTGTTTTATAATTACATGATTTACACTGACATTACTACAAAGAACCTTGGGAATACTACAGGAAGGAAGAATATCAGAGGTTGGCATTTGAATGCACTATACCAGGACCCACAGCCTTTCTAAAGTCCTTGTTCATGTCAGCTGCAAAAAAGGAAAGTTCAAATGCTGCATATATTAAGACATTTGCTGTTTATACTAAAGCTTTTACTAAAAGTGCATATGCAGATATACAGACATTCTTTGTGTGTTTACTGAAGCTCAGGAGCTGTAGGTATAATGAGGGGCATCCACATTTGGGAGCATGCTTCCTTGCTTTTGCCCCAGGGTGTTTCTTGGTTTTTATTTTTACTGTGCACACATGCAATAGTCTTTACCTGGTTGATTGGAAGGATAGGGATTTAGCTGGCCAGTCATTATCGTACAGTCGACACTAAACTAGGGGCATGTTTTCCTCCATCATACGAAGGAAGTCCTACAGTCTTTGTGACAGAGAGCTGTGTCAAGACAATGCTGGAGATCTGCTGTGTGGAAACTCCATCAGCTGGGTAGCAGCATGCAGAGAGGCCAAGGGTCTGCTCTGCTTCCTTGCTAAATCAAAGTGTAGCAGCCAGCAGCAGCTCCAAAGGCAGAGGATCCCTCTGCCAGCTCCACAGCCCAACTCTGTAATTTACCCTTGGCTGAAGTCTCTGCATGTCTGCACTCAGTTGGCTTTCCTGCCTCCACGTGCAACATCCACTCATCCCGTTGAGATCCAGCCTCTAATCTGAGATCTTGTGAAGCTACCACAAGAAACCTGTCTATATAGTCATAGTCATCTTAGTCTTTTTAGTCTGGAACTTGTCTAATTTTATATAGTGGCACATGATTTTATTTTATATATTGTAATAATATAGAGTATGCAATTATTAAAGTGAATAACTCAAAATAGGACAGAAGCCTAAATGGAATGATTTTACAGCCTTTTAGAGTTTCCCTAAGTTGCCTTGTTTGCTTAAGAAAAGCCTTGCTTTAAGAGTGAAATATAAGCCAGTATGACCTTCACAGTCAGCTGGAGGCAACAAATCAGTGTAATCCTAATTAACATTCTGCTCATTTACACATGTTCTTCTTAAATAGAATCCTGTAACATCCAATAAGGTTTCACTGACAATTCCAAGCAAAAAAGAAGAAATAAATCACCATCTAGAGATGAAAAAATGAAAAATGTCTTGGAAATCTATTGATTGTACCAGACTACACTGAGTTCCAAATGCATCTATGCAAATGGCAACAATGATTTTACTCAACAATTTTGCAATGTAACATTACTGTATTCATTTTTTAAACACAGAAAGGATTGCTTTCTGAGACAAATATTTTAATGACAAAAAACCCACTCTATCTGCTTTAAATCTCTTTCTTTATCTAGGTCATACAAACGTAACATGAAGAATTACGACATATGAATTTAAGGGGATTATGTAATGGCATGAAGTTGCTCACTGCCTAAATTTTGATGGGCTAAAGAAGAGCTTTATCATTCAGATAAATATATTAATAAAAATCCTAGTTAAATGCTACTTCTATTTAAAAAATTTTGCTTTTGCAAAAATCTAGCCTGGGGATGGTTTTGTTTGATTAGCTCAGCATTTTTCTACATCTCATATATGATATGAACAGATACACAGCTGTGGCATAACCATTCTTTATGAATAGTTCCTTCTGTCAGGATGCTATCAAGGATCTTGTCTTGTTTGATTAGGCCTTGTCAAATGCTCACAAGTAGATAATGATGTAGATGAATAGTACAGAAGCAATCTTCCTCTTAAGATTAAATGGAAATTTTCCTTTAAAATAATGAATACATCCACAAGGAACCCAAAGCAATTCTGTTGCTCTACTGAACAGCTTGCTCCCATTGCTGGGCATGTGTTTGCCATTTCTCTTTCTCGGCAAAATTCTCTCTCCACACATGCAGAAAGGTCAGTGAACAGGTATTTATGTTCTCTGACAATAAATTCAAACTGTGATTTCTTATTGCCTTAGTAACTCAGAACATGCATCCTGGCCCTTTTTCACCAAGTAACGGCATCAGCTTTACACACACATCAGCCTCAGTGAATGCTGCTGGATTCAGATTACAACAATATGGTTATGTTTACAGCATCCTGCAAACTTTGTCTCGGGTCTCAACTTGAATCCAAAACACATGTTGCACAGACATGTTAGAGATAGGCTTTGGATGGGCAACTGGACAAGAGGAGCTGAGTGGTTCAGACTCAGATATTTGCCTGTCATCAGTGTAAATGGCCCAACACTGTGTGTTAATCCAATTCATTTACTCAAGACGAGCTCTGAGACCATCTGTCCTGAAGAAAGGCAGGATCTGTAGGAACTTGGCTAAGGTTGCTCCTCAGATGGTTTCAACAAACACAGTTGGGCAGATAGACCCCAGGAACTTCTTGCTGGAGCTGCCCAGACATGTGGATAGCAGAGCGTGTGCCAAGGTTTAGTCCATTATTCGCCCTGGCTATCAAAGCACAGTACAGTGATAATTAGGTCTTAATTTGAAAGTAACCAAAATGAGCTTTATGAGTGTTGAACTACAGAATCATAGAATCATAGAAATGTTTACCTTAGAAAATACTTTTAAGATCATCAAGTCCAACCCTTAACTCGGCACTGCCAAGTCCACCAATAAAGCATGTCCTCAAGTACCACATCTACACATCTTTTAAATACTTCCAGCAGCGACCACTTGACCATTTCCTTATGTAGCCTGTTGCAATGCCTGACAACACTTTCCATGAGGAAATTTTTCCCCAGATCCAATCTAAACCTCTCCTGGTGCCACTTGAGGCCATTTCCTCTTGCCTTGTCACTTGCTCCTTGGAAGAAGAGACCAACCCCCACCTGGCTGCAGCCTCCTTTCAGGGAGTTGTAAATAGCAATAAGGTCTCCTCTGTGACTCCTCTTCTCTGCTATAAACACCCATAGCTCCCTCAGCTGCTCCTCATCAGACTTGTGCTCCAGACCAGTTTCATTGCCCTTTTCTGGACACACTCCAGCACCTCAATGTCCTTCTCATAGCGAGGGGTCTGGAACAGAGCACAGAATTTGACATGTGGCCTCACCAGTGCCAAGTACAGGGAGACAATCACTGCCCTGGTCCTGTTTGCCACGCTGTTTCTGACACAAGCCAGGATGCCCTTGGCCTTCTTGACCACCTGGGCACACACTGGCTCATGTTTAGCTGCTGTCAACCAGCACCCCCAGGTCCTTTTCCAATGGCCAGCTTTCCAGCCACTCATTTCCAAGCCTGGAGCCTTGCATGGTATTGCTGTGACCAGGTGCAGGACCCAGCACTTGGCCTCGTTGTACCTCACAAAACTGACGTCGGCCCATTGATCCAGCCTGATCAAATCCCTCTGTAGACCCCTCCTACCCTCCAGCAGATCAACACTCCTGACCAACTTGGTGTCATCTGTGAACTCAATGAGGGTGCCCTTGACCCCCTTGTCCAGATTGCCAATAAAGATATACAAGATTTCCGTCCATATGTAAGTAAGCCGTGCATATACAAACTGCTGAAACTGCAAAAGGTTTGTGGCTACTGAAGACATAAAATCATTGATCAAGTGGCCAGTACTTTTCTGTGCCTTTTCCTACAGGTTTGGCACTTTCTGATGTGAAATACTGATATTTTTTATAAAAAGATGTGCTGTGTACAGTTTTCAGCCTGCAAGCAAAATTTCACAATTTCCAGTCCACTGGAACTTTTCCTAAACCACTATATGTTTAAATAAAATCTTCTTTCCATGTTTATTGTGTTTCTCCTGAACAGTTCAGGCAATCCTTTTTTCTTCCTCCTTCAGCCCAATAATGTGTTTCCCAAGAGTACTGTTGTTACTGGCCTCATGTAAACTCAGATGTTCCATACTCATCAGAGAAGAAAGCAACACAGAGTACAAACATATTTTAGGTGAAAATATGTAAGATACACTGTTTCAGCTGGTGTTGATTTTCAGATTCAAAAAAAAAAAAAAGCCATATGAAGTTCTTAAAATATTAGTTTGGAGAAGCTCTAGCCCCTCTGAGACCCGACAAAGTGAATGCCAGCAATTATCTTCCAACCACCCATGTTTGATTCATTACAGCAGGCCCAAAGTATAGCCCTTGGAAAAACCACCACTCTATAGAAAACTTAAATGACTGGATTTTTGCCCATTATGAAATACTTTCAAAGGATATAGGCCTTGCAACACTGTGATAAAGCACAATGGCATACAGAGAAAGCACAAACCCCATTGTTTTGTGTGTGTTGCAAGAAATACTATTATTTTTAACAAGGTGGGATAATGGTTGGGCACATGCTTGATTTAATCACATCTCTGATCTGTAAAGTCAAGGGAATATATCTCATTACATTCCAAATGGATGACAGGATGAGATGTGCCACTCCAAGGAAAGAAAGTGTTAACAGTTCAAATACTTTCTTCCCCATCAACACGTGACTGAAAGTCATCTTTCTACAAGCAAAGTTGGAGCTGCAGGACCGTGCACAGGAAACCGTGCACGCAAATGAACTCCCGAACTGGTCCCTTTGTGCACAGTGTGAGAGGATCTGAGAGGGCTCGGTCCATCTGTAGCAACGCTGTGCAGGCAGTGAGAACACAGGAGCAGGTGGCTGGCCCTGTGATTACTGTTCCTCTTGTAATGCCAACACTGCACAGCCAGCAGGATTTCTGGCACTGTGACTACTGGCCTTCCAGCACATATTCCACTCTACACTATCTCCAATCTCTTCTCTATTCTCCTCTTTCAAGGACTGATATAAAACCACCACACCTTATGCACACTCTGGTTTCTGTCCCCCAAGTTCTTAAGAAATGAATCTACAGATAGCCTCACAGACACCTTGAAAAGCAATCCTGGTGGTGGGAACAGTTGTGAGGATGGCATCTCACGACGATCTGGGGTAAAATCCTGGCCTAACTTAAGACAGTGAGGTCAAGGGAGTCAGGTTGTCACTGTCACATCTTCCTAAAAAGCTCAGTTGAAATAGAGATATTTCAAAAGTTCTTGTGCATTCATTTGGAATTGGATACATTTCTCATCCTTAAATTTGCTGGAAAAGCTGGACAAAGCAAGAGTGAGCAATGGTATTAACTAACTCGGCTGACTTTGCACTAAAGCAGGTTAAGAAGTGTCCTCAGAAGCCCTGTCACCAGTTCCACTGAGTGGATAATAATCCCTGGTTATCAGCCAGTAACAAAAAGCTGATACTATCAACCACCATACCTTCAAGAAGGCATCACACCATGCCATCATGAAACATTCAACTGGAAGGGATCTCTGAGGTCATCTGCTCCAGTCTATACTGAAAGCATATCCAACTAGTACAAGTTGCTCAGGGTCATGTCCAGGCAAAATTTTAATATTTCAGAGCGTCTCTGGGCCCCTATTCCAATTTTTAACTTACCCTTACAGTGAATATCTAATTAGAAAGTCCCTTGCAAATTTTGACTGCTGCTTCTCATACTATTCATGTGCACCTTGGAAAAGACTCTCTCCCCTTTTGCCTACACCTTCTCATTTTAGTAGTTGCAACAAGTGGTAAGATTCCCCCCAAGCCTCTTCTTCTCTAGGCTGAGCAGACCCAGCCTTCGGCATCACCTTGTACATCACATGCTCCAGCCCAACCCCACCCTGAGAGCCAGTCTTCCTTGGGCTTGCTTCTTGTAGCAAGAGACCTTTTGTTATCTATTTTAGAGAGTTGCATAATTTTACACAAATTAAAGATAAATAAATAAAGCTTATTAAAATGAGCATCTAGTAAACCTTTCTTTATTTCTTCTGTTCTGTGGGCATTTGAGAACCCCCTTTCATTGCCTTCCCTAACTAGACATGCATAATAATGATACCAATGGCTCCTATCAGAGACCATTTCTTCTCGTCACAAAGATGTACTTATCAACCCCATTTAACCTCATCTATTTCTGCAATTTCCCAAAAGACTTGAAAGGTCTGAGTTTGTCCAAATGTTATGAGTTTTGAAAATCCGTTAACTGTCCAAGGCAAGTCTCTAAGCATCTAGACCCAAATCACTCTGAAAATGCTATTTGTACAATCTCTTTTGGGATTTGTACATGATAATGTTACTTAGAGCTTCTTCCCATCACAATCTCCCTTTGTTTGCACTTTTATAGCAGTTGAAGCCAGGAGTTACTCTTTCTACATCTTAATAAAGATAAATTAATTTCAGCTAGAGGAAAGTATAAGTTAATTACATCCTGAGCATCAGGAAACAATTAACAGCTTTCTATTATACTACCCTGATTTCTAAGATATACAATTATATGCTACTGCAGAAAAGGATGTATGATTATCAAGACAAGGATCTTTTCTGAAAAAAATGAAAGGAAATTGTTCTACCACTGACAATCAGCACCATAAATAATGTTTAGCTAACATCTTTTCAGAATTCATTTCCATTATTTGTAATCCTAACTTTGAGTGATGTCTCGGCTGTGTGTTGTCAGATTCTCCTTCAAAAGAGGATGAATGTAAAAAATGTTGGACTTGGATTCCTCAGATAAGCACTCACAAATTCAACTTCCTGTGAATATTTTGCAATACTCATTGGAATTAAATAAAAAATCATTGTTTTTACTAACCATATTGTAATCATGCCTTGCATTTTGCTTGCCTCAAATCAGAGCTGAGACTGGCTTGTGAAAACACAAAGGAACATGCAGACTGGCTTTAAGTAGCCCCAGCGCTTTGAAGACAAGAGCCACAATGTGAAGATCAACAGATACAACATACAGAAACTTCTTTTTAATTGCCAAAAAACTCATTTACCCTGATACACAGGAAAGTGGTGCAGACACAGAGCCAGTGGGTTGTACAACAGCTCAGCTGAACACTAAGGGAAACACGATGAAAAAACACCCATTTTGGCAACAGCATTTAGTGTGAGAAACAAGGAAACAAATCCACACAAACCTCCACAACACGAAGTCAAAAGCTACTGCGCTAGATGACCTCTGAGTTATTGGGGGTGGGAGAATCCTTCAAAACCAGGTACATAAAATTCACAAAGGATAAACATGATAGTGCTGCTTATCAACAGAAGAGCTTTGGTCTCCCCGGATTCCTCCTGCAATGTCTCATCCAGGACAGCTGTACCTCTACCCCAGAAAAGTTCTGTTCCACATTCTCCTTCTCCATTATTTTCCACCTCAAGGTTTCTTCTATGCACTGTCCTTGACAAATATCATCTTTGAAAGACAGTTGTTACAGTGCGTGACCAGAATAATGGTGTCCACCTCCAATTCCTTTCACTGTCCCCTCCTCTTCTGTCACATCAAACACAATATTACCGACTTCACTCTCAAGCTCCCCTCTTTGCTATCACCATCTTAGGTGGGTTGGCTTTTGATCTGACCCGCCATTTAGTTACAGTTTTGTCATTTGATTTTTTATCTTCAAGTGGGCATCTCTGTGCTTACTGCCTTAATACAGGAGGCACCCTCACCCAAACAGCCACAGAGCTGTCTGGACGGAGTCACCCAAATCCTGTCCAGCTGTGACCTCTACCAAAAACCGGACATGTAAACAAGGGTTGAGCTGGGGAAGAAAGGATGAAAGGGGTAAGAAGGGCCTCCTGGACTGGCAGAGCTGTACTATAATGTCAGGACTTGATTCCCTGAGAAACCAACCTCACTGCAGGGTTGGTGGGGTCTGGAAACTCCCCATCCCGTGACTCCAGGCGAGCTGACCTTACCACTTACTGCCATTGGTGCTAGTTTGACACAACGATAACCTGTCTGAGCTCCCCAGAGTGTCCACCGTGAGCTCAGACACACACCAACGCAGTGCACCAGCCAGATAGCAGGATCCCCAGTCCAAGGGAACTGGGCTGCCCTTTTCTGCAGCAGCAGCCAGACACATCGACGCAACACCACTGTAAAACCCACAGCATAACCCACAGACCTATCTCTGGCTCCTCACAGAAACCAAAAAGCCCTCATCTGCCTGCGAAACCCTGTGACAGTGCCATGGTAGCACAGGTACTCACCCACACAATTGCAGGGAAATGGAGAATTACAGCTTTATGTGAAAATCCACTTCTATATTCACTCTGAATTAGCAAGCCCAACCAGGAACACTTTTTATTTATTCTGAACTACACCTTTGAGATCTGAATGCATTTACTGGATTGAGACACTGCTAAGACATAAACTATGAAGACTGTAAAAGGCTGGTGATTAAGGTCAGGCTTGCATTCTGAAGCAGCGCTGCCACACTGGTAACACAGTGACATGCTGGTCATACGAATTACATAGTACAAATTTCAAAACATATGAAATGTCAGTATTTGTACCTCCATTCATACACAGTAGTAGGATAAGAGTGCAGAAATCAAGGTAAAAGCCTTGAAAAAGAATAAACCTTGCTACCTGTCTGGTAACAACATATGCACTGGGCAACTAAACACGATTTTTATAGTCTCTCTTCTACTGAAGTCTGAAATTTTTTAATGGGAATCCAGCAAATTGAGCCCTGAAGGGATGGTCAAGCAAACCTAGCAGTCGCTGCTGCCACTGTTTCCTCTCCCTGTCTTTGACCATGTGTTTCTGCTGGCTCCCTTACCCCCGTGCTGGCACTGGTTTGACTTCATGCTGAACCTGTTTAGAAAGTTAAATTTTTCTTACTTGGCTTCAGCTGCTTCAGTTCCCTGAACTTCTGATCCCAGGAGAACATCAGTGCGAAGTGCAAGGGAAGCGATAATAGCAGGGCAGTAGCAGCCTGCAGTTAGAGCTGCTGTATCAGTAAACCACAGCCTCAAACCATACGTGTTTCACTGACATGGGGGAAGCCAGCACCCATTTCTCGCCCTGCACTTCTTCAGAGAAAGCTTTTATGTGGCCATGTGGTAAATTGGTTTGTAAAACTGACCCAACTGAAATACCAACCTTCCAAAAGCCCTGCTGATCACTCCTCCAGAGCAGGTCACCACATAGTGTGGCCCGGAGATGCTTAAGACATTGAGAATGAGGGGAAGCACAGAGGAGGGAACCAGGAGGCAGAAACATCTATTTAATTCTGGTTGTTTATAGAGTAAAATTATTTAAAATACATGGTTTATCTGTCTTGACTATGCTCAAGAAAAAAAACAACAATCCATTATTAACACATGAAAGACATCATTCCCTCAATAAATGCCAGTGGTTCTGCTGAGACCTGAAGCTTTGCAGTTTCTGTCTTTATTAACCTTTAGAGTCCCAATGCAGTTCTTCTTCAAGGACCGGCTACATGACCCAAATCTGACTAGCTCTTGCTTCTTCCTCAGCCTTTCATCCCCCTTGCCCATTCTTTATCAGTTTAACTTCTTTCCACATAAGTTTATTTTGAGGAGATGACTGGCCTTGCACACAGGGGAAAAAAGTGTCTTTGAGTTAGCACAAGGACTCACACAAGCCTGCTCTGCCAGGATGACAAAGGCAAGAGAGTTAGCAGAACCACAATACAAGGATTATAAAAATAAAAAGCAGAAAGTTAGGAGAGCCTGGTGCCTCAGCAGGGAATGTGTCTTTCTGAGAGCAGACCCTAAGCCTGGAGCCAGCACTCAGTGCCTGGACACTTAGAGATGGGGTGGAAGAAGTCTATGTCAGGAACTTGGATGGACTGCAGATAGGCTAATATTAGCTGCTGTGACAATATCTTTCACTTTCTTAAGTTTTACATCACAAAAAGCACAGAAATACTGTGAGTTTTACACTTCAAAAATTACTGGAGCATATAGATACAAGAAATACCTCAATTAAAATGACATGCACCAATTTCTCCCTAGTCATTGTCCATCTATCCAGTAGTGAAAACTGGCTGCCCTCCATTCTGGCTTCAGTCTGGTCTCTCACTTTACAGATGTGACTTTGGACCGAGAAAAGAGCAGACTCTTTCCTGAACACAGTATCCAGAGCTCCCTACCTATCCTAGGGCACACAGTATCCTCTCTGCATCTCTACATTTGGGAGCTATTTTTCTCTGTGCTTTCGGGATGCCACTCCTGGGCTCAGTGTCTGATCCCCCAAACCAGAAATCCCAATCGCAACACAGTCCCACTTTGGTGGATTCACACAGACCATCCCTCACCATCCAGAAACCACCACTGCTGCAAGAAACCACTACCAACTGCAGCCAATATTTATGTTGCAAGGGCTTCATTTTTTATCAGAGCATACAGTGGCTGCCCCTGTTGGTATCCAATAAATAGCTCAGTTTCCAGGGCACTACAGCTACACAAATAGTAAATAATAATGGCAAGTGACAGGAGACTTCTCTGTCATGGTGCCAGACTGTGGCCACTGCTCCCACAGAAGCAGGGGTCACGTAGTAAATGCAAACTTAAACTGATTTTGGCATATTCATGCTGCCTTCCCTGCATGACCACCAACGTTGAAACAAGTTTCCTTTGCTTCTTCATAGACAGCTACTCTAATGTAAAATACATAAAAAAATCTTCTTGTGCATGCTACACATGTCAGCTTGCCTGCTGATCTCTGCCAACCTGAGACGAAAGTTAAAGATTGACTCCATCTGGAACGGAATACATAAAATATGCACTTGCACAACATTCGCCTTCTTGTGTACGTAGCGAAAGAGTGATCGCTGTTTGCACGTGCGTTGTTAACTACTTGATCTCTGAGCTGTGCTTGAGGAAAGCAGCTGATGGGAACAATTGAATTATTAAAAGGCACAGCTAAAAGGAAAGAACTGAGCAAATAAAAGCCTTGCATCTTCATTTCTAGAAATGTTGAATAAGCTACAGTTTTACTGAAGAACATGAGAAACTGCGATTCCTGGAGCAGGAATCATATATCCTTAGGACTTGTCATTAGAATCAGTACAAATGGGCAAGATTGAAACACTTGAGAGGATGCATCAGGCTGGAACCTCACAGAGAAGATTGCCAGTTTTTGGTTGCTTGAGTTTGGAAACCAAGTTGATGAAAGTGAAATCATTGGAGCCAACTCTGGAGCACTCTATTCCACAGCGATCTGATGGTATAATCTCCTGTGTTCTATTCACCTTGAAGAAGTCAGCAGACAAGGGCTTTCTCAAGTGAGACATCTGAAAACTACTTTCATCAGGGTTAGTTTTGAACCCAATCAGGAACTCTTGGCTAAGGGAAATGCAACCACCAGTGAACTACTAAGGAGGTTGCAAGACAAAGATGCATGGGGGAGAAAAACATATCATCCCCTCAGGTGGAAGTACAGTATTGGAATGGCTTAGGCAGATTAGAAAATCTTGGCGTAATGAATTCTCTTCAAATGTCACAAACATTTGTTTAATGTCTAAAGATCAGTCAGGACCTGACTTGAGAAGAAGTGACCTCCTAGACAATTGTGTATCTCAAATCCTTACATTCCTTTCAGAGTCTAAGCTTACACTAGAGTGTTAATACACTTTCTAAACACAGTGATAGCATTTGATAGAGTATGTAACTACACAGTTTATATAAGTCTATATCATAGCAATGCATTCACACTAAGACTCTTTTGATACCATTGCTCTAGAAACTGTTACTGTTATGTGCCCTGGGCTCTTTGCACCTTAGGATGCTAATGAACTTCCAATTCTACCACCGTGAAAAAAAGTTGACTATTTATTGCTCCGAGTAAGGAAAAAAGTTGCAGACCTGTAGGTCCTTGACTCTGAAAGTTACGCACTCCATTCATTATGTCTTCTTAAAGTGATAATGTTCCTGAAGTGAGACCTTTAGAAGACCAGTGAAAACCGGTTTTGTTTTACAGCTTCAAAATTTGTAGCTGCTTACCGTGTAAAACCTCCTTTGTAAGACAAAACTCATCAAACAAACTCTGATAAAAAGGCAAACAAATTTCTGTTGAATCATATCTTGTTTTTTGTCTCTTCTGAAAGAAAGAAAACTCTCTAAGGAACGTGCTTCATATTTCCCCACGCAGAAAGAAAGATTATGGGGAATTATAGGAACTGGTCTATCAAAATCACTGGCTCCTCTAACAAATCTCATAATTATTTAATGAACTCTCAAATGGAAGTATGAATCAGGAAGACGTCGCTTCTTGGGAAAGCTAGTGATAAAGAGGCATCCAAAAGTCTGCAGACACATTAAGTGCCATTCAAGTTACACCTACTACAGAGAACTGCACTAAAAATACAATGACAATTTTAAAAAAAAAAAAAAAAAGGAGAGGAAACAAAATAGGTATTCTTTCAATATTGCTGTTCAGTCAACTGAAGTGTGAAGATCTCTGAATTATTAAGCTCACTTTATGCAAGCAACGAGGAACTCGGGAAATACATGAGATTTTTGGTGACAACCTGGCTTCAAGACACGGTTAGCAGAAAAGGAAGAGTTCAGACACCCCTAATTTGTAAGACAGGCAGCCAGCATGTGTATCGTGACATGCCCACTGAAAATGCTTTTGGTTGCCAGAGGGCAGGATCAGCTCTAATCAAGTTAATACTCAAACCTAGCAAGAGATAAAACTGTAATCTTTCTGCCAAACAGTGCTGAAATGGGCACAACCTGTTGCCTCCAATCAGGAGGGAAATGAGCTTAGAATTGCTCTGCTTTTGATAAAATTCTTATCGACTTCAGTAGTGCCATTGTATGTTCTATTATTAAGCTTCCAACACTGACTATCCAAAGCATTAAGGATGTGATACCTTCCTTCAAGCACTCCCAGCAAGGCCAAGGAAGCCCAGGGACATTCACTTCCCAGGGCCATACCAGGCAGGGATTTGCAGGCAGGGATGTAGTGGGATGGAGGCTTCAAAGGGATCTCCCAGTTCCAAGGAAGCTGAAGGCCCTGTGATCCCCTCAAGCACAGCTTGCAGCTTCTTCAGGAGACAGTTCCATACTCATCACTTCAGCTTCCTCAAAAGAGAGAGCTCACCACTCAGCAGGTATAAGGTCTCTGAACCTGCAGCAGAACAGAGGGAAGAGCTGGGGTTTTGGGTGTTTGGAGCTTTTAAGCCAGTCAGAGACCCCACAGTTTGTCCTTGAAGGTCCATTAGTGCCTGCAAAGCCCATAGCTTGAAAGTGCGCTTCCCAGCTCTTGCCTTGCTCTTCCTAGTTTCTGCATGAGAGCAGAAACTGCCAAAGGGTCTGCTGAGTCTCACTGATCATTTAGAGGCTCACCAAGACCCAAACTTCAGAAGTCCTCACTTCAAAAAATATGTTTCTATTAACCAAAGGTAAGAGTTACACAGTTGCTCAGACAGCTACTGGGTATAGAGGCAAAGGACACTACTGCATGTAAAAATTTACCATGTTGGCTAAAATATAGCTCAAGATCCTGTTTCTTTTTCCATAAATCACCCCACCCACGGACCAGTATTTACCGTGCCAGCTGCTGACTCTCTGGGTGCCAGCAGCCAACTCCCTGGGTGCCAGCTGACAGAACACACATTGGGCCAGAGCTCCTGACCCCGCAAAGGCAAAACACACATTGCAAGCAACTGAGGGACAGGAACAAAGAGAAGGAAAAACATCTTTGGCTTCCTTGTCTCCCTCCGCTAGCCAGTATGCACTTGCCTGGGGACAGGAAGGGGACAAAGGACTTCCATCCCCTCCACCATCACTGGCAGTGTGCAAAGCCAGGCTTCCCAAGGTGTGCCACAGGCAACTTTAGCCTCACTGCCCTCAAGTCCCTGCCAGAGAGGGACAGATGTACAAGCACAGGAACGAGAGTTATGAGGCAATGCATGAGGCTGGGGTGAGATGGCCTGTAGGAACTTTTGTAAGGAATTTAAATTAAGCAGCTCTGATAAGTATTTGAGTTTAGACACGTGCTGTTTGGTCTAGTACAAGAGTGCTTTAAATACTTTCATTTGGTTGGGTTTGTGTAAGTAATGCCATGCCCATAGTTTCATTTTACACTTTTACTCCGCAGTTATGTGTTCATCTTGCAGTATGCAACACTTGCTCACATGCACTTTCACCCAAATACACACACAATCACCTGTCTGTCTGCATCACTCCTGCTGGAGGCTTATCTTGCAGTTGTAAGCATCACTAAGAATAGAGTACAGTATGTTTCCTTGAGTGCATGTGTGCTGGTTTTCTGTCATCTGTTTGCCTGTTCCAAAGGTTGCTGATATAGCCCGTCTTTGATTCTGAAAACTCGCCACGTTTTCATTTAGCATTAACAATTATACACTTATCTCGGACAGGGAAAGGAAAACTTCTTAGCAGGGTTTGCTAAAATGTATCTACTTTTCCATCACTTATTTTATGACTTCTATTGTCTGGAAAACTTCAGAAAACTCACTTTTTGCATAGACTACCCCAACAGAGAAACAGAATAAAGTTAATAAAAAATTGGAGAAAGATAAGATAAGTGTGAGTGCAGTTTCACAATACAGTTCCCACCGACCCAACAACTCCCAAATGGGATATTTTGCCTCTTCTATACCACCTCCTCTTCTTGCTCCTGGCTCTGCAATCCCAGCACCTATCTTCTGTGGGTGCTGGAAGTCAGGAGATCAGAAAACTAACCTACCCACCCAATCCCCTCACTGGATCTGCTTTCAAGAACGCAAGAAGCACACAAGCAGGCACAAGGGAGGAGATGCGGCTACACTACTGGTGAGTAGGAAAAGGAGTGGATCCTCCCATTCAGCAGTAGCCACACATTATGCATGCTGACTTGATCATGTACCCACAGCCCCAGCAGATCTAGGCCATTTCTAACATAGTTGCAAAGGAATGTCCATAGGTAACTTCACAGGGTCCAGAATGATTATTTTGTATCTGCAGATCATCCGGCCCAAAAAGATGCCCATGTTGCATGACCTTAATAAATAAAATGACAAATATCATCCTTGATTGTGACACTAGTGAGTTGATACTAGGAGCCAGATTTGTTGACGTTTCCTTGGTCTTCTCCTTAGGGAAAAATTGCAAAGCTTTTGCTTTTACATTTACCTATGAGGTATACAGAAAGATTAATGTGATCTTAAAAATTTTGTATCACCCACAAATCTTCAACTTCTAGTGGCATAAATTTGAAACAGCAGGATTATGATTCACCACATGGATGAGAAACTTTCCACCAAGTCCACCATGCAGAGCCTGCGCCAGCGCATTCTGTCACTCCACCAAAACAACATTTATTTCCCCACTATCCTGACCAATGGTGTGCACCGTGAGGTGTCAATGTTCCTTACCTTGTGGATGCAAACAGTAACAGTGTCTGTACTAGTAGCAATGATGGCACCTCCCAAACCAAGAAACATTTCTATCACTTTGCAGTGTTTATCTGGCATTTGAGCAAAAAGATTTTTAAAAAATCAAGCAAAAACTACTGGGAAGTTATTTTTACAATCTCCTTCTAGTTACATGTATAACACATTACAATGGGATTTTTCTTTCTCAATCACAAGATGTTCCATCACCAAGTTGAAAGCATTAAAATTTATTTTTCTCCTCTCCAGTGTATGGGTACAGCTGGCACACTAAATACCTCAGAAAAGTTAAAAATTAACTGAGTCAGGCATTTTTGTTGAAGGTTCCCGTGCCTCAAAAAACTCCAGTCACAAAGCACTGTTAATTACTGCTGGCACTGACAGTAGGGATCCCCTTCCATCTGCTGGGACCAGCTGATCCAAAATACAAACAAGCCCTCTGAGTACAGCGCAGCTCCGCGGAGCCAGCGCCGGCAGCAGGGGGGCTGTGCGGGAGCGCTGCCCTCGGCCCGCCGTGGCTCCCCATGGGGTGCCGAGACACTTCATGGCTCACCGTTTGGTTTCTCTGTGTGTTTTAATCTTTAAAGACGCCACACTCCTTCGGCATCGCTTGATGCCTTTGGTGACGCAGCAGCCTCTCTCCGGCCGCCTCCCGCTGCCCGCAGGAGAGCAGCGGTGCCGGCGGCAGAGCCCCCCGGGCGGTGCCTGACCGACCTCCCTGCGCCGGCTGCAGCCCCTCGTCCTCCTCGCCGCTGCTGCCCGGGGACGCGAGGGAAGCAGGGCAGGTGCTCCGGTGCGAGGAAAGCCCGCGGGGACAGATCCTCGGCCTCCGACCCGAATCCCCCTCCCCACCTCGCCGTCAGCGGGGCTGCTGCCCACCCCGGGTACGCGACGCGTCCCCGGCAAAGCGGGAGGAAGGCACGGCTTACCGGAGCTGCTCGCCGGTGAGCAGGACCTCGGCCATGTGCTCCAGCTCCGCCGCTTTCTGCTGCATGCTGCTCATGCCCTCCTCCATCGCCGCCGGCCTGCGGGCACAGCACCGGGGTGAGGGGGCCCGGGGACCGCCGCCCCCTGGCCGCGCTGCCCCCGCCGCAGCCCCGGGGCTGCTCCCGCCCGGCCCCGGCGCCGCGGAGCTGGTGGCAGGGCTGGGAGGCAGCCACAGCCACCTCCCGCCGCTTCGGCTCACCTGAGCGGTTCAGGTCACTTTTCCCCTCGGCAGGGTCGGATCCCTCCCGCCGCTTCCCCTGTTATTGTGTCACTGGCAGGGGGGGAAAACCGCGGCGGCCGCCCCCGC
>VWZG01010010.1:437700-492338 GCA_013396735.1 Grallaria varia | reverse complement strand
ACGGGCCTCGCCGAGCCAGCAGCGCCCCCCCCCGGCTGTCACACAGCGCTGCCCCCGCGGGAAGGGGCCGGATCCCCGCCGGGGGTGCGAGCCGAGGGGCTGCTCCGCGCCGCCGCCTCCGTCGGGCCCCGGCGGCGCACGGAGTAGGGCAGCGCTCCCCTCCCGCAGCTCCCGCCCCGCGGGTGCAAAGTCCCCGGGCCTCCCTGCAGCGCGGGAGGACGGGCTGCACGGAGGGGCAGCGCGGCGGGAGAAGCCGAGCCCGCTGGGCGGACAGGGATGCTGCGCCGCCCGCGCAGGTAGTGCGGGATGCGCCCTGGCAGCGACCCTTAGAGATGCAGCGCGGGGCAGGTCGCAGAAAGGGAGCCGGAGATTTGGGGTTTCACCCTCACAAACTGCTACTGCCCTCCCGCTGTCGCATTTCTGTTCTTCTGCTGCCTAGGGGTTATTTTCAGAACCTGGTCCCCTGCCCACCTCAACTCTTTGTCTCCAGGTGACAGAGGATGCAGAATTCTTAAGGGTAGAGGAACATTTAGTCTTGGCAATGGGAAGAAAATTGCAAGGTCATGAACACTGTCAACATTTTTGATGGGGCAGTGCACGGGGGAAACCCCAGCCTTTTTTAAAAAAAATCCAGGACGAACCATCTTCTGCAGTGGTCCAACCACGGTTTTCGTCTACAAACACATGCAATAACTTGCTTGTCTATTCATTGCCTTTATTTCTGCCTGCATATATTCCGTGTGCATGGAAATGGCATCTGCTAAAGTACTTGCAATACTGTCATCGATTCAGGACCAAAACGGTAGTTTCACAACCACAAGAAGAACTCAGAGAGAATCGGATGAACCTGGTAGTAACCAGACTGCAGACAACAGGAAGAAGGTGATTCTTTGTGTGGCCAATAGTAGGCTTGTGGTATTTATTACCAAAGGGAGCCCTGGATGTTAAAGAATGGACTTGAAACCAAGAGTTAAAAAATACTTGGAAAAGAAATCTACAGAGGGTTACTAAGCAGAGAGCAGCCACATCCAGCTCAGGAAATTCTCTGTTCTAAAAATAATTGTCTTACAAGGCAAGCACTTGTGTGGCATTTCATATATGCTTTCCCTGCTGTTTCTTAAGCATCTGTTTATAGCCACTGGGATAAATTCAGGACTAGATGGACCTTTGGTTTAATCCAGTAGAGTCCTTCTAATGACCGACTTTGTGGGTCTCAAAGAGCACAAGATATCCATGGATGGCAAAGGTAGAAAAACACAATCTTCTTATGTTTCATTTGTGGAATGAGCCAGGGAGAGAGATGTTAGGACTGCAAGCACTACACCTTGAGATCACTTTCTGTGAATTTAGAAGACATGCATTTAATCTGAATACTTGCAAACATCCTCTAATTCCACTAATACTATAAACATAAAAAGTACAGATTCACAGAGCTGGAAACAATAAGAGAATTGAAACAACCGTCTCATCTGACCTTACCTCAGGACAAAGAACGTACACAGTAATTTTTATCAAGCACTTTATCACATGGCTGAAGGAAAGACAATTTCTTGTGAATGTACATTGCAAACCATTTCTGGGTAACTCCTTGTCTCTGTCACCTGGGTTTGGCTGATTTCAGCCATTCAGCGTTGCTGGAAGGAGATACATTGTTCTTCCAGGCTCTGACAGCACAATCTGCAATGTGTCTTATGCTAGTTTTCTCACTTTTAGAACCACTGCTTACTGCAATTCAATTCACTAAATAGGCAGAAGTGCACCAGAAAGTGGACAGTTTCTTCTAAGCTAATGAACAGAGCTGTGCAGAGTTTTGTAGGGTGCAACGAGCACCAGAGCTGACACCAAGGTGGAGTGAGCCTTGGCAACTTGAAACAGGAACCAAAGAGGTGGAAGAGGAAGAAGAATCTGTCTTTCTGCAGTGACAAGGTATTGTGACAAGGTATTTGTGAAACTGCAGCCTGAAATCCATATCTTCTTCCCTTGCAGTCTTGCAATTTGGAAAATGTAGGCCAGTGCAATTTCCTGTACTGAATTATTTAATGATGATAGACCATGTTTGCCTTTGCACACTGGTATCCCATTTGTAATTTGTTCCACATGTTCACATTGAAATTTCTTACAGTTATCTTAAGAGGAGGGAATTGGGTATCAGTCTCTCCAAGCCTGGTGTCACCCGAAAAATGGTTAATTAATGTAACCTTGAAGGGTCATGTTTCAGCAAAGAGCCAGTAAAAGCAACACAAAATAACCTGATTAGATGTTTGTATTTTGTTTTCCATGTACAGACTGCTATAGAACACAAGGTCTAGCAAAAGATTAGCCTGTTTTGACCCTTCCTCCCAAGGGAGACTGGTCATGGAGACAAAGGCACTCCTCTGAGAGGTGGTACAGCATGTGCAGAGTCTGAAATCCTGACAGCGAGAGAGAGAGAGAGACATCCCTCTGAGATAAACTCCAGGAAGCAGACTAATTTCTCTTTTCAGATGTAGGATCAATTTTAGAAGTTGGTGCCTATTTTATATATGAATACATGAGTTTTGCCTTAGCATGGCTGAAGTTAAGTGAGATTAAGTTAGCTAGCCAACAGTAAGGCATTCCTCAGCCAAAAACATGACAGATCTTTGAGCTGGAGCCCTGGGAGACTTCAAGACTCAACCTCCACAACATCAAGAGAATAACAAAAGCTACATACATCTGGAGAGTTGGTACCACCAGAGGTATGAGGGGAAGCTCAAGTGTCTTCCAATGACTTTTGATGATGCCAGAGGCTCTCTGGCATGCAGTAAGGTATGAGGCTGCACACTTGAACCACCAAGGTCAAAACGCTCTGTGGAACATCATGCATGAATAGGCACATTTTATCACAGTACTGAGTTTAGAAAACATGTTAGCAAGTTGTATAAACTTTCTTATCTTGTTTAGTAAATGCCCAAGTGGTGAAACACTAGATGTTTACATTGTGAAATAAGAATATTGCTTTCATGCTTTAAAGACTATTGCATCTGTGGCCTACATTTTGACTTGATAAATTAACCTGAATCGGATAAATTAATTTTTCAGTCTCACTAATAAATTTTCTGTGGGATTATTTTAACACAAGACATCCACATGAAAGAATTACCAATATTGATGTATATACTTCTCATTTCTCCTATATCCTTGTTCCTGACTCCTGCATAAGGTGGTTTATCTTTCCCTTGCTGGGATGACTTGTGCTTTTTAAACAGGAAAACAACACACATGCAAAAGATGGTGAAGCACTTCAGGGACAAAAGGCATTCGCAGGTGAGCTGTTCGATGGGTCAACAGCTTTGTTTTTCCTAACATCTTTTGTATAAGAGAGTATCATGCAAACATCAAATTTAAAAATACCTGGCCATTCTCTTTACTGAGGAAGACACATATAAAATGGTTTTTGGCTTTCAAGTTGACCTTTCATTTAAGTAGCTCTTTCAACATTCATGGGAAATTAGTGTGGAGGGGTTTTTTCTATATTCCCGTACTTATTTGCAAAGAGAGCTCACTTGTCTTTGTGTTTCAACTGGCTGACTTCCTTAGCACTAGAGGCCTGGCAAGGGGAACCATAGGAACTACCAGGTATTGTCCAATCTCCCCTCCTCTTTTCAGGCTACAGACAATAGTGTTTCCCATTCATGGCAGTGCACAGATTACATTCATTGCTGCTCTAAGTCTGAACAATTTAAGTTGTCTGCTAGGAACTGGTCAGAAGAATCAGTGCTTCTGTGATTCAAAGGACTGAATACATCTGGCCAAGCTAATTTTAGTCCTGTCATAAACCACAGGAAAAGTTAGTAAGTTTTCAGAAAAAAAATAATGGTATGTTTTAAACTTCTCTTTTTCTATTATAGCATTCAAGTTCTCCTGCAAAAGCAACCACAGTGAAATAACAGGAGGAATTTTTCACAGCCTGTCCAACTTTTCAGCACTAGTATGAGACCCATATCTGTTTAGATTCTTACATTTCATGTATCACTGACCTGGTAGTTGTTATAATAGTGAGCTAAAGTGCAGAGAAAAAGGCATTTTGATCCTGAGATATGCAGAGACAATCTGAAAGGGGCTTTCTATGCCTGTCCTGATGCAGCTTTTCCATTGTGCATTAAATGTTCAGACACTTATTAGGCCAGAGAGAGATAGCAAGATTCCTGTGCAGACTGACAGCTAAAGGACAACTAGGAGATGGGTACGTTTTAGTGCTTACTCCTGTGAACAGATAAATATTTTATAGAAACAAGCAGCTTCAATAAGATAAAAGATCAGAAATTCACATCAGACCAGTAACCCAAATATTTCCAGTTGACAGTACACTCTGTTAAAACAACATTTTGCATTACCCAATGCATGATGCCACTTGTTCTATCCACTCAAGTCCCCCTACTTTATAATACCTGGAATATTTTCTAATTCCTCTTATTTCATATATTTCTTTGTTTTGCAATAATTTTTAATTTTGAGCATCACAAAAATATTTACATATCAAAAAGCACCTGTAAATCTACCTGAAACCTCAGGTTTATCTTCGAACATTTTGTGTGTATTTCCAGTAGTTCTTTTTTCATGTGTTTGTGCTTTCTCTTTATTTTATTCTGCATTTAACCAATATCAATTATGAACTTGTTCAGCAAAATTTATGTCTACATGATATGTTTAGTCCAGGTTGTCATCTTAGACTGGTGTAGTATCCAGCTTTATGCATGGACTGGGATGTGTGAGTCAGCTGGGAAGTGTGACTAAGAGCGAAAAGGAACTGCTTTCTAAACTACTTCTCAAGTGTGAAGACAACATCTTCTAGCTAAGTGGCAGCTTCTTAAGCTGTCCCCCAGCTGTATCTGTGTTACTGCACTCTGACATCTGGTTGCAAGACCTAAAATGTCTGCTTTAAGTGTGGCTTGAACCGATGGTTTGACACTGAGTTGTGATCAGCCCTGAACCCTCGGGCATGGGGCTTTTTTTCTCCTTTGGGAGGCAACACCTAAGAGCTGAGATTCAGTCTAAGATACCTCATTGTCTTACTTGTCCTTTGCTATCTATTCCTGCTTCTCATCCCAAGTTTCTGTTCAGTATTGCTCTTTCCAAACTGCCCATGATGGAGCACACTCTGCCTTAGGTGATCTGGCTCTTCCATTTCCTGGGGTGAACGTCACAGCCAGAGTTTGGGGTAGGTGATGGGTGCAAGAACGCAGTGCGCATGTGGCTGGGGATATGTGGTTGTGGTGGCAGGAATAGACGCGGTTTGACAGATGCCAAACAGCTGCTTTTATAAGGCACAGAATCATAGTTCTCATAGATTGACAAGGTTGTAATAAAAGAAAGTCTTTGTCAAACAGTACTCTCCCAAACAGAGGTTTCAGCAATATCTCTATCCTTAGCCACATCCCATCCTGTCATTAGGTGAGACTGTGCGACACAAAGAGACATTCCATGGCTGAGGAAGCCCTACCAGTGGAGCTGCTCCTCCAGCTGACAGACCTCTCGGGGGGACATTTGCCATTGTGCTACCACTGCTGAGACATATCGGAAATGCTACAAACCGATGGCATCATTGAGCTCCACTGGGATAATCACCACCAGCAGCTACTCTGGCTTGCCCAGCTCTTGTTTGCTCATGTCTGCAGAACGAACTGTTCCCAGTAGATAGCGTTTAATTGCTCTGCCACCCTGTGGTGCTTTCAAGAATTTAAGTACGAGAATGCCTATTAGAAAATTGTTGCGAATTGATGCAATAAATGAAAAAGACTGTTAAATTAAGCTAATGGTAATTTTATAAGGGAGTAATCGTGAGACAATACAGTTTCCGCACACAATTAAAAATACAAACATACTTGATTCCATCATTAATCTCCCTCCACAATGAATACCAAAAATAACTACCCAATCTAATCACAATGAAAAAATAAAGTCAGTAAAACACTGGATAACTTAATAGTCTCTTCTATGAAAGTACCTTACATGGACCTGTTTGTCTGAGACCTCTCAGGTTCTCAAAATATTTCTAGATCTCTAGAGTGCTGAAGCAAGGAGATAAACTCCATAGAACATGATTCTAAAGTAACTCAGTATCTGCATTGTGCTGAGATATAGCAAAATGATAAGCTATGACCAGTCCCTTTACTGAACCAAAGAGAAGGTATTTTTAGTGCTATTGACAACCAGAATTCTTCATGGAGAAAGAGCTCTGCTGCAGCTCTGCATCAAGGAAACTGGATGCCAGAGGAAGGAGGCACAAACAGACAGAGCTGGGATGAAACAGAAAGTTTTCTAATTAAAAAAAAAAAAATGGATTTCTTGAAATAGAGAACCTAGTAACTATTGCCAAGGGCTGACCTGTAGTGTGAACACTGTCCTGCTCTCAACACCTCAGCAGAAAAAAGCATCAGAAAATCAGTCTGTAGTTGTTGTGCCCAAGAAGAAGATTTCATGAAGGTGCATTCACCCAGGGAAGAGGGGTGAAATGAGGATAAAAAGGTACAGGAAAGACCAGCAAAGAGGAAAGGATTGGAGAGAAAAGTATGCCACTGAGAACAAAAGTAGGACTTGAACTGAAGGAAACAGAGGGAAAGAAGAAGGAACAGTAGCAACAAAACCAGTCTGAGGTAGGAGGCGGAAGGACTAAATTGTCTTTGTGATGTCCCTCAGAGCTTTCCCCTCTGTATTACACTGGCTTCACAGTGGGATGCTGCCTGTCTCCACAGCAACTGTCAGAGAGACAAGACCCTCCCTCCCTCCCTCTCTGCACTGACTCCTCTCTCCGGAGAGGAGCCCTCCAAACTGTCACTCTCCCAGTATATCAATACAGAAAACTCGCCTGAAAGCATCTCAGAAGACCCACTTACTGAATGTCCCCACCATGAAATAGGATCAGTTACACCGGTGCTTTTTCTATAACCCAATTTGGCAGACCCCAGCACCCACTGCCTCAGGAATGGAACATGCATAAAAAATTTAATGAAAGATTTCTAAGTATTTAAATTGTCTTTGATGTTTTTCTCATTCAAACTATTAAATTTGGGAGGAGAACTCATTTAGCTCACCAAATAGGGGCCTGAAGGGCTGTATCTCCCCTCATGCCTCACACTGCATCTCTTGTGAAGCAGTTCATGATGACAGCAGCCCCATCACCCACTTACCGGAGTTTGCCAAGGAAAGGCAATTCTCTTAGGTAAGGACTGCCTCAAAACTGAAGACCCAGTCTCCAGCACTTAGAAGGGAGAAGATGAGAAGACAAAGATGTCTCCTAACTGTATAGACAGCAAATTGAGTTTTCTGAGTCAAGAGTGATTGCAGATCGGAGATGCCAAAACATCCAGTGAATGGAAAGGTACTGCCCTTGTCCTGGTTATGATTTACCACATGATGTCAAATTGTTCAGCGTCTCAAGACACTGACAGCCCTTGTGATATACTCACTGCTACTCATTGCTCACAGAGTCGTAAGAAAAAATTCCAGCTTCTCATTGACACAGTGATTACAATGGAAAAATGTTTGTCCTCATGACAAACTGTAGTATCTAGCAGCAGGAGAAAAAATACAGATGGTTAGGAACTTCACAGCAAAATATCAAAAATAGAATAGATGTGGGATCGTTAATGCTTTAGGCATAGGCCTCAGTAATACCTGATGAAGGGGGTAAATGGAAATCTTCACAACAAAATGTTTCCTGCAGAGATGTCTGCAGAGTTTTTTCCACTTTCATGTCAGGTTGATGGTTTGGGGCTAAAAAGGGCATGGGACTAGAAGGGCTCCTAGTCATACTGGGGAGCAGGATGGGAAGAGTTTAGCACCAGGAGGAAAGTAGAGAAAGACAGAACTGAGTTTACTGGCAATCCTTGGATGGTTACAGCCTGAGATCTCATTATTTGACTGAGAGTGAGACTAGAAGGTCCTACAAGCAAAACCAAGAGAAACAACTAGAATTTAACAGAATCAGATATTTGTTCTGCAGTTTACAGTTCATTCTGGCATTAGGTTTGTTGGACAGAGTTTTTATGATGTGTTCACTTGTATTGTTGTTTTATTTTTCTCCTATGTAAGGTTTCTGCTCCTTTTGTTACATGAGCTTTTCCTCTGCTGTCTTCTTCCCATTTAAGTTTTCAACCTGCTATTTTTCACTGTCATTTTCCTCCATTGCTCTGCCCCTCCACTGTATTCTCTTCACAAACAGAATACTTGATGCATGTTCCTGTTTGAGGGATTTTTTTAATATTTTGCGTAATATGGCTATGGTTTTCACATTAATTTCATTAATCTATTTTTTATTTTAGATTCAAACAGGAAGTACAGGCATGTAGTTTGCCTCAAAAATTAAAAATAGATTAACTAAAAAAGTCTCCACTTTCTGAGGTTACTACTGTGCAGATAATAGCTAATCAAGAAGTGAGATGATATGATAGCTTGCCAGGTGACACATACTAATATTTAGAATGTCACAATTAAGATCTCCAAACTGAGCCTTGAAATTAGCCACTAAACACTCTACACAGTATTTTAAAACTATATTTAATTGCATTTATGTCATGCACCAGTGTTTACACTGTGAGGACATGCTGTTTAGCTGTTTGGCTGACTGGCTGAGACTAGGAGAAGCTATGAGTGCAGACTGGGTATCAGTTTGTTCGGATTTATCCCACCTTATCATAAAATCAGTGTGGCGTGACTGATCCTCTGGCTTTCTTTGCAATTACACATGCAGTCCTTGCCCAGAAATAACAGCAATGAAACAGGTATCTAAACACTAGTTAGCTCATAAGCATTGGGCATCTAGGGTCTTGCTTGTCACAACTGCATACAGTGAAATTTTCAAAGTAATTTTCAAACCATGTTGATTGTGTTTATGCTCTGGCTTTCCAGCTTTGTGGGTTCTTTTGGGTTTCTTCTCCAGTACTTCCAGGCCAAAACCAGTTTTTTGTCACTGAGATACTCCAAGCTGTTATATAGTTTATACAAATATTTTGGTTTGATTACAGCTGTTTATTTTCTCCTAATTTGAATATAACTGTTTTCCATATCCCTGTGGGGCTGTTAAGACTGACAAGACAGCCTTACCTGAGGTAGCAATGAGCTATCTGGTTATTCTACTAATTGGCTGAAATTTTCCTTTTTTGAGTCATGAACTCCTTAGCTCCTGCTAGGGGGTGCTTTTCTGGCCGATAGCATCAGGTATGGCAGTTTTACTGGGGCATGGAAATACAAATGAATCAAGGCCTGGAACACAGAATATGCAAGCCACTGCTTCGCTATTTTATCTTTCATTTAAAAAAAAAAATAAAAAAATTGAAGTGTGCCTGACTTAATAACCAGCTACAATGGAGAGCAGAAGAGTATATGCTTTGGTGATTTAAGGGGTCTGTATTTATTTAGGGTCCTGAACTATGACAAAAACATTGTGATTACCAGAGACAAGCACATCTAACCTTCATGAATTTGACTAATTCTTGTGTGGATCCCACTCATTTTGACTTTCATCACATCTCACATGTTCCACAATGTGTTACATAAAAAGGTCTTCTCTCCTGTTATCCATTACTTTCTGCTCATTTCAGTAGTATTCTCCCGTTCTTACATTTGAGACAGACTAGGCAATCATTATTCAATATAGCTGTGCACCATGGATTTATACCAATGGTACAATGATATTTTCTGATTAGTTTTTCTTTTCTGTTTCTTGTTTTCCTGGGAAGGAAATGTAACACATTCATTGTAGACAGTTTTCTCCCAGTGTCTCACAGGAGCCTGTGATGCACTGAAACAGCATTCAGAGCTCTCACCTCAGTGCACTTACAGCTCCAGCAGTCACCTTTTGTATTGAAACACAATGAGCACATCCAATGGGCAGGTATTTCTAGACAATGAGAAACAGTCATTTAATGAGTGAAAATGTGACACACATGCTAATTTCAAATATTGCAGATGGCATTCCAGCTGAAAAAAGAAATCCTTAAACTATGGTTTGTGAGGCTTTAATCAATATGAGCCTCTCTTGTAGAATAATCTCAAAGAAGTGTAACTGTGAACTGTGTAATTATCACCAGGCTGATAATTTGTTGGGGTATTCAGCTTTGGCACTATGCCAGTTTTTTCAGAGCTGGCTTTATATTTTTTATTTTCACAGCTACCTCTGCTGCGCTTTGAAGGACATCCTTAATTTTCTAGGGTGTACATCTTTGTCATTTAAATGCCCCATTTCATGTAGCCCAATTTTCTCACTACATTTTACTGTAGAGCTCCCAGTCACACCTGGGAAGTCATCCTCCTAATGCTCCTCGTGACTAGAGCCTGACAGTGGTAACGTGCACTGTTACATGTTATGTTATCTCCTGGTTCATTGTTGTATGTTTTAGTTGTGGAGCTCTGGAGTTATTTGAACTTCCTTTCTTTGATTTGTCACAGCTGCCCTTCATTTATTTAGCTGTTCACATCCTTGATGTTTGAGTCCTGGGAAACATTATACAGGGCCAAGAACTTCAAAGGCAAGACTATAATAATCTTCAACAATCCTTTTTTTGTTTCGCTAACTTCACTCAACATTAGTCAACCACATTCTGTTAACACTAATTTCCATTAACATTTGTCAGTTGAAAAACTCCACCAAAGCTTATCTTTGTTGAGACCCGACTTCACTCCTGTCTCACTTCCCTAGCCCAGCTGAGCATCCAGGCTATCCTTTCTACTGAGAGATGCATCTCTCAGCTGTACCCTCACAGCAGCCACCTAGAGCTTCAAATATGCACCTGGGCAGACTGATTGCAGATAGTGATTAGTTAAATTGGGATGGTTGAATAAACTGCTTCCTCAACTCTTGCTTACATTCTCCTACAGGTGAGTTTCACTGCTGCTTGTATACATTACATGCTCCTGAACCCTGACAGTTTCAGGGTTCACCAGACAAACTCAAAGTGAAAACAGAACTCACTTATACTACAGCAACTCAACAGCGAATAAATAATCCCGCAGCATGAATATGAAATAATTTCAGATCCTTCCTTGCCATAGCATGTATTTCCTTCTAAATTGACAGCAACATTGATAGTTTAGCATCTCCTCATCTTTTCTGCAATTCAAAATCATTATATGATTCATCCGTTTCAAAAAATAATTTCATGAGTTCCTAGAGAAAACAGTTTTTGTCAATTAGATCATTGCTCTAAAGCATTCTCAGTGAAAACAGAAGTTGTTTCCTGAGAAATGAGACACCTCTATAGATTTATGTCCATGTTTTTACTGGTAGGCCAGTTGATTTCTACCTCTCATAATGGATTAGAGCTGAACTCCTCTAAGTAGTCTTCAATATACCATCCAGCTGCTGATTTTCAGCAAACTTCTAGGAAATTTACCTGCCAAATTTGCTTGAACTTGAACAGCAACTTCTGCGGTGTTAAGCAGGCAGAGAAAGATGGGTGGCAGCACAAGCAGAAGCAGCATATACATTTCAGTTCCTAAGGAAACAATATAAAAAGCATTTTCAACCAGAACCACTAGAATAAACAAAACTGACCTGGAAAATTAATAACTATGACAAATGTCCCTGGCCACAGATCAATGCCAACTCCTGAATAACATCCAGTCATTTAATTCCTATGGGGTTTCTGTTAAATAGCAGAGCTCTTAAGATATAATCTTCATGAACTCATGCCTTGGATGCTATTCCTTGGCTATATCAGAATGTCTTTCTTTTATTTCTCCGAATGAAAAGGAGAAAGTAGAAACAAGCATGCAAGGTCATTGGAAAACTGCACAGATAAAGGTCTGAATTAAACCCAGTGTTATTAATCTGCTATGTAACCAGTTAGTAACTGAGTGAGAATTTACTCGGTAAAACGTGATTTTCTGGTTTACTTTAGAGGTGTTCAGGAAGAGATTTACATTAAAGCAAAATAAAAGCCTGGAACAAGGCTGTGCACATATCAGTTTGCAGCTACACGTTAGTAGCAACTGGCCAATGCTGGGGTGCCTTTGGTTTCCTGTGTACACAATGTCTGTATTTCCACTTTCCAATAACTGAAATAAAACATGAGAGTAAGATAGATGGCTGAGCCTTTGAACAAGCCTATGCACATGTGATAGAGGCAACTGCCTGATAACTTCAACACTTTCTCCAAGGTCAATTGCCTTGCTGGCACCGCTCAGCCAAAGGACCTTCTGAAGGCAGAAGATGTTTGATTCAGCCACATACAACAACAGTCGGTCTCCGCTGGGCTGGGTACTCAACTGAGCTGGCTCCATCCCACCAGCTCCTGCTTCTGGTTCCCACAGAAGAGGGCGACAACCTCCTTGTCTGCCTCATTTGGTACGGGCTTATACCAAGCACAGAGGGACTCTGCAAGCGGATGTACACAGTGTAGGGGCGCAGAGCAACTATTTGTTAGCTAATGCACGCAGCAGACAGCTAGGACCAACACGCTGCGAGGCTGAGCGTTAACACGTCCTGCAGCAGAAATCAGTGCACATCTCGGGAGCCAGTTTTCCTGGACAAGGCAGGGAAGAGGCATCCTGTGCTGCTCCTTGCAGAAGACTCCTGGTGCTGCTGAGCCATTGTCTTCTGAGTCTCTGCTTTTGTTTTCTTCTTATGGTTTAAGGACGTCAACAGACTTCCTCTTGAACCTCTGAGCTGCAGACTGTTTCCATTGCAATAACCACACATGTCTGTGGTTTTCACTCATCTCTGTCGTGGCTTTAGCTCAAATACTTCTTCACAGCTTCCTCTGGCAGAAGGAGGCCAGATCAGGCACAGCAGGAAGCCCAGCTGAGCCCTGAGTCACGGGCAGACGAACCTCCTGGTGGAAGTCCTTTCCTAAGGGATGCTGTGTGGATGAGAGCCTACAGACACTTGCCCTCAGTCAGGCTGTCTCCAGCTGTCAGGGCAGAAGGAGCTGGGGTGGAGAGGCCGGTGGGTGGCATTTGCCTCACCCTGTACCTCGCCAATAGCCAGGCCCCATCATGGTGGCTCAGGTGCTCAGTCTCCCTCTCTCCACTCTTGCTGTCATGATCTGGTGTCCAGGAAAAACTTAAGAGGGTGCCACAGCGACGCTCCAGGCTTGGGAATGAGTGGCTGGAAAGCTGCCTAGTGGAAAAGGGGTGCTGGTTGACAGCAGCTGAACATGAGCCAGTGTGTGCCCAGGTGGCCAAGAGGGCCAAGGGCATCCTGGCTTGTGTCAGAAACAGTGTGGCCAACAGGACCAGGGCAGTGATTGTCCCCCTGTACTCAGCACTGGTGAGGCCACACATCAAGTTCTCTGTCCAGTTCCAGATCCCTCACTACAAGAAGGACACTGAGGGGCTGGGGAGGGTCCAGAGAAGAGACCAGAGCCAGGGAAGGGTCTGGAGCACAGGTCTGATGAGGAGAGGCTGAGGGAGGTGGGGGTGTTTCTACTGGAGAAGAGGAGGCTCAAGGGAGGCTTTATCACTGTCTACAACTCCCTGAAAGGAGGCTGCAGCCAGGTGGGGATCGGTCTCTTCTCCCAGGTAACAAGTGACAGGATGAGAGGAAATGGCCTCAGGTTGCACCAGGAGAGGTTTAGATTGGATATTGGGTATTCACCGAATGGATAGGCAAGCATTGGAATAGGCCACCCAAGGAAGTGGTGAAGTCTCCAGGGCTGGAGGTATTTAAGAGAGGCGTAGATGTAGCACTTAGGGACATGGTGGACTTGGCAGCACCGGGTCAAGGGTTGGACTCGATGATGTTAGAGATCTCTGTTGTATTCTGCGTTTATATTTTACTTAGTGCATTTTGTAGACTTTTATTGCATTTTATTGGCATATCGAGACACACCGGGGGTTCGTCCCGGCTCAGGCCGGGCGGAGGAGCAGAGGACAGCCATGCCCGCCCGCGCCGCTTCCGCCCGCCCCGCCGTCCGCCAACCGCAGAATCAGCACGCCCTGCGCGCGCCGCCGGCGCCCGCCCGTGCCCGGGTGCCGCCATGTCGTCGCGGAGCCGCGCGGAGGTGGAGGCCACGCTGCGGACGGCGAAGCTGGACCCGGCCGAGCTGCTGCCCGCCGTGCAGTGCCTCGCCTTCGGGCCCCAGCCCCCCGCCACCGAGTGCTGCCTGCTGCAGCTGGAGCCGGGGCTCTGCGCAGAGCTGGAGGCGGGCCGCAGGTACGGCCGGGCCGCGGGAACGCCCCTGCCGCGGGACTCGGTGCGGCCGAAGCTCCGGAGGGGACGGAGCGCGATCCCCTGGGGAAGGGGCCGCGGCCCCGCGTTCGGGAAACGTTCGGACGAGGCTGTCAGGCACAGCGTGTGTCCCGGGCTGTCCTGTGCGGGGCCTGCGCTCGGCCCCCGCGGGTCCCTTCCAGCTCGGGATATTCAGTGGTCAGACCTGAATACAGGTGCTGAAAAGCTTGGGTTTGGCAAAGAGGTTATGTCTCTGGGGGAATGCTGCCGAGTTTGAGATCTGCCTGCCGGAGCTGTCGAGGTCTGACGGATGGCAGGGAAGGATGTGCGGGATCAACACAGACATGTGGTAGGATGGTTGTGTGACATAAGACTGGAACAGGAACAGATTCCAGACAAGTTTTTGATCCTGTTTTAAATTTCCTTCGCTGCAATGCCAGAGACATAACAAAAATGTTCTAGTTATGCAATATGAGAATTCCCGTCTAAAGAAGATAATTCACTGAGGTGACTATTAGTAAACATGTTCCTATTTACTGTAATATCGATAAAGTGTCATTGGTTAGTGGCTTGAATCATGCTGAGGAGGACCCCTTGGGCACAGCTGAGCTCTGTTCGTGCATGTGACCTTAGGGAAGCCAGAGGAGCAGTTTGATTAAATTGAATCTTGGCACTTAATTTAGTGTAGCCTGGGAGGAACTGAATGTTTTGTGATCCTGCTTTGGTATTATCTTGCTTTTCTCATGTCCTCATGGAGTATCTCTACTCAATCAAGTATGTGAACTGAAGAGAGGGGTTTGCATTGTCTCATCTTGAAATGTTCTAGAGGATGATTTTCTTTCCTGCTTGGAGTTACTTGCAAGAAAATACATGGTTTTGAGAGGGAATTGTCTGAAGGGCACTGCGCCATAGATACAATTTCTGTTGGCCTTTTTTTTTCCACAACGGGTCAGTTTCAGTCCTCATTGAAGAACAATTTTGGTTGTAATCTAATTTTTAGGTTTAGTGAATTAGTTGAGGCGTTAAGCATCAATCAGTGTTTTGTAGGGGTTGTGTGAATAGGCATATGAGGGGGTTTGACTGTGATCTGCATATAAACTTTGAATGCTTGTCTTTTGTTTTTCCCACACTGAAATGAGAGGAATAAAACATAGTCAATTAGATTAATTGACAATTGCATCTTTATATTTTGATGTACTATGACTGCTGCCAATGACCAGAACTGCCGTTTATAACTTCTTTGCAAATATATAAATGTGAAAAAATACCTGACAGTTTAACAGGTGTTCTTCCTGAAATAGAATTAACAATACATCTTTATTTTTGTGCTGTTTTTTTTCTCCCAGCCTAGTAATTCGTGGTGAAAAGGATGAACAAGCAGTGTTGTGTAGCAGAGATAAAACTTATGACATGAAAATAGCGGATACCTCAAATATGCTGCTGTTTATTCCTGGTTGCAAAACTCCAGAGCAGCTGAATGAAGATCCATCATCTTGTGATATTATTCATTCACAGGTATGTGTTTCTGGGGTTTTGTTTGTTTGCTTTAGTTCTCTGCTTTCTTATTCTCTATAATTTCTTGTACTTTATCCAAGATGCATATGTGAAACCTAGCTGGGATTCAGTTGCCTGTGGTGTTGCTGTAGTTGCAGGCTGCCACTGCAGGAGGATGAGTCTCCTGCAGGTTCCTTGTATATTGAACAGCTCCAGGAGAATGTCTTGATAAATATGTTTTATACACAGGGGCATGCTATACCTTAGGGCATCTAAAATGGCTCTAGGGCCCTTCTTCAGGCAACTGAACTTTATCCATAATGTATGATTATTATTGTTTCCAAGGAATTAAAATGTTAGTTTATTTTCAGTGCATAGTAATTACTTGTGGTAGGTATTAAAAGTGTTCAAAGAAAATCTAATTTCTCAGTGTTAGCAGCTGTTTTTAAAATAAGCTATTTACAGGTCGATTCTTAGGAGTGTGTTCCCCAACAGGCAGATTTTACCATGCCATGTCTGAATGTCATTTTTAAAATACAGAAATTATTTGAAGGTGTCTCTTTCAACCAGCATATGAAAACATTTGTTGGAGTGAATGATTTCAGAGTTCTCCATTTAAAGAATTTATGTTCTTTGCTCTTCTGAAGCATAGCTAATAAAATTATATTGAGAATAGTTAGGCAAATGTTATTAGTTCTTTTTTTTGCTGCAATAGCATCATTGAGGGGGTAATCCTGCTTGTCCCTAGATGACCATTATAAAACAGCACCAGTTCTGCCGTAAGGTCAGTAGTTCAGCTCGTATAAAAAGTTAATTCAAACTCAAGGAGATTAATGAGAAAGTAACATTTTTCTGTGTCTTTTTCCCCCTCTATATTTAATGATTTTACTAGTCCTCTGAAGTTGCACATCATAAAAGTGTGATTTGCTCTGGAACTATTTACAGGGCTTTATTTCTAAGAGCTTTCTTAAGCGATTTCAAAAATGTGAGGTGGTGCATTGACACTGCAAATTGTGAAACACGGGAAAAGATACTGTGTGTACTCAGTACTCTGGGGCTCCACTGCCCTTCTCCTGCAGCCTTGGTGCTGCTCTTTGTATCACTTGGCAGGCTGATACTCTGCAGCCAAAGCATCTGCCATTTTATTCACCTTACAGAGACCAGCTCATGTTGTGAGCTTTGGAACATAAATTAGAGTTATTTGGTTTCTTTTCTATGCAAAATATCTTCGTATTTGTTACCAAATTGCTCAGAAAAGAACTTGGCAGAAAAAAAGCCGAACACTGAAGTAAATGCTATTTGACGTGGAGGGGAAAATAAATCTTGGAAGTTTATCAGTAAATCAGTATTAACATGATTTTTTTGCCAAGCCAGTTATGGAATAGTTAGATTAAAACAGAGATTTCTTTGTACGAGAAGTTTTATGGATGAGTGGTTTGCTTATAGTTGATTTAAATGGAACATTATTTTAAAGTTTTAGGTTTTTTTTTTTTAATGGATTACTTCTAAAAAAAAACCCCAAGTACTCTGGTAAAGTACTTAAGGTATTTTAAAGTACCATCTAGAGACTTTTTCATGAAAGCTTTTTTTACAACGGACTAGTGGTTGGGTTAAGAGTCACAAAGCTGGAGCCTGTTCTGCCTCTGCCATTCCGTTCCCTTTTCTGTGGGTTTGGTACATATCAGAAACTTTGCTGAAACATCTCCAATAGTCTGTCCTCTTCAAAGAGTCCTCCAGGAGGTCCAAGATATACCCCATGAAACACCTCAGGATTACTCTGACAGTAAAGCTTTGGTAGGTTAGTGTTGTTGAATCAATGACAGCTGAGCTTCCCATTGCATGCTTTACATTTGTGCCTTGAATCAGGGTAAGAGATGTCTTATCAGCTGTGTGCAAGTGTAGCTTACTGTCTCTTTACTTACTGTCTGCTTTACTTGAGCTTAGGGATATGACGATTCATTAAGGCATAAAAGGACCATGAAATAGATCCTGAGCATAGAAAGAAGTGGGAAAGATAGGTATAGAGTAATACAGAAGGGGTTTTATGTCAGTAAAATAATGTAGTATTAAAACAAAAAGCAGTGTTGAGGAGGATTGTGCAGGAATATATCCTGTGATGATTTCTTATCATTTGCATGCCGAGATGAGTTTTTACCTTTGTCTTAGGCACTATGAACATATTTTATCAATCAACAGTAGATTTTTATTCTTCACTGCCTGTGGTAAATTTTTTTTATTGAGAACATTACAATGATTGCTTTGTCTTTAAAGTAGTTACCCTCTTAATAGATTGTTGTTTTCAGTGACTAGATTAACACTTTCTGCTGATAATTTTTGGTAAGCAGCTTTGAATCCAGATGGTATATTAAAATGTTTTAAGAGTCGCTGTTTTTTCTTGTAGATTGCTGGTTTCTCCAATAACTATTGGGAATTAAGGAGATGTCGACCAAAACTGAAGAAACTGAGAAAGCTTTTAATGGAAGATCCATATGAAGGGCCTGATAGTCAGAAGGATCAGGCTTTGACATTTTCAAAGGTAAATCAGCTAAGTAAATTGCTTTCTTGTAATTGGTAATGAGCACTTAAAGTGAAGATACGTTCTTAACTAGAAGAATGCCTTTGCCTATATGATTCACAGTGCTGATAAAAATTCTGGGGTTTTGTTAGTTTGGTAGGTTTTCCTTTTGACTTTAAAAACAGAAATGGTTACTTCAAAGGATTTTTTGCTGAGGCTTGGTTGAAGCTGAAACCAACAAGCCATCTGTGTGTGGTTGGACGTGCAAACATAGATGTTACTCTTCTCCCTTGGAGAGTCATGCTGCCTCTCTCTTCCGGGAGAATTAAGAGTCTGATTTCTGATCAGTTTCATAATCTTGTCCCCCGAATTGCCATTGCCACCTACTCTGATCTAGGCATAGAGAGACATAGAGCAAAATAAGGGATGGCAGAGGCAGAAGGTCTTAAATTGTCCAGAAATTAAAAGCTTTGACAAGGCTAGCAACACAACAAAATGTTATATGCAATAATATTTATTCATAATATTGAATGAATGTTATAAAAACATGTCAGTGTCTCCCAAACATTAGTGCCTACTTTGAGGACTGATCAGCATTTATCATGAAGGAGTATTATTTCCTCTGTGAACTTGCTGGAGAACAATTGGACATATCTGATACATGTAGATAAATCTTCCCTTGTCACTGATGGAACTCTAAATGGTTCTGAAAGCTTTCCAGAGGAAAACTCTTTCCTATGGGACTAATTCTCACTGGAATCCCAAACAATATGTGTGTAGTAAAGGTTTCAACTGTGTTGTTTGCTTACACTTAATATTTATCATGTGCTGGCAACCAATAAGCTACCTTTAATCTGTTTGAAAACAACTGACTGTCTTTTGGTGGCTTACTGTAAGCTTCTCATGGTTTTAGGACTACAGCATACGCAGAGGACCCCAGGAAAAGAGCCATAAGGAACTATGGCTCTGTAAGGAAGCCTGTTGCATAGTGATGTGATTTAGCACACTACAGGAAAACATAAATAGGCTAGTACTGAATTTTACAGTGAAATGATAAGGCATACTCAGATGATCACAGACATCTGTTAAGAATAAGAAATATGTTAAATACATTGTCTGGAAATTGCTGGTGTGGCTGTGATGCAAGTCAACCCATTCCATTTTATGTTTGCAAAGATGATGCAGATAATAAAAGCACCGGAGCTGAGAGCAGTGATATCTTCAAAAAAAAGCTGTTGAGAGTGCTAGCCAGGCCCCAAAGCAGGGACAAATGCCAAGGACTCCTGTGCAAGGCATCTGAATGGCAGTGTCTAACTTACAAACACACATTGATTTGGGGATAGTTTTGCTCTCAGTTGCTAGCAGTGTTTCTTTAAGTACTATATAATATGGTTGTCCCTCACTGACATAGTGATGGGAGCTTGGCCTGATGATATTTCAACAAACTAATAGGAATGGCATAGCAGGAAGCTTTCCATATTTATTAAATGCTTCTTTAATATGTGGATGTTCCAAACTTAGTGTTGGTTTGTTCCATTTGTGTTCCCGTAGTATAGTAGATCTCAAGTACTTAATCCAAAGCTTTTCTTTCTGATGGGAAATATTTGTAAGCTATAATCAACAGAACTTTAATAGTAGAGTTGATTAAGTAGGCTGTAAGTCTGAATAAAGGAATTTATGAAGCCCTATATCCAATGGATTGCTTCACTCCTCATGGTACTATCTGTTCCTACCATGTCTTTAGCACAGTGTCCACAGCACCTTCCCATCTCACCATGTAACTGTTCTGCAAGGAGCTGTGTGTTTTGTGGCTGGGTCTGTGCTACATGTCTGCTAATTTGATAGCAGACATCAAAACACAACATGTAGTTGTTAAGCTAATGGTGGAGGAAGCTTTCCCTCAGTGGAGGTACAAAGTTGGGGTTATGACTTCTGTCCAAAAGTAATAAGTGATTTGTGCTTTGCTTTTTGTTTGAATTTCACAGATCAATAGCTGTGATTTTAGGAAAGCCAGAACGTGTTCACTTTTCATTCTTGCTGGGGTACTTCACTTACAATGTCTGCTTGTGCTAATTTGACATCCTGGGCATACAGGTATATTACTTTCTCCTGACACGTAGACTTTCCTGTAGTTAGACTGGTTTTGTATTGAATAATCCTGTGAGAAAATGTTGTAAGTCACAAGAAAAGTTTCAGAAAGTGTGGTAAACCTTAGAAAATTCCGAGTCTGGAGCAAAAAACGTCTGTCTTAAGTCTTCCTTCATGCTTGCTGAAGCAAAGCAGGACAAAGAATAACCTGCTTTTATTTCCTTATTTATTTTCCCCTCATTGCAGTATACAACAGAAGATTTGTTAAGTCTGATTCAAGCAAGTGAAGAAGAAATACTCCACCATTTGCAGGTTATAGATGCCTGCAAAATTGAAGGTATTCATCTCTAAAGAATGTTATTGCTTATGAGGAAATAACCCTGCTATTTTCCCCAAAACACGTCTCCTTTTTCTAAGGCCCATTCCACATCCTTGCCTTTCAAGGTGCAAGTTACTTCAGAGTTTCAAGATCTGCTTCCATAGTTCTATGTCCTCCACTGTTGTGAAGCTGATCAAAAGGATAAAGTCAGGCAGGCACTGCCACTCTGTCTCTTCCCAGGGTAATTCCTTCTTTGTTGCTACAAACACTGGCATCAGAGTATCCCACCCATAGCATGAATATTCTCTTCATGAATGAGTGGGTACTGCTTTCTGGAATTCTAGAGGCAGAAACAACTGATCCTTAGGTAATCCCAGCCTTTCCTAGTCCTTTTTTTCCTCCCAGACTGGGTTTATCTTAGTGTCTTCCTACCATATGAGGCAAAACATGAGCAAGAGCCTTACCTTGGGGCAGGTCCTACTCATCCTTTATTTGGCCATGCCCAAACCCACACTGGGACACCAGGTGACAGCAGCCCTTCAGTCATAAACTGACAGAGGGAAGAACCGAGCTCTGCAGGTTGTCAGGTCCAAATTCCTGCTTTAGAATAGCACCAGCTTGGAGCTGGCTGCTCAGGGCCTTGCCTGATTGAGTTCTGAGCATTTCCAAGGATGAAGATCTCATACTCTCTGTCAGGCTGTTCCAGTGTTTGACTATCTACAAGGAGAAAAAAATTCTAGTAACCAGCAGGGATTTCTCTTGTTACCTCACATCCCATCACTGTGCACCACTGGAAATAATTCTGCCCCATCATCCCTGACATCTTCACTTACACAGTGGGATGGTACAGAGACAACTTCCCTTGTCAGTGACACCTGCACAGCACCATTGTACCACAGCTGTGCTTTGTTACATCTGGATTTTTGTGGACCTGTCACTTTGTAGGGTTAGTGCAGCCAGTTCTGTTCACGCAGTTCTGTGCCTGAACTAATTATTAGTTTTTTCAGGTCTAATTCATCTTGGGATGGGATTTGTAGTGCCTTGTATCTGTGGCAGTTAATCTACATGAAGAGTTATGAATAATTGAGATGATTAAATTTCATTCTCCTTTACATTTGCTCTTATTAGTTCTTTTTCTCAGTTTTAATCCCAGAAAAGACAGAATGCTGCTGCTGTACTTTGTAAAGGTGTGATCTAAACATCCAAACTCCTGTAATGTATCTTAATGGAATTAAGGTGTTAATATTTTTCTGCTAACAGTGTTTCGTGGTCTTCTGTTTGGCAGGATATTGGAGAGTTCTGGAATTTGACTATGAGATGAAACTCTTGGATCATGTGACTCAGCTAATAGACTCAGAGTCCTGGTCTTTCAGTAAGGTTCCATTACGTACCTGCCTGGAAGAACTTGGATCTCTAGAGCCCAGGCAAGCAATTATTTTTAGTAGTTAAAATTGCCTATGTTAATTATTAACTAATACTAATTGCAATAATTATTAACTGTATATTCGAATTACAGTCTTGCAAATCTAGATTCCACTTACCATGGTGTTAATGATACATTGTCTCTAAAAATATACAAAGGTGTTAGTAGTTCAGACAGATAGGTTAGTGAAGTGATTTTAGTGTCTCTTGGTAGTATTTCCATTGATTCAATGGTAGAAACATTAGTGCTGAATTGTAAATGATGGAGGTAGCATGTACTTAAGCTGTAAGTTGCCGATCATCTTGAAATGTCTGTTCTGAACCTATAGCTAGCCAAAAATGTTTAGTTTACCTGTTGCATACTATCTGAGATGTGGAGATGTTTTCTAGTATAATACTGAATTCAGAAAATGTCTACTATTCAGTAAGGTTTAATTAACTGCCAAATTTTTTACTTGTATCATAGAATCTTTTAGGCTGGTAAAAGGCATTAAGAACATTAAGTCCAACTGTTAACTCAGCACTGCCAAATCCACGACTTAAACATGTCCCTAAGTGCCACAACTACACATCTTTTAAATACCTCCAGGGATGGTGACTCCAGCGTTTCCCTAGGCAGCCAGTTCCAGTGCTTGACAACAATTTCCATGAAGAAATTTTTCTTGTATCCAATCTAAACCTGCCTTGGTACCACCTGAGGCCATTTCCTCTTGTCCTGTCACTTGTTTTCTGGGAGAAGAGACTGCCCCCATCCTGGCTACAACCTCCTTTCAGGGAGTTGTAGACAGCGATAACATCTTCCCTGAACCTCCTTTTCTTCAGGCTGAATGCTCCCAGCTCCCTCAGCCTCTCCTCATCAGACTTGTGCTCCAGACCCTTCACCAGCTCTGTTGCCCTTCTCTAGACTTGCTCCAGCCCCTCAATGTCCTTCTTGTAGTGAAGGGCCCAGAACTGGACACAGGATTGGAGATGTGGCCTCACCAGTGTTGAGTACAGGGGGATGATCACTGCCCTGGTCCTGCTGGCCAAATCTTCTGATACAATTCTTTCTCATTGGAAAGAAGGGATATTGCAAGAGTCTTTCTTATTGTCCTCGTGTATTTTAGTTTTTGCTAGTTATAACTAGAAAGTGGAAGAGGCCTTTGGGGTTGACAGGCATAATTAACTCCCACTTGTTATTTCTGTCCCCTTTTGTTGTTTTTTACTTCTAAGTTTCTACCAGCTTCTTCATTTCACCCATGAAGATGTGTCTCATCCTCTGCTCTCTTTATTTTTTCACCTGTACCTGTTCCTTCATCTTCTTATTGGTAACTGTTTCTGTAATGTCCTAATGAGCTGTCTTAAAACTTGATTTCTGGTGGTTGTTTTGTTTTTTTTTTTCAGAGAGATGATAGAACACATTCTTTTAAGCTATGGGAGGAAATATGTTGATGATGGTAAGTTTGGGAAAGCTTGCATGGTTTAACTTTGCATAAAGGAAATAGTTGTTAAAGAGAAAATGCAGATTTTGTGAGGATGGCCCAAACAAAATGAGTTTGCTACAGTGTCAGTAAAGGGAAGGAGCAAACAGAGCTAAAAATCAGTCCATTTATTGAAGGAAGTTTCATATGAAAAAGGACTATTAAACTGTACAAGACAATATAGGGACATTGGGAACTAACAGAGGTACTGGAAGTGATTTATTAGGTGTCTACAAGCCGTAATTTTGTGACTAAAGACAGATCACTGGTAAAATTTAGATGGCATCTCTCTTTGAATACCCTAGGAGGTCTCAGATATTTAAGCAACTAATTGTGCTATTGTGAATAGTCAATGGCATGAATTCAGCTTGCCTGAAATAAGCATCTGCCTTTCGTCCCTTGAACTGCATCACAGGATCCGCTGATTGTATTGATTAAATGTCCATTGCCCATCTCACACACAGACATAACATTGCAGTGCCTTTATCTCAATCTGAATGCTTCCCCACAGTTGCTTTCCTCTCATCTTTGGCTGAAGTAGGAGTTGCACTCAGCCGTAAAGGACATAGGAAAGTAGTTGAAGTGACAACAGACTGTTGTCTTAATGTATTTAAACAGGTTGAACAAGGAGCAAGTCTGAGTTAAAGGAAGTCCAGGTGACTGAAAAAGTGAAAGGAAGTGTTTATGCCTCAATTTGTTCAGAGAATTTTGGCCAAATCAGTGTGAGAGAAAATGAAGTCTAATTATTCCCTTCATCATCTCATAAGGGTGATTGAAGAAGTGAAAGTTTTGGTAATTGTTCAACGACAGACAGCAAATGCTTTAATGCAAGCCATTTAGAAATAGGAAGGAGAGCTGTAGGAGAAACAGTGTACTGTGAAAGGGGAAAAGATGGAGGGCAAATACATTTATTGATACGAATTAATACTGTAGCTAGGACAGTGCTGCTCTATTTTGCATAATTTGTTCTTGAGAATAAGATGCCATCATTTATCCAAAGTAATACCAAGTCGGATGACTTCCTGAGGAAAAGAAAAAAACAGGATACGTGGTTTATAGCAGACTGTAGAACAGAATGGAAATACAAGGCTGTTCTCTGTTCTTTTATCAAAAAGCAAGAACCCAAGATAACCTATTTTTTTGTTTCTCAGTAGGGGAGGTTTACTTTGAAATGCTTGAAGATAAAATATGCAGAGCTATAGCACAAATGCTTTTGAAAAATGCAGTTAAATTCAATCTATCAGAGTTTCAAGAAGTCTGGCAACAAAGTGTCCCTGAAGGAATGACAACAAGGCTTGATCAGCTTAAGGTACATAGAAAGAAGTATGGATTCTTTCGTGAGTAGGATATAACTGACTTGTGTCAACCATAGATTTTATGCATTACTGGGTGTTGACTGTGTTGTTTCTGTCAGCTTTTGAGTTAAAGCACTCTGAGTTTTGATATTCCATATGAGCACCAGTAGTCTGGAATCATGCTAATTCATGTTTCTGTAACTCCAGCACGTTTCACTGTTTGAAGAAAAGTTGCAGCTGTACAGTTGTTACTGGTAAATGTAACTACAGCAGAAGCTGAAGCTGTTGTTGAGCTGATTGTAGTGACAGTAGAGTAGGAAGCACTACAGGAATCCTTTTGCTCAAAGGACACGGAAACATTGGAACTCAGTGGATTCCCCCTTCCTTCTTGTCATAAAGGAAATTATAAATACTGCCTGTAAAACAGCACCTTTATGATTCTTCTTCACTTTGCTCGGGAGTGCAGTTCTAGAAGGCTTTGGATGTGCAAAGAGCAGCTTGTATGGAATATTGTCAGAAAGAAGGAAGTTTAATTGTTTTGTCTTTTCTTAACATTTTCTCTCTGATGCTGATCTACAGGGCTTGGCTCTTGTGGATAAAAGCTCAAGACCAGAGACCATCCTTCTGCTAAAAGTAGAAGATTTACCTGAAGACAATCAGGAAAGGTTCAACAGCTTATTTGGCATACGGGAAAAGTGGACAGAAGTGGATATTACCCCTTATATACAGTAAGGATATATTTCTTTTTATTAAAATATAATTAGTGTTATATTCTTCCCTTTTTGCATCGCTGGCTTCTTTCTGATGAGCTGTCATTGACTAAAATACTGTACTTTGCATTTTAAATCAGTATGAATCATATATTAACAGAATATTCAACTTTGGGATCTGTAGCTCTATTTGTTGGATTTAAATGTGTGTAAAAAGCTGATCCTATTGGATTTAAATGGGTGATAACTCTCTCTTATTTGATTGAGGGAGATGTAACTCATAAGCTAAACCTCCTGACATTTATAATCAGTCTCCATATACAGTACAAGAAATATAGAGCAATAATGCTTCCTGTACTGTGTCCTTTGTTCCTTTGGTGGTTGAGACTTAAATTACCTCACTGTCTGGAATGCCCATCCTTGCTACATGTGAGCAGATATCGATAATAACCCAGAAGGAGCTTCATCAGCCCTTTGTGAGTGACTCTAAATTTACTTGAATAGAACTGAATAGTTCAAAGCTAATGGTTTTGCTGGATTGAAAACTCCTGCGAGAACCTTAATAATAAAAACCAACCAACTCTCCCTGAAAACCAAAATCGTTGTTTCTGAAGTAATGTAGTATTGCTTAAATGTCAAATATATAAGTTCTAAACTTTAGGGAATTTAAAATATTATGTGACAGTTAAAGAGATTCATTTTTCTTTCCTCCTAATACCCTAATCCAGTTTCTTGCTATGATTACAAACATTTAATGGGTTCATTTTGTGTGAGAATATCTCTAATGCCAATGTCATCTGCTTTATTTTCTCTATAGAGACCTGTGTGGAGAGAAGCAGACTGTTGGTGCTCTTCTGACAAAATACGCTCGCTGCTCAATGCTGAATGGTGTTAAAGTTTATAATTCCAGAAGACCCATCTCATAACAAGTATTGTTTAAAAAACTGAGAATACTGGACAGAGTAATAGTGGGCATTCCTTGTTGCTGCCTTCTGGGGAAAGGAGCTGCCAACCAACATTACACAGTGTACTGGCGTTTAAACAGCTAAGCTGCTTGAACAAATACTGTTTCCTGCTCAGCTAAGTAGAGTGTGAGGGCATTTGCATCTTCTGAGGAACTATAGTTCAGTTCACCTTCCTGTGCCCACCAAATTCTTTTTTTGTGTCTAGTTAAGACAGTCAAGCATCTTATTGAATACACTTTCTGTCTATCCAGAATCTGTCATGTATATTTAAAATCTCCTTTATAATAATTCAGTCAATTGAATTGATTTGAACAGGAGAAGGGAATATTTAGTCTTTTGCCCATTAGTGACCATTCTTTAAGATAGTGCAGACCTTCAGAAGCTCATGAAGAAATCATTCCTGATTGAGACTAGACTAGTCTTAATTTTGAAAAGTGGTTTTTTTTGTGGTCATGTCTGTGAATTCCGTTAGCACAAGCTCTTGACACTTTAACACTTGGCAGAATGACCTTTTATATATTACAAAAAACGCAAATTGCAGTGAAGTGTGAATATAAGAGAGAGTAGTAGGACATTATGTTATGAGCTTCTATAAGCTGTCATTAAAATGTAGCGGAGGTGAAATTACTGCTTCACAGGAGACTACCTGTGTTTTTTAAAGAGAACCTATAAAACTTTGTTGTCCAATTATTTTTTTAAAAAACTGTGTTATGGAAAATAACTGCATAAAGAAATTGTGCCTTAAACTTACAGTGGAATATTATTTTGTGTAGAGCAATGAAACAGGATATTTTTATGATACTGTTATGAAGTGGTGTGCCTGAGATCGAAATCTTGTAATCATTAGAAGGGATTGTTTGTGTGTCAGTGAACCAGAGTTTGTTAGACAGTTTTCAGATTTATTTTTTTAACTTAACAGTTGTAGGTTATTTGATACAAAAAGCATTTGCTTCTTCAGACTCAGATGTGAGTCCAAAACCTTGAACTGCCAACGTTCCAGCTGTAGGATGAGTGCGGAGAGGAAAGAAACTCTAAATCAAATGTAACTCTTAAGTTGGATATGTCCATACTTGGAATTTTGTTACAGATAAAAACCTGAATAAAAGCTACTTCCTAAGCTCTGTTTATTGTTGCCCAACGATGCAAGGTCAGTTCCGGGTTCTCCAGATTCTGGTGCAGGGGTGTGGTGTTTGACCAGCTGTGTAGAAACTTGCAGTGGCTCCTGCTGGGAAGAGCTGCCTTGTACCCTGTCTGGTTCCAACAGCTGTGGGCTTCCAGTAACAGCAGAACGTTCCCTCTGGAATATCGATGACAATATGAATGTAAACACCTCGGAAATTCTTTCCACTGCACCACAAAAGGTTCCTTAGTTGAAATACACAGCACAATTGATAGTTTTGTAGCCTGGGGTCTGAGTGTGTATTCACAGAGGCGTTTGTTTGTGAAAAAAGAAATTAAGTATTTCTTGAATAGTGCTGTATCACAGTGCTTCTGCTTTGTTAGACATTCAGCATGAAATGACGCTTTCAGAACTCCCATCAGCTTCTTTAATTGCAAGCATTTACTTTTAACAAAAACAGATGAATTGAAACTTAACTTAGAACAAATCTTGGTGATGAAGGAACGTGTCCTCCTGCTCCTGTAAGTAGAGGCGAGGCGGGCAGTGGCGGAGGAGGCCCCTCTGGCTGTGTGCCGTGATCCGAACGGTTCATTTATTCCCGCGCGGGAGCGGATCCCGCATTCCCGCCCCACTTCCCGCGCCCCGAGGCCCCGCCCCGGGGGCGCCCGCGCCTGCGCGAGCCGCAACCTCCGCGCGCCTGCGCAGGGGGGGACGGCCCGGCGCCTTACGCCGCTTTTGGATCGTTTTCGGGGTTATTTCCTTCTTTTCCTTTTCTTGGTTTCCCCCCCCCCCTTTCCTCCGGCTGCCGCTGCCGTCGCTGCGCCGCCCTTGTGTAAAAAGCAACACTCCAAGAGCCTTTTCCGTCCCCGAAGCAGCGAAGCCCCGTGAGCTGCGCCGTGCCCTCTGACCCGCCGGGGTCGGAGGTGGCGGGCAAGATGGCGGCGGCCGCTGAGGGACCGCGCTGCTGAGGGAGACCCGCGGGGCCTTCCTTCTCCAGGCCCGGTCCGGCCCGGTCCGGCCCGCCCCGCACGGCGCTCCGCGCACCGCGCTGCCCCCGGGAGCGCGGACCCCGCTGCCTGCCCGGCCGTCCCCGTTCCGTGCCTCCCGCCGAGCCGGTGGGTTTCCGCAGTTCCTGCGGAGAGGAAGCTCCTGTGGACTGGTACTGTGCGCCCCGCGGAGTGAGGGGCTGCGTGTGCGCTCGTAGAGGGTTATGCACACACACTGGTTGTTGGTATTGTGATGATGGTGCTCCCTGGAGCTGAAGATTCCTGACTGCTGGAGGTCACGGGTCCGCCGAGGAGATGAGTGATCACATACGACGTGATTCGGGAAAAAATCGAAGGACCCATTGAGCGAGGATGATGTTGATGCCAGTCTGACGGCCAGCAGTGTGTGTTTAGTGCTGCGGTTCAGGATGAATAGGAAGAAAGGAGACAAAGGATTTGAGAGCCCGAGACCGTATAAATTATAAGTATCCATTTTTTAAAGTTGCTATACTTGAAACCAGTGCTCATTGAAACAGGCCACAGGCTGATCAGTAATGATTTACCGGAGAAGGGTGGAGCTATTGCTTGCGTGCTTTCATTCAAAAAACGTGTGCTGCAGCTGTATATTCTATTGTGTAAATGAACTTGCTCATGGGGCAGAGAGTCTGTCAACCATGAAGACTCATCTTTTAAAGATGGTTACTTTGTGGTCTTCAAACCTTGGAGATTTCTCCACGCAATGCCAGTACTACAGACCATACTACTGTGTTCCATTCTTACTGCTGTGTCAAACCCTTTTGACTTAAGGGCTTTTTTTAATATGAAAAAATGCTTGCCTTTACAGCAGGCAGCTTTGTTAAGCAAATTGTAATTTTTACGCATTCACTATTTTGGTTGTAACCAAGCTGCAAAGCAGTTAGTGGTGGATTTCAGTCGATCTTTATATCTCTTTATACCTCCTTGAATTCATTATAAATCTGTGACACAAATGTATTTCTGAATAATTCTTATATATGATTAAATGTAGGTAATGTGTGAATTCATCTGTAGGTGTCATTCTCTTGTACGACTTTTTATCAAACTTGATCTCAACTGAAGCAATGTCACTTTTTAATGCATGGAGTACATGAGTATGTGCATATAATGTGTGATGTGGCATGAAAGTTGAATTGTTGTGAGGTTGTATCTTGAGTCATGAATTGCACTACCTTAATACCAGTCTTGAGTAATATATAACCATTATTTCAAATAATAAATTCTTATGACTTGCTAATTGTAAAAGCATATATTAATAATTTAACATATAATACCTGCTTACATAAATTGCATATAAGTCAAGTCACCTGGTAAATTTTCCTCACGTCTCTGATTACAAGTATTACCACTACATGTCATCTCAGGTACTGCACATCACTGCAATGTTAGACCTTGACACTATGCTATTAGTACTGCTTTATTTTTACATGCAGAGAAGTGATGTTCAAAACCAGTGTTGTTATCTTCCTGTGTTACTAGTAATATTCATACTGGTATGACACTATGTTTGGTTTTGTTAGAACTTTCCTGACCTTGTGTGCAACTTCTATTCATTATTTGGTTTAGACCACATAAGAGATTTAAACAACCATATATTCTATATGCAGTATTTATATGTACATATGTCCTGTACAGCTCTTTTTTTTTCTTAAACATAGATTTGGGCTAAAGTATCATTTTAAATGCTGGTATTTTTGCAAAACCTTACTTATTTTAATTTTCTTTTTTTTCCAGTACAACTCACCAGGTAGTTTGTATCAACAACATAAATTTTCAGAGAAAGTCTGTTGTAGTAAGTATTTTTTAATGAAATGTGAAAGTATAAATTAAGCGTCTGGGTTTTCTTCATGTTTTTAGAGGGAAAAACTGCACACACAAGCTTATTATGTTGTTCAGTTTCTTCATATGTTATACTTTCTAGTCTGATGCCTCTTATAAGTCTGTCATTCCTTGACATGCATGAAATAAAATACCTTCTAATTGTGAACACTTTAATCTCTGTAAGAGAAAGCTTTCTAAATGAAGGCCACTCCATTGCAAATAATATTGCAGAGTAATTTGCAGCTCAAAATTGTTGTTCACACAGTGTTAGCTAATGTTAGGGGTAGGCTTATACAGTTTTCTAGTTTATATGTGAGTTCACTGGGGCTTTGAAGAGACTCTCATGATTTCAGGGCTGAAGTCACAGAGGGTCTTTGTGAATTTAGATATCTGCTTAAATGGATTCTGCTTAGGTTTTAAAAATCATTGTCTCAAGCCCAGGTATCAAAACCTAGATTAAAGTAATGAAATACCTAGTGTTGCTAATAACTTGAAATCTAGTCAATACAAACCTTATTTCCAATAAAGCAAGGATGATTGTCAGTCATGTTTAGTTTTTTTTAAGTTTGTTTTATTTTATTTCATAGCTGGGAAAATTCACCTGTTAAAGAGCATGAAAGAAAATCTAGATATCTGAAAGGGCAAACTAGTTTCCTTTTTAAATAAATATAGTTTTTAAGCAATTATTTTCTTTGTATTGTGTTAATAAGAATTCTTTTATATCTCCCTGTTCTGTGAGTTGATAAAGATTTTACAGAAAGTTTTGATTTGTGTTTTCATAGGGTTATGTGGAACTGACAATATTTCCCACAGTTGCAAACCTGAACAGAATCAAGCTGAACAGTAAACAGTGCCGGATTTACAGAGTGAGAGTCAACGATTTAGAAGCAGCTTTCATCTACAATGATCCAACCCTGGAGGTTTGTCACCATGAGTCAAAGCAGTAAGTGGTGTGTTTAAAACTCTGCAGTTGTAGTGTTTTCTGTTGCTCTTAAGTATGACCTATTTTATTTTACTATCAGGTTTTACCTGGTAATTTCCTAATGATGACTTTTGGTGTGGTGGCTTAATTTTGGGGAAGTACCCCGACAATAATTTTTACTCTTACATTATTCTTCTTTAGAATTTCTTTTACTAACATACCTTTATATTGTTTGTAAAAGTGTCAAAAACTTTTTTAAGAAGTGCTTTATGGGGAGAAAGGCCTTGCATTTGAACTGTTTGTGATATACACTGTATTCCTTTATTCATCACTTATGCAAGAGCTTCAGTAATTCAGTTTGAAAATACATTGTTCATTTATATGGGGCACTGAGTTGTTATCTGTGCTGGTTTAAAGGTAAACCGGCAGGAGAAATGAATCCAACTCAAAAGAGTTTAGAAGTCAGAACTACAATTTAATAAAAAAGATTACAATGGATACACTGATACAAAGGAAAATTGGTTTCAGCCCTCAAAACCCAGTTGTACAACCCAGCCCCCTGGGGCACAAACAGTATGGTGCTCACCAGCCCCTGTGCTGAGCACCACGTGGTCCCCCTGAGTCCAAAGCAAAAAGAAAAGGAAAACCTGTTTTCCTTCCAGAAGGTTGGTGGTCAGAGTCTGGTCGAGAGTGGTAGTTGCAGTCCTGTTGAGGTTCTGGTCCTCCTCTCAGTCTGACGAGTGAGTGAGTACCTCAAGTTCCAAAACCCCAAGCTTATATATGCTTCAGTTCAGATAGGAACACCCAGTACCTCCCCCAGGGTGAGAGTTTTCACAATGGGCAGTTTACTCAGTGAGTCACAGGATATTTTTGGTCTACTTGATGGCCCATTAGCAGACATGACCCCTCAGGTTGGGTGTGAAGGTGTTAATGACTCCTGGAGGGGAGTTATCACACCTGAATCATTGGTGTGAAGACAGGGAACCTTCTTATCTCTGTTTTTCCCATGCAGACAGTTCATAGCCTGAGGGTGTCAGGTGTGTCCTGGGCAGCTGTTGCAAACAATGCATCGTTAACAGTTCATGATAAATGGCAGAGAGGGTATGGAATACACAGTTCCAGTTACATTCCCACAGTGATAAACTGGTCCCAGCCACTATAACTAGGACATTATCAGAGCTATGAAATTTTCTTTGAGTGCTGATACTGAACCACTCGAGTCTATTATTTCTGTAATTCTCTTTGTGTTGTGACTTGATATTTTTGTTGTTGCTGCTATTGCTCAATACGTCAAAAATTCAGAATCCTCATTGCAGGGATTCTAAATTGTTATGAAGTGCTAGAAAGTAAAGCTTTTGGTCTTTCCTATGGAATCAAGCTTTCATTATTTATTGTTATAGATAAAAGTCCTAGAATGCTACCTGAATTCACTTTGAAATTTGAAAGGAGAAGTTTCAAATTTATTCACCATCTGATATTGAAAAGCAAGTTTAAAAACATGAGGCATCCCACATGTTTTGGGGAACTGTTATGAAAAGGGACTTCGTTAAAAAATCTTGTATCTGTTTGATTTTTGGTACGAGAAGCATGATGGGCAAATATTTTCCCTGAGTATTGTCTTTTGATTTACTGAAACTTATGTTCATGTTCTTGCAACTCCTTTTGGCTGGCTTGGTTGAATTTACAATTTGCTGAATTGTTAAAGAACTTCTGGTGAAAGTGTTGTGCATATTTAACAGCAACTGATTTGAAATCACCATGTCCTTTGGGTTGGAAGAGACTTACTGAAATCACCTTGTCCAACTTGCCTTCTCATGCAGGGTCATCTAGAGCAGGTTGCACAGGACTCTGTCCAGTTGGGTTTTGAATATCTTCAAGGATGGAATCTCTGCAGTCTCTGCAGACAGACTGCTCCAGTGTTGGTGACCCTCACAGCAAAATGCATTTTCTTGTATTCTGATAGAATGTCATGTGTTTTAACTTGTGTCCACTGACAGGACCAAAGGCAGTGGGCACAAACTGAAACATCAGGTTCCCTCTGAACATCAGGAAATGCTTTTTTAGTGTGAGGGTGACTGAGCACTGACACAATTTACCCAGAGAGATTGTGGAGTCTCCATTCTGGGAAGTACAAGTCATTTATAAAAAACTCCTAAGCAACCGTTTGTAGGTGGCCCTGCTTGAGATGAAGGGTTGGACCCGATGATTTCCAGAGGTTCCAGCCTCAGTCATTCTGTGATTCCATAGTAACTGGAATCCTGCATAACTTGTGGAAGATGTGAGAAAGGAGCAGCATTTAAAATTATCAGAATGAGTGATCCATTATGTTAAGAAAGGGACCAGGAGAGATAATTCTATAAATTTATGAAGAAAGTGAGGTGTTTTGTTCAAAGTATTCAAATTTAATAGAAAATCTTTGTATTTCATAACTCCTGTGTTATTCATAGTTATGAAAGACAGAGGTCACCAAATATTCACAACAAAAAGCTGGTCTACCTCTTTCTGTATCTCAGAAGTTAAAGGCAACATGGGTTACAAAGTATTAGGTGAAACGTGTTTTCCTGGTCGCAATTGGGTAATTAAATGCAGCATCTCTGCTCTTAAGGCAGGATTGCACACAGAAATTCTAGAAATCTAAAACTCTCTAGAATGAGGATCTCAAAAAAAAAATTCATCAGTGGGTTTCCTCTGCCCTTCTTTACAAAGAATTGCTTCTGGAAACAGCAGTGGTTTGTAGTAGTATTTATATCTAATCCTCCAGTCGTCTCTTCCAAGTTCTCATTTTTTACAGTAAGTTTAATGATGATGTCCTTTGTGCCCTTGCAGCTGAACTAGCTACAGCAGTTATTTTGAACAGGACACTGATTAGAGATGATATTTACTTTCTAGTGTTACAGGGATAGTTACCTTTTGAACAGTTTTCTTCAGTAGTCTGTTGAACTAGTAAATATGAAGTTAAGATGGTTCTTGGCAACCTGTTTGTTTGAAATAATTTGTTTTCAATTTTTACTCTTTCCTGTGGTGTGTAGCAAATATGAAATAAGTTCAAGTTATAAGGTTTTATATACAAGCGTTTTCTTTTTTTTTTTTTTAATAATGCTTTTAGTTTCTTAGATGTTGTATTCTAAGAGTACATAAAGTCACAGAAGCGTTAAAGTTGGAAAAAACCTCTAAAATGATCAGGTCCAACTGTCAACCCAGCAGCACCACCATGTTCACCATGAAATCATGTCTTCAAGTGCCATGTCCACACGTTTTTTGAATACGTCCAGGGATGGCGACTCCACCACTTCCCTGGACAGTCTGCACAACCCTTTCTGTGAAGAAACTTTTTCCTAATATCTAATCTGGGGCATAAGTATGTAGAAAAGTTTTCAATTTAACGGACTCTCTCTTACTTGTTATCAAAGCTAAAATATTTTAAAGACTTCTTACTCTCTTATTTAAAATCAGAAAGCCATTACAAATTATATGATGCTTGTCTAATTGTAAATTCATGATAGACTGCCTTAGAAATAAAGTGTCCTGGTCCCAGCAAGGACAAGGTTAATTTTTGCTGTAGTGAGGAAGTGTCATGGGTGGGACCTGGAGGTTATTCTATACCACCTCACATCATTTTCTGGGGATGAGGGAAGGGCTCCCTGCTGGGTCAGTGCGGTGTGGCAGAGGGAGCAATTGAGTGGTATGTGTTGTCAAGGTGTGTCCTGTACCCTCTCTCCTTAGTATTATTGCTGTTACTGTTCATTTTCTTATCTCATTGCTGTTTCCAGTAAATCATCCTTATCTTAACCTGGGATCTTTACCTTTTGTGCCTCCAATTCTCCTCTCCAGTGCGCCACAGGGGGAGGAGGGAGTGATTGAGTGGCACATGGTTTGGAATATTTCAGTAAGAACACTGAATTAGGGAATACCATTCCTAAACCACAGCAGCCTTCTTTGGTGCCTAATGCAGGGAACAAGGGGTTGAGATAACAACAAATTGTGCAGAGTGAGTTGGAAACAAATTCATCTAAGCATTTGTTGTATTGAGTACAGAGCCAGTGTTCACAATGTTGCTTGGTCTGTTCATGTGGGTGTGGTACTTAACCCTGTATGTTTCTATATACGAACTATGTGCCCATCATGGTACTCTTTTTCAGAGCAGGAAGAGGGATCAGAGTTGCTCTGTTAATGTACTGTGTGATACTAGTTTAGGGCATGATGACATCAAGGGCAACGAGAGTCATTTGGAATGTGTATTCAGTGTTGCTCTCCTATCCTTACCTCAGGTGCTACCTTTTGGAGTCCATTAATAACTGTAACCAGTCTGTGGGGAAAACAGCTGAGGATGATTTTTGTCCTGCTTTTCACCACCTTTTTCAGGCCTGTTACAACAACTCTTGAGTATTTTGAATTTCCTTTGAATATTAAGGAAAGCAGACCAACAGGCACTGTGGCCCCTCAAACTACAACTGAGCCAGAGGAACAGCCCATGCCCATAGCAGTTGCCTGTATATAAAAGAAATCCAAGACAAATTCAGTTTGCTTAGTGAGGGATGAAGTGGAATTAGGGCCCTTAGAATAGGAGGAGGAGGCAGGGCCAGAGATAAATCCCCTGTTCCCTATCCCTGAGTGAGCTGTGAGCTGTGTGAAAAGATTTTAGCTGCCAGTCAGGTGAGCCCCTGGTGACCTGGCTGCTCCAGTGCTGGGGTATCACGGCCCATGATATGAAACTAGATGGTAGTGAAGCCAAGCAACTGAGATCGCTGTTCCGGAATGTGGGCATTGACAAGGAGATGGGGAAGAGGACAGAAGCTCTCAGCCTCTGGAGGTGACTCCTGTGAAGTGCAAGGCAAAGGCATTGTCTGAAGAATGATGTAGTGCACCCAAGCATGTGGAATGCCATGGAGGAAGGTATCCAGAACCTGAGAGAATTAGCTGTGTTGGAGGTAATCTATAAGGATTCAAGTAACAAGCAGTGCCCTGTAGATCCAAATAAGGTCCGGTGTACACAATCCATGTGGTAGAAGTTTGTATGGAGCACACCGTTGTCATGCACCATCATGATACGTCAACTTGTTGACATTGATGTCATTGAAAGAAGAATAAATAGTGCTTCAGGTGACTATGCAACTCCAGTGATGAAGATCATCTTCTTTCCTCCTTACCAACCTGCACCTCAGGTGTGAAAAGACTGTCCGGGGCTGTGAACAGACTCGAAAGTATCAAGCAAGTTAGAGAGGAAAAGTCCTATGCCTCTGCTATTGGAAGCAAGTGCCCTCCTGCTCAAGAGAGAAGGTACACATCACAAGGTAACCTGTGATTTTACCTGCATGACCATGGAGAGGACATGAAGTGGAATGGAAAACGTACTTCTGCCCTAGCAGCATGTGTACATGAGTTGAGAGGAAGAACAACCACTGAAGGAAATTATTCAAGAGTAAATGCCACTCCAGTTTCCAGTGGGCAAGTCCTCAGAATAGAAGAACTGATGTTACTTCTTATCTTATTGAAGGGACCTCCAGTTCATACTTAGACCTGAGCAATGAATACTATGTCCAGGACTAAAGGGGTCCTGGCCTCCAGCCAGATGGAGAGAAGGGACAATCGGGTTAATTGGACTGTGTGGATCTGATGGCCCGGCACATCAGGCCCACATGGTGATAAGGATTTAGTTGTGTCTGGGTTTAACAAGACAAAATGTCTGCTAAAGGCATTGGAAGGAAAGAAAACTCCTCTCTTCAAGTTCTTACTGTTTTTAAGGCTTGGACTTGATGATCTCAGAGATCTTTTCTAACCCAGTTGATTCTATGGTTCTGTGAAATTAAGAGGCTTCAGGCACAAAATGTAGAAAAGGGAAATAATAGGTCTTTACTAATAAATATACATATATGGAGAGAGAGAACAAAACCAAAACAGAACAAACAACCACCCCGTAACCAAAACTTCCAAGCAAGTCCTATTTTTGCCCTTTTGGCACGGTTGTATTTACATCCAGCAGGGGGCGCTGTCGCACCTCGGGAGGTGGGGGCATGATGCCATCATGATGACTCACGACCAGCAGGGGGCGCTGCGGGCTCTGGCCAGGCAAGGACAGGGAGAGGCGCTGGATCCAGAGCTCACATGGCAGAGGGGATGGGGATGGCAGCCACAGGGGTGAGCGGGAACCTTTCCTGTGGGCCATCTCACGTCTTTCCAAAAGTGTTGGAGGGTTAGAAACTCCTCTGCAGATGGCACTGGCCCCTGAAGCGTCTGGGGCAAATCTAGGTGGGCGTGGCCATCCTCAGAGGAAACAGCGCAGGACTTGTGGAGTCAGGGGCGAGCCGGGACCCCTTCCTGTGCTACTTCGAGCCCAGCAAGGCAGTGGCCTGGCACCCAAGCTGATGGGACCAATAATGTAGGGCACTGGCAAAAATGAGCATGGGAAAACCTCTCTCCCGACCACTTCCAGAGCTAGGGAAAAAGTGCCCCAAAAAAAAACAAAGAAAGAAAAAACCTCCTCCCCCCTCCCATGTCCCCAAGCAATTACACTGGTAGGCAGGAGCTATCAGCCACTCCTTTGTGTAGGCTGTAGACAGTTGGCTGGGGGCTAACTGTCCCCAGCTCAGCTCCTACAAGTAGTGAAGAAACTAAGTTTCCGACAAGCCACTTTGGACCCCAACCCTCAAATTGCTGTGTTGGCAAGGGACAAAATGTTCCATGAAAGATTTTGAAACTATAACAAGTTGACACCAGTGCACAGTGTACCCTAATGCCTGGAAGATATGTAGGGGCATAATCCATCTCTACTTTTGGGGTGACGGGGAGATCCCAACAGCTGGCTGTATTGGAAGCTGAAGTGAGCCTGACTGGGAACAAATGGCTAAAACACCCCATTGTGACTGGCACAGAGGCCCAGTGCATCCTTGGCATGGATTACCTCAGGACAGATAAAAAGAGCTGAGTACCTTGCCTAATCTCTCAGAGGACTCTTCTGCTGTGGGTCTGCTGAGGGTCAAAGTACAACAGCTACCACAATAGTGTACTGTTGACAACACTGCACCAACCAGGACTCTGACTCCCATCCATGAGATGTTGCATGAACTGGAGAGCCATGGAGTAGTCAGCAGGACTCACCCACCCTTTACAAATATGGCCATATATGGCCAGTGCATAAGTCCACTAGAGAATGGAGACTGACAGTGGACTATCATGGCATGAACAAAGTCACACCACCACTGAGTGTGGCTGTGCCGGACATGCTGGAACTTCAGTACGAGCTGGAGTCCAAGCCAGCCACCGTCGATATTTCCAGTGCATTCCTCTCCATTCCTTTAGCAGCAGAGCACAGGCCACAGTTTGCTTTTACCTGGAAGATAGTGTAGTACACCTGGAATGAACTGCCCCAGGGATTGAAACACAGTCCCACTATTTCCCATGGACTGATCCAGACTGCACTGGAAAAGGGTGAGGCTCCAGAATACGTACAGTACATTGCTGACATCCTTGAATGGGGCAACAAGTAGAGGAAGTTTTTGACAACAGGGAGAAGAGAGTCAAGATCCTTGTGAAAGCCGGTTTTGCCATAAAACAAAGTAAGGTCAAGGGACCTGCCCAGGAAATTCAATTTTTAGAAGTAAAATGTCAGGATGAATATTGTCAGATTCTAATGGACATGGTTAACAAAATAGCATCTATGTCCCCACTGACCAGTAACAAGGAAACACAGGCTTCCTAAGCGCAGTGGGTTTTTGGAGAGTGCATTTTCCAGATTACAGTGAGATTGTAAACCCTCTCTATCAAGTGACCCAGAAGAAGAACAATTTTAAGTAGGACCCTGAAAAAGAACAAACTTTTAAACAAATTAAACAGGAGGTTGTTCATGCAGTAGTCACATGGGCCAATCAGAATAGGGCAGGATGTAAAGAATGTGCTCTACTCTGCAGCCAAAGTGAATGGTCCTTCCTGGAGTGTCTGGCAAAAAGTACCCAGGGAGACTTGAGGACTATCCCTGGGGTTCTGGGTTTGGGGATACAAAGGATCTGGCACCCATTACACACCAACTGAAAAAGAGATACTGGCAGCTTGTGTACACTTTGTTGGTTTTATTGTTGCTGTTACTGTTCCTTGTCTTACTTCATTGCTGTTTCCAGTAAGTCGTTCTTATCTCAGCTTGGGTCCTTTACCTTTTGTGCCTCCAATTCTCTTCTTCAGCCCACCACAGGGGAAGTGACAGAGGGAAGGGGGAGAATGATTTAGCAGTGCATGGCTTGGAGTGTTTCAATGGGAAACCATGACACAAAGATATAGAGACGAAGCCTTTAAGCTTGGGCAGGAATGAAAATTAGGTTTTTCAGTGTGCCAAAGATTCAAAGCATTGCCTTATTTATAAATTAGCTATATGTATACATACAATATATTTAAAATATGCTATATGTAATATATGCTATGTTATACATACTTCAATATCAAGTGCTAATGCTATCTGGGAAGCAAAGGAAAATGGTAAATGAATTACAGGTAGTGAAGAGTAATGAACTGTAAGTAGATCAAAGAACTTATTTTGCCAAATTGATTTTAAGTACTGTAAGAAGGCAGTGGTTTATAGACTATATGTTTAGCACATGTATTTGTGGCATTGGAGAAATTTTGTGGAAAGTTGACATGGAGTTACTTGGAATCAATTAGTAACTTTAAAAAATAAGCCTCTTCAGGATCACTTTTGCAAGCTGCAGGCACTTGGACTGTAATTAACAATGTTTGGGATGAATTCTTATAAGAAAATGTATCTCTGCCAGGAGAAAAACTATTACATGTTTGTTTTTCATTGTCAATCTACAGTTAGCGTTTGGTAAATTTATCATTCTTCCTTGGGCTGTCAGTTTTGGCATGTGCTCTGTTTTTGTTAAAATGGCCATATCTAGTTTGTGGAGAGTAGTTCAACCTACAAAGTTATTAATTTGTGGTACTAGGCCTTTAATAGATTCCTTTTACAATGAATCACCCATTTGAATTGGAACTTTTCACCAAAATAGAAATATCAGAATAGACTGTTTTCCATAAAATGTTAAGCTCTCTGAAATCTATCTTTTTTGCTGTAAAATCATAGCCTTTTCCAGTCTGTGAACTCACTGATGTATTGGAAAGGGATCCCCTATGAAAAAATAGTCAATTTTCAGAACTAATTTAGATTAAAATTAAAAACTTTCAGACTTTGCAATCTAACAGAATGTTACTGTTGTTTGCTGTTGCTAGTGTTTTTTAATTACTAAGATATGTCTTAGTCATGCAGTCTTTTTTTTAAATAGAGTTTTTCCAATGTTACTTGTTTGCCTTTCTAAGATGCCATTTGATGATAGATTAAAGTAACATTGTCTAGGGTAGTTCTTTGACCCCTCTGTATGACAGATCAGGGAGGTAAAACAGCTGAAAGCTGCCTGGGGAAAAAAAACGGGATTTTTTTTTTTTTATTTGGCACTTTCAGCTGCATCCCTGCAGGGTCAGATGAACAGTAGTCTTCTTAATGAGTGAGGGAGTAGGAATGCGTGACTGAGACTAGGAGACAGCACATCAGCTGGAGTTTAGGTGGGTTTGGATTGTTTTGGAGCCATAGCAGAAGTTATAGTATATTCCAGTGTACAAATTCAACCTTTTGCTTTTAAGACTTTTTGGTGTTAGATCCTATCTTTAGGTACACTTCAACGGTGAAAAAGGAAAAAAAAAATATTAAAACTTGAGATTTGGGTGTTTCTAAGTTCAAATGGTTCCATTTACTATTCATGTCTGATCTTCAGAAGCTTCCAAGCAAAGTAGACAAGTTTTCTGCTCACAAACATTCTTGGTCCTGGTACTGGTGCCAGGGAATTTGTGCAGTATTGTTGCCAAAGATGAAGAATTACATTAAAATATGTACTCAATATATTTCAGTGTTTTAGCAAAGTTCTTTTATATGTGGAAGACTAAGAATATTTAGCATGGTGTTTGACATACCTAGACTTACAGAATGATGCTGGCAAGGTTAATTACGCTTCATTCTTCCAAGTAAGGTACTGTAATTCGGGTTATTTTCTCTGTGGTTGATGAATAAAGAATGGTTAGATGAAAGCAAAATCCAAATGAGATCATGTCTGCTTTGTGTGGACTTCAGATTCCATGGAAGGTAGAGTCCCCAGCCAAAAGTTAATTTACTCCATTGTGGTATAGTAATCCTGCACCTGGGTCAGGGCAACCCCCAGTATCAGCAGAGGCTGAGGAATGAAGGGATTGCAAGCAGCCCTGTGGAGAAAGCCTTCGGGGTGCTGGTTGGATGAGAGGCTCTACACGAGCTGGCAGTGTGCCCTCGCAGCCCAAAAAGCCAGTGGTGTTCTGGGCTGCCTCACTGGCAGGTCGAGGGAGGGAATTCTGCCCCTTTCCTCCACTCTGGTGAGACCCCACCTGGAGTGCCACATCCAGCTCTGGAGTCCTCAGCACAGGAAGGACATGGACCTGCTGGAGCAGGTCCAGAGGAGGGCCATGGAGATGATCAGAGGGATGGAGTACCTATCTGTGGTGAAAGGCTGAGAGAGTTGGGATTGTTCAACATGGAGAAGACAGGGCTCTGAAAAGATCTTATTGCAACCTTTCAATACTTAAAGGAGGCTTATAAGAAGGATGGGGACAGACTTTTTAGTCGGGCCTGTTGCCATGGGACAAATGGTAATGATTTTAAACTAAAAGAAGGTAGATTTAGACTAAATATAAGAAATAACTATTTTACTGTGAGGGCAGTGGAACTCTGGAACTAGTTTCCCAGGGAGGTGGTAGGTGCCCCATCCCTGGAAACATTGAAGATCTGGTTGGACAGGATTCTGAGCAACCTCATCTAGGTCAAGATGTCCCTATCCATTTCAGGGGTATTGAACTAAATGTCTTTTGAAGGTCCCTTCCAACCCAAACTATTCTGTGGTTCAGTGATTCTGTAGTGGCTTTTATGCTTGGCTGTGTATGTCTCCTGTGTTTGGATCCATCAGTGGTACCCAAATTCTGGGGAAAAGATGATAAGTAATTCAACTTCCCTTCATGCACAGGGTTGTGCAAGCTTTTGAAGAACTTTGTGTACTGGGGGATTAGAATTAAGAAAGACTGCTCCTATGCTTTACACAGTTTAAAAATCCATTTTGTAGAAGTATAAAAGCTATCGCATAAAGCTGTAAAAGATGGGTTATTTTTGAACTTGACTGGTCATCCTCCAGTATCTGAATTTAAGCACTGTAAATTATAAGATAACATAAGATAAGCATTTTAACAGCACACATATGCTCATTTCAGTAGAAAACAGTCAATCGAAATCATAATAGAAGTAACGGCATGACTTTGGAATTAAATGAGCAGGTAATTAGCAGCTGATACATAGTAGCTCAAACCTAATTACAAAAATTTGTATCTGCATCTTAAACAAATTATGGTAACACTTTAAAACAGAAAAATCTTTCTAGGGACTAAAAAGTGCAACACATATTTCTCTGTTTGTATACTAAGGCCAAAACTCTAACATGTAAACTTTTATGTGTATTTACAAGTGCATAAAAAACCCTATTCCTATTCATCAACCTAAGGGAGGAAAAATACCATTGTCAAGGTAAAATCTTACTACATGTAGAAAACCGACATAAGAACAAAACTAAGATATATGATGAAGCAAATGTTCAAGACAGATCTTTAGAAAAAAGATACAAAATCCAAAATGGAAAAAACCAGAACTTTTAATTTCTACCCCAGTAAATGTAAATACTGCTCTTACTGGCAAGACAAGAGAACTGAGCATTACTCAGTTTGTTGGAGATTACTGCTGCTTAAGTCTTTTTAATCGTAGATCACTTCTGCAAGGGCCACGCTTTAAGTTCTGGTTGTTGAAATCTGAGCTTTACTGATTTCTCTTCCACTCCTTTAAAAACAGAACGAAATATATGGTTGAACATGCACCTGGAAATTCAGTATAGAAATTGTGTAACTGCCAAAGTTGTTTCTTGTGGTTCAGCACAAAAGCAGTTAAGAATTAACTGGGTGTTTCTAACAGGAGGAATCTCAACTATTTTTCCAATGCCTATGCTGCCGCAGTCAGTGCTGTGGACCCAGACGCTGGAAATGGAGAACTCTGCATTAAGGTTCCCTCGGAGCTGTGGAAACATGTTGATGGTAAAGGGACCATACTGAAAGTTCGATTTAAGATGCCATAGAGTTGTTAGCAAAACGTTTGCATAGGAAGATAGTAGATTTAAATAAATAGTGGTAGTGTTACATTTTTTTATGAAATTGTGGTTACTGTTTTCTTTTTCATCACCTGTATCTTTCCCCTTGAAGTCTGAAAAAATACCATCACACCCCTTGGTAATATGGAGGAAAGGTTGCAAGGTTTCTTAACACTCTACAACCATACTCGGGGTGTTCATGACCCCAGGAAGAATACTTGAAGAAGTGGGTATAATGGAGTATATTGGGTGTTAAATTGTAACTTTGAAGCTACTTACAATGTGTATGATCCAAAAAAGAAAATCATTTACAAGGATATAGCTATATCAATCTTTATACAAAACTATTTTAATTTTATCATGTCTCACATTGAAGAATGGTCATTTTAAAATTGATTTGGTAGTGAAAGTAGACTATATAAACTGGCATACTAAATCCTGGAGTAAATAACTGTTTTAATTACTCTCCAGTGTTGATTATTTTCTGACATGGATGTCATTAGGTTTTTGTATGATCTTCTTACATGGTTTAATCAGTTTTTCCCATGAATTTATGAGACGTGAGAGAATCATAACAACGGGATCATGAAAGTGGCTAATACAGGGATGTCAGATGCACCTTAATGGGAAAGACATTTTTGGGTTTTTTGTGTTAGTTCCCTCTGCCTTCCTTGCAAGCCTAGAAAGGAAAATATTCAAAAATGTACAATTTCACTTTTGAAAGTTTGAATGCCAAAATATGGTGAGACTTGTGGGATACATTTCAGTGCATGCTTGAATTTCTTTTCTTGCCAGTCTATTCATAAGTGAGATGTCTGTGAAACTGAACCGACGTAAAGACACTTAAGTTACAGAAAAAGCATTAACTATAAAAAGAGCTTTTAGGAAACTGCAAATGACAATAATATGTCTTTTAAGAATGTGCCTGCTACATGCAGTTTTTGTAGAAAATTATTTTGGCAAGGTACAAAGGAGATCATTCTTAGGGTACAATCAGTGTATAAAGATGCTTTACTGTTAGGGGATTGGAAGATGAAATGTATCTCCAGTTGCAATTTTTATTAATTAAAAGAGATTCCTATAAATTCATATCCTGTAAGTTATGCTTAGGAGCCTCAGGTTTTAAGCTTTTCAGCTATATTTCTTAAGTGGACCCAGAAGTCCATGAGAATGATGTAAACACATAATCTTGAAAGACCGAGAATCTAAAACAGAATTACTTTTCTGAAATAACTTTCATGCAAGTTGTATATGTTTACTCCAGTTTTGGTCTTTGTGCTGCAGAGTTAAAAGTCCTGAAGGTGCATATAAACTTTTCTCTGGACCAGCCAAAAGGAGGCCTTCATTTTGTGGTACCCAACATGGAGGGCAACATGGCAGAAAGAGGGGCTCATGTCTTTTCATGTGGTTATCAAAATTCTACAAGGTAAAAAAACTGGTTTTGAACATTAGACTGTATTTCCTATTTAATCACAAAATGTAGGAAATACAAGTAATTTCTTTAAAATCTTTTAAGTTTGAAAAATTCTGAAGCTTAATTTGTCCGTGAAAGGAGCTTACCGATGTGAAGTAGCATCTAATGACCAGTAATTAGGATGTCTGGTCTTTATAGCTCAGCAGGAGGTAATGGCAAAAAGACTTGTAAACCTTTATAAAGTTAATGTATTGTAGGAGTCAGTACGTCAACATTCATATATTCTGAAAGTGTTTAGGAATATAGTTTGGAACTTGAGAGAAAAATCACCTGTGAAAAAGAGTATAATTGTTAAGTATAATTATTAACCATTTTCCCCCCCAATCCTAACTTTCCTAGATTTTGGTTTCCTTGTGTTGATTCATATTCTGAGTTGTGTACCTGGAAACTTGAGTATACTGTAGATGCTGCAATGGTGGCTGTTTCAAATGGAGATTTGGTGGAAACTGTTTACACCCATGATATGAGAAAGAAGACTTTTCATTACATGCTGACTATTCCAACTGCAGCTTCTAACATCTCCTTGGCAATAGGACCTTTTGAAATCCTGGTTGATCCATACATGCATGAGGTAATAATCTTCATCATAGAGGCCTCCTTTTTGTTGGTTGTTGATTTTTGTTTGGTTTGTTGGTTTTGGGGGGGTTTTGTTTGTTAGTTTGGGGTTTTTTTGTTGTTAAAAGACTTACTGACTTTTTATGTTGCAACCGGTATATATTGGTCAAATGTGTACATGTCTAGATCAACCTCCATTAGTACAGTTATATCATAAAGCTTTTCTAGTAATGCCTGTATTTAAATTTATCTCCAAAATAAAACCTTTGAATGAGAATAATTCTATTTATGTCTGAATTTATGGGGCAAATTTAGTTGGAGTGTTTTTTTTTTTCCCTGCTATGTATTATGCTGGATATTTGTGTGTTTATGTGGATTTGTAGACCTTGTAATAAATTTTCCTTTGTTTGTAGGTGACTCACTTTTGCTTACCACAACTTCTCCCATTGCTCAAACATACTACGTCATACCTTCATGAGGTGTTTGAATTTTATGAGGAGATTCTTACCTGTCGCTATCCGTACTCCTGCTTCAAGACTGTTTTTATAGATGAAGCATATGTTGAAGTAGCTGCTTATGCATCCATGAGTATTTTCAGGTTAGTATTTGAGGAAATTACACCACAGGCCTAGAAGTTTGGGCTCTCTAGTTTGAAAAGGGTCATTTTTGTTGGCATTACAGGCTTTTAAAACCATTTCCATTTTTATCTTTTATAAAGATGTTGGGTTTGTATTTAAGAAAAAACTGGCAGTGGTTTTCCTTCTGAATGAGAAATGTCGTGCATGAAATATCTGATCTCAAATTAAGTGCTGAAGTTTGACTGTGTTGTACTTTTTTTCTGCTGAAATAGGGTATCAGGAATCCAAGAGTGTTTCACCAGTTACACTACTTAGGCTCTACACAGAGAGTTGATATATAGATGATAGCAGCAGGAGATCTGCCTGCTTTAAGATTACGAAAAAAAGAGTTGTTGCTGTCTCACTGGAAAAAAAGTGAATTAATGATTTTATTTGTTTTGCCTTTTAAAGGAAGGTCTCCTGTGTTTCTTTTGAACTGGTGCTCATGTTGTGTTATTTTCTTTTTATGGGCGTCCAGCACAAATCTCTTGCACAGCGCAATGATTATAGATGAAACTCCACTGACAAGGAGGTGCTTAGCACAGGCCCTGGCCCAGCAATTCTTTGGATGTTTCATATCCAGAATGTCCTGGTAAGTATTTTACCATAGAATTCTCTAGAAAATTAGAAGAATCTAGAAAGTTCAAATTTTAATTCACATATCACGTTTTATCAGCAAAATAAGCAGAACAGTAAGTGTAGAACAAAGCAAGAAAAAGAAAAAAAATTAAAATAATCAAACAGCTTAATATATGAAAATCTGTTTATATTTTTTGTAGTTTGAAAAGAGAATGCGAGAGATAAAAGTTCCAAAGCCTGAGACTGAATATATCTTCCTGACTATCGTAGTGTGCTTTGGCACCTGAAAATTTTATAAGGGAGACTTCTACATCATCAGTAAATTTGTCGGATATTCTGGATACAGAAGTGTAGCCTGCTTAGGAAGTACTTACAGAGCATAGAACTAGTAAATTAAGAAGTTGTTCAGGGAGGGCAATTGTCAAACAGGAAAAATCCTGCTAAGGTGGCTTCAACTTCATTGGTCAGAAAATTTCTCCAGCTGGCTCTTGCAGTTATGATCAATATTTATTTTAAAGCATTTTGCATACACTTTATATATTGGGGACAAGTAGCCCATTCCTTTTTTCATGGCAAAAGTATATGTCCCCCAGTATCCTTGTCTTAAAAAAAGGAAATCAACATGTTCTTAAATTGATGTTCATTCTGTTATATTTTCTCTTGCTCTTCTCCTTATTTCTAGCCTACTTCCATGGTGAAGGCAATTTTTTGCATCTTTTGTAATGACTCCCTTTTTATGTACTCTTGTTTTATTCACTTCATCGTGCCCTGTATATCATTCTTCTGTTTGCAGTTGTAGTTTATGATCATGTTGTAGTTTTTGTCCATAATTTTCTCTTAGAATGTCACTCATAGAAGATGTGTTTAAATGGGTGTCCACCAAATTGTGAGATAAGTATTTCGTTTACTTACTGTCCAAATCTTCTGCATTGCGCTGAGATATTGTTGAGGAATTAGGATCATATAGATCAGCAATTGCTTTAGGTTTAGAGTCCGTTTACACCCATTTATTATTACTATTTCAGCTAAAATAGTTTGAGTTTATATTTTAATCTGGATTTCTGTGGTAAAAGTTCAGTTTTCACTGACTTTTCAGTTTCATTGGTCACATTCAGGTGCCAAGATCCATAAATTGGTTCACAGCTCATCAGACTCCTACTGACTTAGAGAAGTTATATAACCTGTTGAAATTTGTGACTGTTTTTGTCCTAGTCAAAAATACCATCCTCTACAAAATACCTTCTGAAGTGATATAATTCATGCTTCTTTCTTACTATAGGTCAGATGAATGGGTGCTAAAGGGAATCTCTGGTTACATTTATGGCCTTTGGATGAAAAAAACCTTTGGTGTTAATGAGTATCGCCACTGGATTAAACAGGTAACATCATAACAGGAGCATTTTCTATACCTTTCAGACGTTTTGTAACAAAGAAGATACAGTATAAAATCACAATATAAAACAGTTTTACATTGCAATCTAAAGACATGTTTAGTAGTGACAAAACTTAGAGCTAAAATATTTTTACCACTTTCTGCAAGGAAAAGCACCAAACATTGGAACCAAAATACGTTTTTCTGACTGCCATATGAATAATGAATAATAATTTTCATTGTCTCTCTGTGCAATTAGTTTCCTTCTTTTTGTTTGGACTTTTGCACCAAAACAAAAGTTAAAAGAGATGTTACTTTTTGAATACATAGAATATAGGATTCATAAAGATATGTATTTGGTGAATTTGTTATACTTTTATGGCCATTCATATAGTTCATAAAGGCTCCAGTATTAGCTTGGATCAAGAGAGTGGATCAGGTATCTTTTAATATTATTGAAGTGCTAAATGAAATAATGAAACACTAAAAAAATCCCTGTTGAACGAATTTCTTTTCTTGGAAAAGAAATTTCTGTCAATAGCTTACATTTCCGAATGTAACACTCTAAGACAGGTACTTTTTATTGACAGCAGCAGTGACTCCTTGTTCTTTGCCAGTAACATTTATTCTCAGAAAGATGTGTATCTTACTCCTCTCATTATGTTCTCTTGCTCTCCCTAATTCAAAAAAGTAAATTCCTAACCCCCTGAGCTCCGTTTACATCCCTTACTCAGATGGGGACCCAATACCATATCCTTCTCTTCCTAATGTTCATTCAGCTCACCAGTTGTGTGCTTGTCTGTGCTGAAGGTGTGGGTGCTACAGAGAACAGCAGAACTGAATGAAAGTCTACTCTAAGACTTCATGGCCGTGTACAGCAGAAGTTGCTTTTGGATGTCAGTTGCTCGTGTTGTTCCCCACGAGTTGCTAAGGGGTTCCATGCAGAACTGGGAGGTGCTACTATCACAGCCTCCAGTACTGCCCTTCCTTCTTTGAATGTATTGCCAATATATGAAAGTATGTAAGTTTATATGAATCAGTAAATATCAATACATATCAATATCTGGAAATTCTTTAACACTGGGTTGCAGACAGACATCAGTTTACATTGATTTGATTCATGTTGACTGTTGGGTGTCACTGGTTGACTGTGGGGTAACACTGAACCCATGCAAACATCCTGTCTTAAAGTGTGCTTGTTAATATGGGCACAGCATCACACAATTTCAGACTCATGTTCCAGTGCAGAGCTTGGGCCAGACATATAAATATATACATATTTATTCATATTTTAAATATATATTTATTAATGTATTATAAACATACATACATATATGTATGTTTGTGTGTATGTGTTGTTGCTTTCTGCTGCAAGGAAATGCTGATCACCTTTATTTCTTTTGGTCAGAGACAACTTATTTATTGAATAATAATACTCATTAGTTATAATGGAATTCAGTATTGTTGTGGGTTGACCCACTGTCCAGACCTAAAACAAGTATTAACTGCTTATTTCTACTGTTTTATTATTGTTTGTCATGTGAGGAACATGCCTGATTTTAAGATATTCTCTCTCTTTGTAAGTAAGCTTTATTAGGAGGTATGGCTTGAACAATGATATTAAAAGTATTCCTGTCTTCTTTGAATCATTTCTCTGCTCTTGAAAATATGCTTACTTATGTATGTTGTTCTTCATAGGAGTTAGATCAAATAGTGGCATATGAACTGAAGACTGGTGGAGTTTTACTGCATCCAATATTCGGCGGAGGAAAAGAGAAAGACAAGTATGTTTATTTAAGCTGCAAGTCATTGCAGGGTATATTTTTATGAGGCCATTAATATATGCCTTGGGTGTGTTGTGTAGCACAAGGCCAAAGGCTGAAGATCTTAAGCTGCCCAAGGCATGTATTACCAGTCTCATAAAGTACATCTTGAGCATCTTGAGTAAATTGTAATAACTGTGGTTTTATTTTCCTTTCACTTTAAATTTCAAAGGGAATTAAGTGTAATGAATGTTTTTAATGCTGTTATGAAACTGCTTTTTAGTAAGAGGATAAGAGAGAATATGGTGCCAGAATTTTGACCTGAGTTTTTTCTGGAGTGGTTAGTAGTTTTCAGGCTTTTTACAGCATCATCAGCTTTCTGTTTCTTTGCTCTTTTCTCTTTCCACTCTCAGATATCACCCTGTAATCTTATGCTGAAATTTCTTCATGTATTTGGGGGAAAAATTTATTAGATCAGTGTGCTGTAAAGAACTGTTCATTTCCACTGTGAACTAGTTTGGTTTGTATTTTCCAATAACTGTAGTTTCAGTATTTTTAGTTTAAAATTATTCCTTTTAACCCTGTTGTAATACTCCAGTACTACCCACTGAGTAGTGCCAACCACTGGAGGTAGAAGAATATTCCTAAATGTCATATCAGTAAAGCTGATCTGGGTTTCAATGCTGGGTTTTACTTTTGTTGCATGAATTGATCTAGGTATGACACAGCCTCACATGGAGCTGATCTTTGAAAACTCATGAGCAGCGTGTGCAGAACTGTGAAGTTAAGCCTGTGCAGGTAGAGTGGGTCAATAAGGGAATTTCTGGTTTTTACTGCAGCAGAAGCCCCTGTGTTGTGAAAATACAACCAAAATTGTCTATGACAGTGGTTCTCTTGCATTTGATTGTGTGCAAATCCAGAGTTTTTGATTTAAAATTAAAACTCTGAATTTAGAACTGAATGAATTGTGAAAATCACCCAATTAAAATTTGCATGGTGTTTTTTTCTGAGATATGAAGAAAGTGTTTTCTGAAGTCAGAAACAGGGCATGTTGGCTAGTTTTGCAGCCAGGTGAACCCTCAGCAACAACCATGTTTTCTGTCTGTTGACAGTCACAGATGCAACTTGAGTATATGTGTGCATGCCAAGCTGTTTCTCAGTTTTGCTTGTCTGCTCATGATGGATTTTGATTTTGTTTACTGTCCTGTTCTTTCTTTTATGCAGACCAAGTACCTTGGTGCTTTCATTACAGGTACTTCTGAAAAGCAGATTACACTTAGCAACAGTCTTTTTATGGCATGCTGTTGCTGCTGATGTCTTTTTTTTTTTAAGAAAGTTTGGGGAATTAGATCTTGGCAGCATTATAATTCAGCAGCATACTCATCTATGTAGAAAAACTCAATTCACAGAAGTGGGATCAGATGAAACTAAAGATAAGTGGCACATGTTTAAAAAAGGGACATTCACTAAAATCAGAGTCACTTTCTAACTGCTAATTTTATTAATTTCATTGTATTTTCTAGTATTGCTCACAAATAATTGACAAAACCTTGTCATGATGCTTTTAAATGTGTTTCCTCTGTGTGATGTCTTGTTGGACACCCTGTGTTTCTACAGTTATTTTACTACTTTGTTGTATTACAGCTTGTTAGTAATAACCACAACATCACTTAAATATAAATTACAACTTGCTGTTCCTTGTAGATTGCAAAGTTCCCTTGTATGTAAATTGAGTATATGTTCCTGATTCTAGGAAAGTATTTCTATTTAGGGGAAGTATTTTCATAACAATCTCTAGAACATTTTTCTCCAACATATTCTATGCATTTCTTTGATCTGGTTGTTATGATACAGTTTTCGGCCAAACATATTTGCGGTACAGCAGTTCCAACTAATAACAATTTGAAGAAAATTTGTATTAATTAGTAATCTCTTTCAACTAAATTAGAAGTAGAATATGGTAATAAATCATTGAGGGGAAAAACCCCTATTTTCTTTCAGACAAATGGATTAGTTTCTATGCAAAACACAGGTCTCAGGGGTTCTTGCTGTTTATGCCTTTTGTAACACAAACACTGCTCTCCAGTGGGTTTGTTCTAAAAGAGAAGATCCCAGAGCTTGGGAAAATGAAGGAAAGGAAACTGCAGGTTAACTGCTGTATGGGTGAAAGCTTCAGAACAAAGCTTTGTGTGTTACATTTTCATTTTGTGTTCTCTCTCAGACTTCAGTTCTATTCAGTCTTGGGTTGTGCTGGTGCCACCCTTCTGTAAAAATTAAAAACTTGAAGAAATTTATATAGATATATTTCATATGAAAGAAGCTTACTAACAGGTTTATGTTGAATGCCTGGAGTGTGATCAAGAGCATGAGCATTATAAATTTCCATGGAAGAGTCAGTTCACTTTACACTTTCACAAAAGTTCTAGGTCCATATTGCTAATTTTAATTATCCTTTGGTGCCAGTTCAATCAAAGTTTTAGAAGTATAATGATTGAAGAAAAATATTGTCTGTGAAGAAATGTACTAGTATTGAATGAACTACAGGATATAACTGTCAAATGCAAAATTGTCTCAGTTTGGTTTACTGTTAAATAATGTGACTAGTACCAAAATCAATCAACACCTAGTAAATTTAAGAAGGCCAAGAATGTGAGTCCTGGCTTGGTTATAATTTGCAAGAAAAGAATTCTACCAGAGTCAATCAACTGTATAATTTGAAGCTGGATAAACAGTTTTTATACTGAGACCAAATTATTATATAATGTCTGAGCCACAACCTCAGTTTCCTCCTTGAATTTCAATTCCTTCATGGTTGCTAAACCTTCCCTACCTCAGAACAGAGAAGTATCCAAAAAAACAGTAGAATTGTGATAAGGAGAACTTCAGTAATTGCTTATCAACTAGAAACAGCAGGGAGTGAACCCATGTACTTCTTTTTCATGTAATTACTGTACCTAAGAAGGGTAGTTCTTGCTTAGATTTAGAAATACTTTTCTTTTTGTGTCTTCTTAAGGATTTTAAACAGATAATCATGAGCAAAGTAATGGGAGTCTCCTGGTAAATAGAAAGGTGGAAAAATTATTAAGGTATTGAAACTACCTTGGTTCTTGCCATCCCCTGAAATCTTAAGGGCTGTAGATAAGGAGCTAAGTGCTGTTCCTGTCCTGCTAGAATGCTTGCTGCAATACATCTTCCAACTGCATGGAAAGATTGGTTGAAGTTAAAATGGTTTGTTTAATAGGTCTTTGAAGGTTCTGGGAGAGCAGTCTTTCCCAGAGGGAGTTGTAATGAAAGATCAGGCTTAAAGCACTTACCTTTGATCACTACAATCTATAAACCATTTCATTCTGTATTGCAGTGTCTTCTACAGTCTTTGGGCAATTCTGGTGTGTGATTCATCTGGAAATGGTTTAGTTAGGTTATCTGTAAGTGAGAATCACAGGAGAAGAGTCCAGTTTTGAGCCTAGAAATTTCGAGTAGCTGGCATTTCAATGTTGCAATGGACAATTTCTAATTAACCACCAACCACCATTAAATAAGCCTGGATTTCCACTTCTTAAGAAGTTGGTCTGACATGGTGTGAGTGCAGTTTCTTCAGATGTTGTTATTCATTCATGGAAAACTCAAATGTCCTATGAAAAAAAACCTGAAAGAAAAACCTAACACAACAACATGGAGTTGCCACAGACTTGGTTCATCAATAAAATTAAGTCAGACTTTTAATTATTTCTACTTCTCAAGTAAGGGAAGTAGCCTCCTTGAAAGATGTCAAGGAAAGTCTTATTTTTTTCCCAAGGATTGCGTATCACAGCTACTTTTCTACTTTGAAACTGGACTATAAGTCAGAATACTTGTGTTCTGAAATGTAAAACGGTGGAGAAAATTAATTTCAAAGATCATCAAAATTAAGTCTTTTGGTGCTTTATTGCTGGATAGCCACTAAGTCTATTGAGAAATCAGTTCTGTTTTTTAATGTTTCAGGGTTTCACCATTTTTTTTTGTTTTGTGATATGGAATGAGCTTAAACCATTTGAAATATTTTGTTTATAGTCATGAAGGGTATGTGTGAAGGAACACCACAGATAGTTCAAGTTATGGAAACAGTGTGATAGTTGTAATGTGATGCTCTTCCTAGTCTTTCTTGGCATGTTACCCGATTAAGAAGATACCAAGTTTGCCAAATTATTGAAAGATGAAGTTGCTGACTTAAAAAAAAAAAAAGAAAGAATTGGTTTGGCTCATCACATGAAGTCTGCTGTGAATTGTAAAACTCCCACTTTTTTTTAGTTTCAAGTTACTTAGTTAAATCCAAAATACTTGCTGTATACAGTCACTCTTAAAAGGAAGTGGAGCAGGAAGAATGTTGATTCATGAGTAATTTCCAGAAAGTCACAGATTCCTTGGTCAGTTTGCTAGTGCTACCAATGTCTTTACAGAACTACACAGAAAGGATAATGTGCTATTAGTCTCCATACAGTACTTGCTGTATACCAGGTACACACACACCTGTGTCACTTCTCTGTACAAGTGAGTGGTCATTTTAAGCTTGCCATAATTTATTACAAAAGCAGTACAAGAAATCTTAAGTAATTGTTGGTGCAGCTCTAAGGTTGGTTGCTAGGTACATTTTAAGTTTCATTCAATAAAATGCAAAATAGAGAGCTGTTTCTCTTTTTTTTTTTTCTTTCAGCCCTGCATCACATTTACATTTTTCTATCAAACACCCTCATACACTGTCCTGGGAATATTACACTATGTTCCAGTGTAAAGCACATCTTGTTATGAGACTGATTGAGAACAGAATTAGCATGG
>VWZG01010010.1:374890-437678 GCA_013396735.1 Grallaria varia | reverse complement strand
GTTACAGGTAGGTATTTAAATGATTATGCCGAATATAGAAAACGTTTTGTCTTTCATTGAATTTGAAATCAGTCAGTGGGGTTTAGAGAAGAACAAAACAAGTCATCATAGGATTTCATTTGTAGTTTCAGTTTTAGCAGGACCAAGCAAATATTTAATGTAGGTCATTTGTGTTAAGATAAGGTGAGCTATTATTCTTACGCATACTTATAATACTTTTTATATATTACATATTCTCTTTAATCTTAAGGTATTTCATTGGTTTGGGGTACTGTGATGATTGTTAAAACTGAGAACATGTTTTACTGGCCCTAACTGATGTTGCTGTGAGCTAATCCAATGAAATTATAAATAACTAAAGTAATGAGAATTCAGCTTCTGCTCTCTCCCCTGTATAAAACTATCAGTGCTAGATGGGACGTAGATGTTTGTATTAGAAGAAGCAGTTGAATAGAAGATTGTAATTTTATTCTGAAATGCTAAACTTCTGCAGAACTTTAGGATCTCTTCTTTACTAAATATCTTTTGTGACATGCCTGAAAGAAGATAGAGTGCTACAAACACCAAGTTAGAAACTGAATTACATTTTCATATCAATTTCAGGTTTTTGAGGGGTTGGGTTTTTCTAAGGAAAACATGTATGTTGTTGTTGTAGAGCTCTTGTAAGTAGTTGTCATGTTGAAAATACAACAGAGAACCTGGTGAATGTTTATTTGTGAAAAAGGTGGTAACAATTTTTTTTACCGTAGGTAATTTTTGACAATTCATGGACTTTTAATGAAATATATGTGTATGTATGGTACTTTGAGGCAGATACATTTGAGATGGCGTGTCACAATTTCCGATTGTTGGGTCTTTAGTTGCAATTCAACTGCAACTAAACTTAAAAGTTTATTTTATATATTGAAATATTTAGGTAGACACTTTTATCATTTTATCATTTTAGGTTTTCAACAAGTTGTTGAGTCTGGCCAGCACTGCTTCATCTCAGAAGTTCCAGTCACACATGTGGAGTCAGATGTTGGTTTCCACATCTGGCTTTTTGAAATCTATCTCAAATGTCTCAGGCAAAGACATCCAACCTTTAATAAAGCAGTGGGTGTATCCTTTTTATTCTTGGTCTGGATTGTTAATGGGGAAGAATGAATTTGATTTTTTAATTGGCACTATTAAAGGAATGTGAAGAAAGGTATGAAATATCTTTGCATAAAACAGTTAAGTACATTAATATGTGAATTGGATGTATATGTGAGTTGCATGCTCACAATCTTTTCATAGTCCTTTGGACTATACTGGCTCTTTTGCATGTTCTTTACTAGAAGGGATTTCATTATTTTAAGTTTTACTTTGAGAGAAGCACAAGAACTCTGTTGGAATTTAAGGCCAAATTATACTAAAGAGATTCCAGAGGACACTGCCCATAGAAATATGCTGAAGTCTGACATGGAAAATGCTATAGTCTGGTGCATTTTAATATGTGATTTCCAGTAAATCACCATGAAATAAGTAACCTAAAGCCCAGACTGATAGTTTTACAATACCAGCTACAATGGTAGCTGGTGTTAATATTACAGTTTCAGATAAAATAAACCTCTGTGTGTTGACTCTTCAAATTTCAGTGTTAGTAGGCAAGAAATAGGGTTTCTTATTGTGGATTGATATGAGGGTAGATTTGAATTTGCTTCATTTAACAGGTTTAATTGTTAGTTTTATTTAATTTGACTGCAGGCTGGAGTCATACGTGACTGCAGCGAAAACATACCTTACTGTTCTAAACAACAACAAAAGTAGGTATTTATATTTAGACATTATTTATCTGAGCTGACTCACCAATGTTCATGCATCTCAATATCTAACTATAATGCACTTTAATATTTATAGAGTAATATGGGAAGTTAGCATTTTATTTGCATCAGAAATATTCATAAAGTATAAATACACATTATTCTAATTTCCATACTTGAGGAAAATAAAAGTTCTGTATGTACATGTATTCCCACTGCAGCTATACGTATATGTCAGCATTACTGTCTGGGCAGAGTGAATCTTAACTACATCTGTTCTGTAAGCAAGCAAGAATTGTAAGTCTCAGATTTGGGGATTTTTCATCTTCTCCAGACTTTACTCCAAAACTTATCCTGTTAACTGTAACTTGCATTTGATCCTATGTTTGCAACCTCCCTACTGTACTTCAAACACTGCTACACGTGTGACAGTAGGTTTTTCACCCTGCAGGTCTTTATGTTGTCTGGGAGGAGATCTTATTAACTAGTGCTGTCTTATGCTATTAACAAGGGCTGTGTTGATGCTGAGTTTAAATTTTGTGCTGAAGAAACCACTAAAAATGCCTTAAACTGTACCTGATGTCAAAGTCACTGAGCTTTATGAAGGCAGCCTCTGTGAACAGAACCAGTCTGAGGCATCTGGCCAAATGGCCACATTTTGAGAGAAAAGTTAATAACCCATGTACGATAAGAAGCATCTCTGAATCTGGAAGCGCTTCCCTTAAATGTCAGGACATGAAAGAACAGATTTTCCTTCCTTGCTTTTGTCTTCTATTGTCAGAGACTTGTGAGTTTGTGCATTAGACTAAAATGCTTCAGTGTAGTGTTTTAGTTTTGCTATAAATAAAGTGTAGTAGTGGCTTTTGTACAGATAATGAATGATGAAATTATTCATAGGAAGAGTTGGCTTCAGAAAATATTGCATGGAAAAAAAACGCAGAATGAGATTGTTACTTTTTTATCATTCATGTTGTATACTGTCGTGTATATGTGAACTCACACACACCCACACACACACCCCCAGCCACACATGTGAATGCTCACGTGACCCAGTTTGAAAAATTGCAGTAAAATAATTGTGTAGTGTGACTAGAAAACAGAGACTAGTGTCTACATTTTCCCCTTAGTTTTATTTAACTAAAACGTATAGTAAACCAAACCATATTGAAATTACTGAAGTCTAATTGAGTTATTTTCCCTGAAGCATGCCAGGGACTTTGGACGTGGTAGAGTACTGGTAATTTTCATTGTATTTCACTTTTTCTCCCTAAGAGGCATCATTGGACATTGAAGAACTGTTTAAAGGAAAAAAACCAAAAATCACCAATGCCTCAAAAATCTTTAAAAATTTATGGATGAACATACATATTTTCACTTCCTGATTTTCTTGGGTTGGGAAAATCTAGGAATAAAGAAGCATAAAGCATGTGTAAAGAATTGAGAATTATGTTTGTTTATAACTACTGCACTGTGCATTAGAATTCCTATACAGCTTATTAGGGATCAGAGTGGAGTGGTAAAATTTTATGGTAGCTTTGCATTTAATAGAAAACGGAATGTATTGGAATTGGAAATAAAACAAGACTATACATCTCCTGGGACTCAGAAATATGTGGTAAGATCCATTTTCTATATTTTACCTACATGTACAAATATTATGTATATATTAATAAGCATAATTTTAATATTAATAAGAAAAATCTTGTGAACTTGAAGGGTCCTCTTAAAGTGACAGTGCAAGAACTTGATGGCTCATTCAACCATACATTGCAGATTGAAGAAAACAGTCTTAAACATGATATACCTTGCCATTCTAAAAGCAGAAGGTAAGAACTAAAATACAAACTGCAAGTATTTTTAGTATGTATGTATGAAAACATAGAGTGCATTTGATAATAAATACATGCTTTTTTGAATTTTATGTTTATATTTTCTTAAACTTTCTAAGATTTACCTGTGATGTAAGTGAAGAAAAATAGAATTTCTTACTGTTTAAGGACAGCAAGAAACCTTACATTTTATATGCAATTCTTAATTATAAGTAATTCTATAAAAGTTTTATAAAGAGCTTATTTATAGAGAATGAGTTGAGTGAAAACTAAATAATCAAATTAAAATGCCTTTGAATGGAAAACACAAATTAGAGCGAATAAAATTGTAGGCAAGAGGAGTGCCTCAAGTGAAGATACATGAAAGAAGTACTTGCATAGTTTCCTGTTAAGAGTGCCAGCACTGTGCAGTAAACCTAATGAGCAAGAAAAGTTACATGCTTCCCAAATAGGTTCTCTCAGTTTTCTAATGCATTTTAATAATAACTTTGAATTCTTCTTCTCAAAGTTCTATGTTTGTGTATAATTGTAAAAATAGTGGGAGTGAAAATTATAGAAATGGATGCACAGCTCAAATTTGTGAATATTTTTCCTTGAAGAGAGCATTATTTTTTGGTGTGAAATGCGCAGAGTACTTTTGCAGACTTAAGCTGTATTTGTAAACATATTTGCCANTTTTTTAATAGAAATAAGAAGAAAAAGATTCCACTGATGAATGGAGAAGAGGTGGACATGGATCTTTCTGCTATGGAGTAAGTTAGCTTGTTGGAGTTTCTCAGTGCAAGTCTGAGCCCTGATCCCCTTGTCTAAAGCATACGGTTTGAGGGATTGGATAATAATGTTGTACTCATTATATGACTGGCAAATTTCAAGACTATACCAACATTTCTTTGTCTTCTTTGAGCCTTTTCTTCTGTAGCTGGGGAAATTCTGGCAAAGTGTAGTAAGTGTGGGTTAACCACTATAATCAGTTTTTATAAAAAATCTTGGGCATGATAAGGTGATACAATAAATTACTTGATTCGTACACATTTCCAGTTAGACCTCTCACCTGACTTTATAGGTAAAATAAACAAGAATTTGCTTGAAACAAAGTAAGAGCAATTTTTGTTGGACTTTGATGAGGACCATTTATCTGCCACTAAGAAAAGTTTCTGAAATATATGGTTAATTACAAAAGAATCCTTTTAGATTAAAAATAATGCTGAAGTTCTTCATATTGAAATTCACACTGGCAGTAGTTTCAGTTGGAACTGTTAAGCTCTTTGCAAGCAAATTTTGGCCTCCTTGAGTTGGAGTCAGTAGTGCTCTCAAAAGTAGTGAAGGTGTTGGTGCTTTGTTTTCTGGCTGAGGGAAGTAAATAATCTGCTTTTGAAAACCAGTGGTGTCTCTTTGAAGAAAGGTAGATTGCTTGTCACCTTAGAAGTGTTGGAGAGTCTCATAAATTTAACCTCATATAATATATTATGAGAAAAAATTTTATTTACATTGAGCAAGTTATTGCTGTCATTTCTGTATGACACTTGACATGTGAATAGTCTTTTAATTGTGTTGAAGAATAACTAGCCTAAGTATTTGTGAGTGTTTTTTGTCAGTTATGTTCAGGTCACTGTTGCGTTAGACTGAACTGAGACTTTAATGGTCTTAGAATGACCTTTGAACTGGTACATGATTTTATGCGAGTCATTTATGCTTCATCTGATAATCTTCTAATCTGTGTTGCAGTCATTCTGTTGTCCAGTTTGGACTCCACTGCTCCAAAAATATATGATAATATCCACTCTTCTTTATTCTTCTAAATCCCATGAATACTCTTTTTTTCTGTCCTTTCTTCTCTAGCTACTATATTGACAGTAATTCTAAATATTCTACAAACGCATACAGAAATCTTGTTTATAATGATGCTCTTTTCATCATTCCAAACTCTCCTAATTCCATGTCTGTATTTTGCTGTTGTAATTTTTATGTGGAAAAATGAGTAAGAGAATTTATTGCATAGTTTGTCTTGTTGCTCCCTTAATTTACTTCTGCAGTCAGGGTGCTGTGTGAATACTAAAGCATAAAATGCTTGTTTGGATGGAATACAACTGAGTCATTCTATCTATAGGATAACTTTAATCCTGTCTGTTGGTACTTTCACTTTTATCATTTGCATGGTTACCCTTGCCAGCTTTCAACATCATAGCATGTCTGTGGTTGTAATGCACTTTTGCATCTATTGAGCAAAAAAAAATGGGCATTTACCAACAGATTTTTCTTGGATCTTTTTTTTTTTTTGGGTTGTCTTAACCTTTAGAAGGTGATAAAGTGCTGCTTACTTACAGGCTCTGAGGAAATAGAATTAAATGTACTGAGATTATACAGTAGTTTACCAGCAACAGAGATCTGTAGGTTAAAAATACTAAAACACTGTGTTCACTTTGATGTATTAGAGGTTTGGACAGATTGCCGTGGGAGGCTATAGAATTGCCATCCAAGAAGTAGGAGATTGGACCAGAAGACTTTCAAAAGCCCCCCCTAAACTAGGTGTTTTTTATGGTTCTTGGGAACTAAATACTTTACAAATGATTCATAGCAAGGTAAAACATATTTGAAATTTCTATAATATTGAAATTTTGTACACTATTAATGTTTTCATGTCTGTCTTAGTGCTGATTCCCCCTTGCTCTGGATAAGGATAGACCCCGATATGTCAGTACTGAGGAAGGTAGAATTTGAACAGTCTGATTTCATGTGGCAATATCAGCTTCGATATGAGAGAGATGTGGTTGCTCAAGAAGAAGCCATTCTGGCATTGGAAAAGTTCCCTACTCCAGCATCACGTCTTGCACTGACTGATATTCTAGAACAGGAGCAGTGTTTCTACCGGGTGAGAATGCTGGCCTGCTTCTGCCTTGCAAAGGTGAGGTTGTGTGGATGGGACTAAGGGAAGAAATCCGCTAGACTTTGTAAATGTTTGAAAACAGGTCAAAACTCATCACAGTTCTTAAGCTGGCTTGCTATTTAGCCTCTTAAATGTAATTGCCAAGTATTTTTAACAAGACTGATTTGAAAGGAAAGCTGTATTATTTTAGTCTATAAATGGAAACTGCAGAAGGCTTTCATAATTGTCAAAATTGAGATGTCAGACATGAAAACCACAAGGGATTTTTCCAGATTTCATTAAGTAGCAGAAATAAAGGACTTTTGTTTAAATTATTTTCAGAACCAAAGTGTATTTTTTGTTATTTTACAAGGGAGTTCCTTGGCCGATCTGTTGAGAACTCTGATGTGCTGAAATTCATCTTTGCTAATGTGAATTCAGTTTGCCTGCTCTATATCATTTCAGATTGAATAGGGTCACAAAACAAACATCAAGTTGGGCTACAATTAAATATTAAAAAGCCAAATAATTGCCTTGAAAAGGGAAGATATTTTTTTGTTAGACACAAAATTAGCATTGAGACTGAAAATCAGAAAGCCCCATAGAACAACTGAATGAAAGAAGAACAAGAATTTATGAAAAGGCATGTTGATGACATACTTTTTTGGATGTAAAGACATACTTATTGGTAATTTGTAAAGTTCAGATTATTGGCATATAGCTTACTTCCTGCTGTGTAGCTCTTGGGAATAATTCAGTATGGAAGTAAATCCTTTGGCCATATTTTGAAAATCAAAATCCAAGAAGTGTTTTTGATGAAGTGATTTAATATTTTGAAGCACTATATATTAAGAATATATGTGAAGCACTAACATTAAGAATTGATGTAAAACTGCCAGTGTATGTGCTGATACTGGTGCTTCTGATATCTGACTAAAATATATGCTTTTCATAATGAATTCACTTGAAATATCTAAGAGTGTATATTCCACAGATAAAAGAACAGTTGCTACAACATTTAAATGCAATAGTTTTTTCTGTCTTTACTTTGAATTCTTAGGCAATTGGGCTGCAAATAATCATTACCGGTTTTGTTCAGTTGTAATTGTGTGGAAAATCTTGGGTCTATGGATAAGGTGGTTGACTTACAGAAAAGAAGATTATGAGGCAAGCAAAAAGAATGGCTCTGACATTGAATCAAGGTGAAGGAGCATGGCAGAACATAATTGTAGATATGTTTATGTAAGTTACCTAGGAGGAAAGTGTAATACGTTCTATTACTGATTCCAGCATCAGGACTTCAGTCAAATGAACTTCCTGTTGTCATTAACTGTGTTTGATTTTTTCAGCTTGTAAATATTCAGGTTTTGTACTCTTTATTGAAAAAATCCAAGTCCCTCATGTTTATTCGGGGAAGGGTTCTTTTTTGTTGATTTGCAGTTTATAGCTGGATTGCAGTTAGTGTTGTCAAATGTGTACTCCTGCTGATACAGAGAAATAATACATGAAAATGCAATTATCAAACTGAATTGACTACACTTTCTCAATATTCTTCATTGTCAAACAGCACTTCAGTCTCTCAGCCATGGAGTATTCAGGTGACATATTAAATCCTCATTGATAAAGAAATGAAGAGAGATGTGTGTACATACACACACAGGCACACACTGTGCAGAGTCCTTACAGAGAAAGGAGAACATAGTATCACAGTATTACTTCCTGGGTGTACGCAGGCTGATTTTCCAGTTTGGATCCATTGCAGTGTAGGGGATGTGCAATAAAGTTTAAAAAAGGAACACTACCATCACAAACTTTTCCCTCCCAAACACTGAGGGGTTTCAGAGCTGTGCATGACAGTCACATCTTTGTGCCCCTTTTTATACTGTACTGAATGAATGATGTAGAAAGGGAGAGTACCTGATGCCTTTTAAAGTAGAAATAATGCAAGACAGGCTACTTGCATTATTGTTTGGAGAATGTGCAGATACATTGGATTCAGTGTGTAAATGTATCAGTAGAATAAGTGGAAAAATCGGATTTTATCAGTAAAGAGAAATTCAGCTGAGTCAAAACATATGATAAGACCCAAAAAATACTGAAAAGGTGATGATTGATTTATTATTTATTTAACTTGAAGATACTGTTATACGTCTGAAAATTTTGCAAAATGAAATGCTTAAAAAAAGCAGTTAATATTTTAAAATGTACACCCTGATATTATTAGTGAATATCTTGTAAACATAGTAAACTTTGATATTTTGGGGATTGGGGTTTATTTGACACTGCTACATAAATTTCTTCTTTGCAGTTTTAAGTTCTTCATCACAGTCCCTAAGCAGTCTTGGGATTAAGCTTCCTCTGTGCGAAGAGTCAGTGTAGTTTACAGAAGAAGTTATACCTGCATCTTTGGTTTGAACACGTCAGCTATTGCAAAGGGAACACTGAGTCTGACTGCAGTATTTTCCATCGCTAACTTTCCTTTGAAGCCTGACTTAGTGGGAAAATGGTTTTCAGTAATAAAGCATCCATCATACACAAGAGCAATGGTGAAATGGATTGCTACTCATCTTCAGATAGCCTCTTGCTTTTCTTTCACTTACTGTGTATGTAATAACCTTTGAAACAAGCTAAATAATTTTAGAGGGAAATCATCAAGTTCATTTTTTTCTGTGTGAAAGCAGATTTTTCCTTAGTCTGTGGTGGGTCTATAGCAATGGAAGTTCCTACTGCATTATAGGGTGCATTGGTCCCATTTGTGTGCACACACACATCAGGCAGATTAACCATCAGCAGACACAGGTGTTCTGGTCTGGAGGCTTTCAGTGCTCCATACAGCAAAGATGTAAAACTCAGGATGCTGGGAAGGCACAAAACCCAGTTTTGTCTTTGTGGAACCAAAGCAGACTATAGCAATAAATTTTTCTCAGTGCACAGTCTTTATTAGTAAATTGCAGTTAGAGGGAGCTGCCTTGCCTTTTACTTTAGGGGTGGTCTTTTGATTCTTAGGGTGCCTGAGGCCTCTTTTAAAGTCTCAGCTGAGGTCACTGGCAGGGTAGATTTGGGAAGTTGGTAGTGCAAGGTCCTCTTCCATCACTGGCTTCTGTAGAGTCAGAAAACTTGGCTTAGTGAACACAGAATTTTCATCTAAAATATATAAAAGAGAAAATAATTAAGAACAGAAGTTTATCATGGAAAGATAATTACTTGTAGACATCTTCCAAGTGGAAAAATTTTCATAAAATTTACCTTTAATGTAGAGAAGATACACTGTAAGTGACAGTGAAAACTTAGCTAATATAATACACCTATGAAAATAAGTATCTATTTAAAGGAGAAAATGTTCTTGGCAATTATCCTTTTTTGATTATGGGAATGGGTGTATTTTTCTACAGCCAAATTAAACTTGCAGTGGACATGTTAATATGATTTCCCTTCCCTCCTACTTATTCAGATTGCAAATTCCATGGTAAGTACGTGGACAGGACCACCAGCCATGAAGTCACTCTTTACCCGAATGTTTTGTTGTAAGACTTGTCCAAACATTGTGAAGACCAACAACTTCATGAACTTTCAAAGCTACTTTCTGCAAAAGGTAAAATTTATTTTATGAATGTTTTAAAAGAATTGTTAAAATAAGAAAATGTTCTTACAATTGACAATTACAGGAACATGGATAGCAGAGTCCTGCTTTACCCCTTCATAAAAATCCAAAGTAACTAATTCTTTCTCATATAGCTTCTATTTGTTCCATCTAAGTAAAAAAACAATTAACAAATTTTTAGCAATTTTTTTTCTGAGTAACTGAAGTTAAATTAACAGTTTCTTCAGAAGAATGGAGCACATAAAATAATTATCTGCAGTTATTTGTGAGCTTATTCTTAAATAACACTGTAAAGAAGCTACTAATGTTGTCTTGTAGGTTAATTCAGCAATGGCCTTTTTAGTTTTAGAGCAATTATACCATCCTGCAAGTTAAATCACATAAATCTTGAATTGATGGGCTTTTTAGTCCAAGGCACTGCATAATCCTTCTTGTCCTCTTCTTTCTGTTGTCAACATCATGTATTTATTCTAAAATAAATAGCTGATCAGAGTAATACCTGTCTGGCTAATAATTCTTCAGGCTTCACTGACCCTGTTGGATCTATGTGTCTCAGTGGTAATGGAAGGCTTAGCCATATTCACATGAAAAATTCACACCCAAATTCGATGTCTGTCTCAGAATTAATTCCATCATCATTTTCTGTCTTTCATTGGTTTTCATTTGTTACCTTTTTAATAGTGTCTTGACTGGAGAGTGTGGCTGGATATGCATTTTTCTCTTTCTGTCTGCTCCGTGACTAATTATTGAGCAATAACTACATAGTTCATTTGATCTGAAAATTAGATAGCATGTGGTATGACTTTCCAATGGTATTTAAATGCAACTTTTCAAAGGTTTACTATTGTGAATTTATTAATTGCTGACTTTCAGGATGTACCTCTTTTCAGGGTGTAACTATCATTTCACTGATGGAAGAATGATACTAGTATTAATTTTATTACACAGACTATGCCTGTTGCCATGGCCCTTCTGAGAGATGTTCACAATCTCTGTCCTAAGGAGGTTTTAATGTTTATTTTGGATTTGATCAAGTATAATGATAACAGGAAGAATAAGGTAAAGAATGTGTTTATTTTAATCTATTACTTTTTGGTTTTGTTGAAAAAAGTCTTAGTTAATACACTGCATGATTTGATGCCACAACTGTAAATATCTGCCTAGGAGTGTTGATAAAAAGGTGATATGCTAAACTAAACAGTAAATGTTACAGAATGTTCTCTAGCTGACATTTCTATGGAGGCATTTTTTGGATGTTTCAAAACTCTGTGTGCTTCTTGACTTACTAAGGACCTGGCTGTCTTCATTTGCACACATACTTTTCTTGGTTTACTCTTTTCCTTTCAAAAGACCCATGTGTTTTGAGAAGTCTTAACACGTAGCATACAAAGTTAAGCACTGCTTTGTTGATGTTTTTTTTCACCTTGAGAAGTGTATCTGAAAGAGCAAGGAAAGGAAATAATCTCTTTTAACAATATACAGGATTCTGGGATTCTGGTTCCGAAAGTCAGCTTTCTGTTGAAATTACTTTTCAACAGAACTGAATGGTCTACATCTGATGAAATAACAGGTGAAACTGAGGTCAATACTGTTCAATCACTAAACTGAAGCATCTGAGTTGGAAATACTGCCATCTAAAATTCCTTCCCACAGGCTGTTGCTGAAGAATGACCTTTAGCATCCTGAGATGATAAAAAATTCCATTGCTCTAGCTAGAGGAAGTGTACAACTATTAGGAGCCTGGCATAATCTTCCTAATTAAGTATCCAAATTTGAGTGGAACCAATCTGATGCATTTTGAGCCTCATGTTTTTGTGTGTGTAGAAACACATATTGTAACAAGACATTTGTTGCTTTTTACTGATATAAGAGGATGATGGAGGACGGAGAGGTAGAGTTAGACACATGAATGCAAGCATCAGTAGTCACAGAAAGTGGTGAGTTGTGCCAACATCTCCCCACCATCGAAGGAGTGATCTGGCCTCACTTTTCCACGTGTCCCTTCCACACATATTTGACATCTAGATCTGCAGATGCTGGGTTTGTTTAGATTAAAGTGACTAATATTCAAATCCAGTACTTCTTTCTGCTTTTTATAAATCTTATTTTTATGTTTTTGATACTTACTAACACAGCCAACAGATGCAAAAGCCAGCATAATGGAAAGGGTGAAACTAATAGCCCAGGTAAGAGGGGTGAATGAAGATGCAAAATTTTCCTAGCTAAGCAGCAGTGAGCTCATGGTTTCACTTCAGAAGCTTATGAAGTCGCTGGTTGGATAAACTGCCTGATTTTCGGAGGTGCTAAGTACCCATTAACCTTGGTACTAACTATAGAAACAGATGGGTAGGTTTAGGTGCTCACGTGCAGAAATAGTGACTTTTATTTTCCATATCTGGAAGATTTTCAATGCCTGATCTTTTCAATTTAATAAAATAATGTATTAATATTAATATGCTTTCATTACAGAGTGAAGATTAATGGTTGCTTAGTCACTCTCAAATCCATTTTCAGAGCCAATTTATTCCTGTTTTGCTTTCTTATGCAGTTTTTCACATGGGTTTTGTTTTAAGATCTTGTTTCATAACAGGGCTTAAACATTTCTTAGCTTTGAAAGAGTAAGTTATATTTGTTATATTTGTTTGTGTTAAAACATAGAATCATAGAATCAACTGGGTTGGAAAAGACCTACAAGATTATCAAGTCCAACCCTTGATCCAACACCACTGTGATGTTGCTTTTATCTAGTTTTCAGACAACTACTATCGTGCTGAGCTCATTGATGCCCTAGCCAACTCTGTAACTCCTGCAGTCAGTGTGAACAATGAAGTTCGAACATTGGATAACTTAAATCCTGATGTGCGCCTTATTCTTGAGGAAATTACCCGTTTCCTAAATATGGAGAAGCTTCTTCCCAGTTATAGGCATACCATTACTGTCAGGTGGGGTTTAATGATGCTACTTTTCTTGGGTTTTATGTATCCTGTAGTTAGCTTTGGAGATTTTTGCTTGTACATCTTAATTTTAAATGTCAAATTCCTTCCAATTTTCAAAAGCTGGTAGCACAAGTTTGTCTTTTCAACATTAGTTTCTGTCAATACAGACTTTGAATAGCTGTCATAAGTTGATTGTGCCTATGCCTTTTTAAGAGCATTTATGATAGCCTTTTAACAATAACTGTAGAGCACACAATGTTATCTGAGCTATCTTTTCTCTGCGTTAGTGCAGCTCTGCTGAAACTGAACAATGGATTTGTCATGTTGGAGAATTTTATTTGTGCTTCTGCCTAATTCAGAGGTTAATTCTGTGAAAGTATTTGTAACGTTAATGTGGATAACGTAATTCTAGAAAAATTGCAGTACCTGATTTTGAGAAAGTAATTTTATTTTTCTTGGCTGATATTCCATAAATCTGATGTAAATTGTCTCCTACTCTCCTACCACGTCTAGCTGTTTAAAAGCTATTCGAGTGCTTCAGAAGAATGGTCATGTCCCCAGTGATCCTGCTCTCTTCAAGTCATATGCAGAATATGGACACTTTGTAGATGTCCGAATAGCAGCACTGGAGGCTGTTGTTGATTACACAAAAGGTACTTTTTTCCCAAGTATTTTGACACTTTGTAGCAATTCTTATACAAATGTAATGCTTACCTCATTAATATTAGGTCAAAATTGTGTCCACCAGAAGAGTTTGTGTGATGACAGGTGTGCTGATAAGAAGCTGAGATTTCTGCTGATGCTTTGTCCTAGCAAATACATGTTTTATGAAGATGTCCTGAGCATTGTTTCTCAGTGTTTTGCAAATTGAATCAGATACCTAAGTTTTGAAATAATGAGCGAACAGCACAATGAATAGTGGTAAGGTGTGGGGGGGGAGGTTGGTAATTTCTTTTTAATGCTCCATTTTCAGTGTCTTTGATTCAACTGATTTCAGCCATAATGGCTAGTCAAAGTTCTTGGTTTTGCTTTATCTTCTTGCTAATATCTTTATTTTGCTTTTTTTGCATGCATCTTATGGTTATAAATATTGGAAACTTAGATTATTGTAGTGATTTTCTGACCGATTCTGCTATGCCATTCTTTATACATAGCTTGTGTTTGTGAGATGTTTACATTCTTTTAAGATTGCCATTATCTTAGTTGACTGCTCCAGGTCCACGAAGAAAACCTTGGATAGTTTCTTAAGTGCTCTTTGAAGCTGAAACTCAATCCTGACAGCTTTTCTAGAGGCAGTTAGAAATTATAGCTTCAATTATTTGCATTTATAAAGTTAATTTAGTATTATATTGTCCTTTTCATTTATTTGGGTTAGTCTTTCTCTGTTCAGCATTTTTGTAGCACTTCTTGTGTTTGAAGGTCAAGTGCCAAAGTGGCCAGATCCTTCAATTCTTCCTCTGAGAGCAGACTGGTAAATCTAGATTTCTAATTATTCTGTGTCAGATTTCATGGTTTTATTTTGTTTTCAGGGTAATGGAGAGTTTCCTTTGCTTGTTGTGTGAATAATTGTTTTTGCCTTTTTTTAAGGGCTGTATTACTTTGACATTACTTCTGTCATTCTATCCAAAGACTTCTCAAACTGGAGAGGCAATGGGAGGTTTCAAGGCAATTGGAATCTTTGAGTGAACACATCTGGTGGAATTCAGGCGTACACTTAAGGACTGAAACTAGGCTGTCATACAGAAAAGCTGATAACTTCAAAGGAGATTATGCACTGAGCATCACTCTCAGTCTGCATCTTGTAATCCACCAGGCATTCTGTATCCATAACCCACTGCACATACACCATTTGGTGACCCTGTGGGTGATACGCAGCTAGAACTAAGAACTGTGCTCGTGCTGTGCATCTCTGTTAGGCTACTTGCTTTATTCCTCCCTTCAGAGTGTGTTAGTGGAAAGATTGCTGGGGAATGGAAAGCTTACTCATCAACTCTCTTCCTTTAGAATAGTCTCACTAATTCATCACACCCTTTGGAAAGCCAAACTGATAGAAATTATGTTTTCTCATTAAATTCTTGACCTTTTTTGGATCTTGTTTATAGTTAATGAGGGGCTCGGATAAGAAGGTATTTGTATTACAAAGTAATACAGTACATCTTTAAAACAGGTGATCAAATGAAGTGGTGTATAAGCAAGATAATAGGGTAAGATCCTTGAAATGTTCTATGGGGAATGGTAAAAAGTAGTAGAAAGATAACTTGAAGAAATCAGTGATTGAGCTGAACAAAGTTTTTTACTGAGTTCACTGAGAGAGCTGAAAATGATAGACTGGAATACTACTGTGCCTAACTGCCTTGCCCCTTGCCAGCAGCTTTTTCTCTCATGCGGAGGTACCGGATCTGCTGTGAAGTCACTACAATTCATAACACAGCCAACTATCTAACTAGTCATCACTGTCATTTCTCAAATACAACCTTCCAGCACTGAACACAGTAGCCACAGAGCACTTAATAGTGCTCATCTTGCAGAGCCCTAAACCTGACATTGGAAGGAGAAATGATTGGCCATCTATTCCCCAGAGATCTGATTCTCATTGTTCCCAATTATCTGGTTTCCAGTTCATACTGGATGCAAACCAGCACATATCAAATGCCTGTTGCTTGTGCCAAAGTTGGGTTTTAAGGAAGATGACAGATTTTGCAATTTCCATAAAAAGGAAAGTCCCTGCTTTCTGGGTGGAACTTTCTGGGTGGGAATAGCACTGCCTTTTATAAGTTACTTGAAAAGAAATAATTTCTTCACGGAACTAAGTTGTTTTCTTTGCTGTTAATAGGTGTTTTTGAGATGTGGTAACTTAGTAAAATGCTTGAGGCAGCAAATAAGGGCTTGGACAGTTGATCTAAAGTGGCTTGAAGTGAACAGGGTTTGTTAACTTTTTTAAGTGAGCTTCTGAGAGTTCTATGACTATTAGTAGTTATTTGTATAGAACAAAGCAGTTGCATACTTAGATAACAAACTATTCTAAATAAATATTCCTTAGTAAATCTCATGAGTGTTAAAGTTTAGCATCTCAGAGATGCTCTGCTGTAATTGAGAACTGATACACCATCTCTTGTAATTTGAAAAAAAACCTCTTTTTTTTGTTTCAGAAAGAAATCACTTGTTTCTGTGTCTACCAGAAGTATGAAAATCTACATATCTTTTCTTTTCCCACAGTCTTCTCCTAGACAAACTGGCAGGCTACAGGCAGGATGGGTAGTCAGTGCAATGGGGAGGAAATCAGGTCATGGGCCACACTCAGAGGATGGCGATCAGTGGTTTTTACTGAGGCTGGCTGCCTATGGCAAGTGCCTCAGGGAACGTCTTCAGAAATTATGTGGACAACAGCATTGAAAGCAGCCTTACCAAGTTTGTTGGTGACACCGAAGTGGGTGGTGAGGTAGACATGTCAGAAGGTCCCATCTTATAGAGGGACGTGGACAGGCTGGAAGAGTGGGCAAACAAGAACTGTATGAAATTTAACAAGTATAAGGTCCTGCACCTGGGACAACATAAGAAAGAGCCCAGAACAGGCCAGGATCTGTGGCTGGGGAACAGCAACACTGAAAGGGACCTGGGGGGTCCTGGTGGACAACAAGTGAACCACAAGTCAGCAGTGTGCTGCTGCAGCAGCAAATCAGACCCTGGGCTGCATCTGCAGAGGCAGTACTAGCAGAGACAGTGATGTGAACATCCCACTCTACTCCGTACTCAGTCTGTGCTTGAGTACAAAAGATGTGGCCAGACTGGGGAGCGTCTGAAGAGGGGTCATGAAGGTGGATCGGAGGGCTGGAGAACCTGCTCTGGGAGGGAAGACTGAGGGAGTCAGGTTTTTTGCCCCTGGAGAAGAGAAGGCTCAGGGGGTCTTCATCACAATACTCAGTACTTAAAGGGGAGGTGTGAAGTGGATGGAGTGTCTCTCTCTCCTCCTTGTGGAAAGGAGAAGGATTAACAAGAACGCGTTGCACCAAGAGAGGTTTCATCTTGATACAAGAAAAAAATTTTTACAGTGAGAACAATCAGTCAGGGGCACAAACTCCCCAAGGATATCGTGGAGTCCCCGTCACTGGAGGTTTTCAAGGTGCAGTAGGATAAAGTGATAGGTAATCCCATCTAGGCTCCTTTTGAGATCACTTCCAAACCAGGCTGGTGTTTGGTTCTTTTGGCTAATAAGATTTGCTCTGCCCAAGGTCAGGTTTAATTTGTCAGTGCTCTTCAAATTGTTTCATAGTTCCTATATAAATTTGAAGAGCAGGTTAAATGCATTAGTAGCAAAGCTTTGGAAGCCTAGCAGCCTTAGTTTACGTTGTAAGACAAGTATTAAGGAAGACTTACTTTTTTCCAAGCAGAAACAAGTTTAAAATGCAAAAAAAGAAATTCTATTTTTTAGTCACAACACTGGTTTTGTTATCCAGTACTGTAAGCCTAAAAGATTAATCTGCCAGACTTCCCATTTTCTAATCAAAATGACTTTAAAATGTCTTATGTTAACAGTCAAAGTAAGTGCCATTTGCTAATGATTGTGACCTAGTGTTTGCCATGTTGCAATTCTTTGCTGTGTGGTAATACAGTATTATTTTTGTTACATGGAAAACAACTTTTGTGTGCAGTGTTCTAGCTGCCTTCTGTTCCAAGCCAGGAAAAGCAGCTGTGCGTGGAGCTGAGCACAGGCAGTCACTAATCCCTCAAAATGCCTCCTAGGCATAGCTTTTCAAAGATTTCTCTGATGTTTAAGGCCAATCTGAGCTTTTAGTTCTGGTCTGTGTGGCTACAAATTTGTCCTGGCATAATCCAGAACTGTGTGGCCATACTTTAAATGGTGCGCAGAGTGAGCTAGTATTTCCTGCCTCTAAACAGGGCATATTGGTGCCTCACCAGTGTAGTCAGTTTTGTTTTGGCTGGATTGTAGGAAGAGCAGTGCTGACTTGCAAATGGCCCGCAAAAGACTCTTCAGCTGACTTCTAGGCAGGATTACAATGTAGTTGCCTTCTACCAGCCCAGGAAGAGATGTTAGGTTCGAGTTGTCCAAAGTATTTTTAAAACTTGTAATAGCACTACAGTGCTGATTCTTATATTCTAAATAAATGCCTCTTGTGTTAAAAGTGACTTATCCTAAAGAAATAACAAGAGGATAATCGGTGTTAGAATTGGTTGGACTAAAGAAGTTACTTTTAAGAATCATTGACTGAAATCAGGAAGGAAAGTTGAACTGAGAATTCAGAACTAAAAATGCAGTAGACTAGGGGAAGAAAGAAGTACATTGTTAGGACCACAAAATGGAAAGCAACAGAAATGTTTTTAGACCTGCCTGTACAGTAATGATTAGCACATCCTCTTCATTGTTTTGAAGAAATGAGAATACTGTTGCAAAAATCTTAGTTGTACACCTGAGAAAAAAGATGAAAAATCTTTCCTTTTTTGTGTGATCAGTGATGGTGGTATCCTGTGTTGTTTCCTATTTTGCAATGTTGCTCTGATAATGAAAGGAATTTTGTAATGTAACTTACATTTTGAACTAACAAGCTTTGTTTCCAGTTTTCCAGAAGCATGTGGTGATAGGTTTCAAAATCCATTTTGTTGCAAAGTATACAGATTTACAAAACTAATGAAGGCTACTGAGGAGACTATGACTGCTTAAGTCCTGCAGTATTCCTCTTTCTATCCTATTTAAAGATAATAATCTTTAACAGATTTCTGTGTATGAGAATTGTATATTCCCTCTTCCCTACAGAAAATACTATACTTCTGATTGTTGAAAGGATAATTGAATGTGTTCATTTTAGGAAGCACATAATATCAAGATGGTCATTTATCAAGATGGTCTTCCCAGTCAATGCTTATGGTTGAACACTTGAGGCATGTAGGAATTTTGTAAATATTTCTACTTCAGTGTAGAGTAAAACACTTTTTACTTTGAATTTGCACTCTAATTAATGAAATTCCTCTTTACTTGCAATGATTCAAGGTCTTTGTGTGCTAATTCAGGAACTTGTGATCGTCTTGATCAGTATCCTTCTTGTTTATATATATTTATAGGCTTTTTATTTTATTTTGCTTTGCAGTTGATAGGAGCTATGAAGAATTGCAGTGGCTGCTTACTATGGTTCAGAGCGATCCTGTACCCTACATAAGGTTAGTGAGTTAATAAAGAGACAGTATTTTTATTAATGCAGAAACTACCAGGTAAATTCTTGGCCTGAAATCACCAGAATAGATCAGATGCTTAACTGCTTAATACTTCTTCAGNATTTTTATGTTTCAACAGTTCATATCTCAAACGTTAGTGTATTCTGTTCTTATTCTGCATTATATTATTGTCTTTTACATACTACAGAAGTCTGAGCTTAGATGTGATTTCCTCATCATAAATAAAGTGTAAAGCTGATGCTGCATATGGCAAAAAAGACTTTCTGATATTTAGGAAGAACAGAGGTTGAGACATAGTGCACACAATATTTAGACAGCAAGGGGTGTAAAGCAATTGTTAGACTGTAGATGGGGTGAAAGGATCATGTGAAAATATGGTGTAATTTCTAGTACTGCCTGTTTCAACTTTGTTTTCACACGAGTGATTGGATACTTTAGTATGTTCGTTATAAATGTGTGAACACCAAGGTTCATAATAACTGTTTTTTCCTAACACTTTCTTCTTATGACCACCATTAAACTAGTGAGTTTCAAAGATAAATAATATTACTTTTACTCTGTCTCTCTAGGTGGTTTCTTACAAAGACCATAGCTGCAAGATTGTTCTCTGTCTTATTTCTGTTATTCTTGTTAATGAAAATAAATAGACTCACTGGAGGAGGTTTAGCTTCAGTCTAGGAAGGAGATTTAATTTAATTTGTATCCTTTTAAAGATGAGTTTAAATTTTTAATTGAGTGCAGTATGTTAGCCTCTTCTAAAAGGTAAAGGAAAAAATATGCAAGAGTCTTCTTGTTCCAAATGTGTAAGACAGCAAGGGCAAAGCTGGCTATACAGAGAAAAATCATTAAAATAATAAGTGATGGAATAAAGAATTATTCATAAAATGTTTTCAAGGCCAAGTTTGAAGAAGGAAAGTGGAGAAAAATGTATCTACTTTCAGCTCAGTATGTAAATATTGTAAGCAAACATGATAAGTGAAGAATCTTTATACACCAGTGTAACTTAAGAGATGGCAGTGTTTCTTTCCAGGAAAATGTGCCAGTCACTGGTTTTGGTTCTGCCATTTTGTACCAGTTATAAACATTTGAAGTTATTTAAAAATTCTATGGTGTCAGTATGAAGGAGTTTATTTGCCGGTGTTGGTTCTTCGTAATTACCAAGTCAATGTACAAAAAAAAATTGTTACTAAACAGAAGAGCATAATGTAGCCTACAGCTGTTAACAGCTGTGTGCAATAACATCTGCTGCTTTGCACCTTACTTTTTATCTTTAAGTTATATTGCTGATGGTAATTCTGTGTCAGTGCATATTGTGGACAGAAGGAAGAGCTAAACGCAAGAAAAACTGGTTAAAAATTTGGAAGAAATTCTGTAGTTGAATAAGTTTGTAATAATATTGCAAACTGAACAGACTTCTTAGTGTATTTCTTTTGGCTGTAATAAAAATTGTATTTTCTATTCCTTTCAGGCATAAGATTTTGGATATGCTGACTAAGAATCCACCTTTTACCAAGAACATGGAGTCCCCTTTATGTAATGAAGCTTTGGTAGATCAGCTTTGGAAACTGATGAATTCAGGTTGGGGTTTTTTGGTTTGTTGTGTTGGATTTTTATTGTAAGGTTTTTTGAAATAAGTCTTAAAGACTTGCTTCAGAATATGCCAAGAGCTCTCTTAGGTTCTGTAGTTAGAAACTGAAAATTTAGTTTCAGAAGTTGAATATCAGGTATGTATTTCCAGAACATTTTCAGTGACACAGGGTACCAAACCTTGTTTTTCATTCGTCTACTGATGCAGTGTGCTTTGATGTACTTTTGCACAGAATGATTCTTTTAACCAAATGTTCAAAGCAGTATTTCCTCGAATAGTGGTGTCTGTGTTACCTTTTTCTCTATAGTTTGCGTTGGATTAGATGGCCTCTCTTTGTCCTATTTTACTAAACTGTGAGAGAACATGAGAGAATAACATTGGTCTAGATAATTTAAACAAGATTTTCAGAAGTGCATTATAAACCTAAGTCTCAATTTGCCCTGTATGATTAGCAAAGATCTTAATGAGAGAAGGGCTTGCATCTTTACCATTGACCTGTTTTTCATTACTGAAGCAGTTTTTTCCAGTCCTGACGAACTGCCCTTTAACATCTGGCACATTACTACATAGATTGAAGGCTTTCTGTTTTCTGTGTGTCATTATTTTTAGTGTTTAAAAGTTTACAGCTACACTCCAGGGGGTGAAGTGGGGAGACTACTAGTAGTTTGGTTTCATAGGATTTGCCAAGTGTCAGGCACAGAAAATAAACAGTTTTGATGTTCCCATCAGAGAGTTTGTTTTTGCTTTTTCGTGAGAGAATAGTGTGTACAGTGTTAAAACCATTACCTCTTTTTGCAAGTAACAAATAGGGTATACATTCGTATTAGGATTCATGGGGCTTTAAGCACTTAATTTCTATACCTCAAGATGACATAATGTTTCAATTTATTTTCTGTAAGGGATAACTGTAGCATTCCAGGGTGCCTGGGAAAAAAAAGTCTTTTAAAGTGTGACAAGTTAGTAGTCAGGTTTAAATCTGCATGATTCCAGTCATGAGTGGCTTTTATTTCATGCAAGCAAGCACTGCAGTAGAAAATAGGCTCTGATTTATATATGTAATCTTTTCTTTTTTTCTATGTTAATCTGCATTAAACTGATTATGCTCACAAGTTCCAAAGATTGCAAAGAATTTCAGCAACCAATTATATTTAAACTAAGGTGTTCCACTGGAAAAGGAAAGAGGTGCTGAATGGGAATTCATCCTGTCATTTTCAATGTAGTAGTTTAAGAAACTGAGCAAATTATTTGTTGTTAAAATATTACAACAGTTTTTAAATCAGTGTTTAAAATGTGTCATTCTCTGGGGAGTGTTTTAATGTTAGAAATGTCCAGATTAATATTCATACTGCTCTCATTTGTGCTGGGTATGTGTAATTGATAATTTGTAACTGGTAAGGGTTAAGCTTACTCAAAACACTCTTCAGCCTCATAAAACTACTATTTACAGGGATAGATCTTGTAATTTTATTTTGTGCTAAGTCTTACACAGCCACAGTAACATGGCAGTTGGCACATCTGTGTCTTGTTTACCAGATATAGTTCAATTCCTCCTGGGGAACAATATGTTCAATAAACTTGCAATCAGTCAAGAGCTGGGCTGAGTTAACACCAGAATCACTGCATTTGGAGTGCTGGACCAGATGTTAGTTGTCTTTCTGTTGTGATTGGTGCCAAACGTGCTTTGACCGTTTGTGTATGAAAATATAAAAGCAATACACAATCTGCAGTGAAAAATAATTTTAGAAAAAAATGAAGCATTACTTTGTGCAGTATGAATACGTATCTCTAGTATGAATGCAGATTAAAGTAGTATGTATCCAATGAAGTACATGACACAGTAGTGATGTCAAAAAACATGCTTCTGCATTTCTCTATTAGTGCTGTTTCCAGAGGGTATAGATCTCAGCCATGCCTAAGGCTCCTACTACATTTCATGGAATACATGGGCAAATGCAATCATATCCACTGATATAAGAAGCCAGTTTGGTAACAAAATGTTCTATTTGATCGTCCAATAGAAAAACTTAAGGCACATCTTGAAAAATAAAAGTATATGGGTGTGGTTATTTTGCTTTTATTTTTCATTATGTTATTATAGCACTTTCCCCATTCTTGTTCTACTAAACATGTCTAACTTACAACGCAAGCAACTTAAAGCCTTCCTTTTAAACAGGATATGGCAGGTGAGTTAGAGCCAATGAGCAGGAATAATGAAGGAAGTGTATCTTAAGCACAAAAAATGTCATACTTTGGTGGGCCCAGATCACTTAAACTGTTTTATTTGTGGGAAAGCAGAAGATTGTATTTCTCTGTTAACAACAATCTCCTTTGGATTTTAGGAACTTCACATGACTGGAGATTACGATGTGGTGCTGTGGACCTCTATTTCACACTTTTTGGCCTCAGCAGGCCTTCTTGTTTACCATTACCAGAGCTTGGACTGGTTCTTAATCTGAAAGAAAAGAAGGCTGTACTTAATCCAACGATTATCCCTGAATCAGTTGCAAATAATCAGGAACCTGTGAATAGTACCAACAATCATGGACAGTCAGTAGGATTTCAGAACACCGTAAGCACAGACTATCTGCATACATCCCATTCATCTGGCTCCAAGTCCTTGCATTGGTTGCTGGTTTAATTTTGTACTGTGTCAAAACCTCTCATGCCTTACCTCAGCTACCTTTTTGTCTTGTTGCTCTTTATTCTCTCCAATTGAAAAGCTGGCATATACCATGACTTCTTTGGCATTTTTAAACTCTTTTGCATAGCATATGCAAGCTTTTTACATTTTTTTCCTAGTTTCATCATTTCTGTTCTTTACAAAATTTTACTTTTTATATCTTGCTTATGAGACATGAAGTGATTCACAGAAATGTTTGATGCTGTGATGAAAACTTTTTTTATTAGACCAGGAATATTTATTATAGGCAAGTTATTCAATTTTCAAAAAAAAATCTTTTATCACTAAACTTGATACATCTTAAAATACAAAGATACACCTCTTTTTAAGCAACTTTAAGAGTTGTCAAGTTTAGAATTGTGACACACTGAACGCACTGATTATTTGAATCTGAATGTTCAGTACTGTGCTCTGAAGGATTTGTAACAACTCCTGAAAAATTGCATACATTCAGCTTTATATCTTTCTGGATTTGGAGTCTTCAGTCCGAACATATAATCCATTGTGTAGTTACAAAATAGATTTTTATAAGCTATTAAGTTCATACTTTCCTTAAAGATAACTGCCATTGCTGCAAGATTAAGATTTAAGTATTTTTGTTGGACATATTTAATTATGAAGGATAAAAAATCAATAGACATGGAACTAATGAGTGATTTTTCCTAACAGTTTCGAAAACGGCTTTTGATTAAAACTGTTCAGGAGTAGATCCTGAAAGAGAATACAGACGTGATGAGCACGTTTGGAACTCTTTCCACCCTTTTGAATGGGATGGTTTAGTGTTACTTTATCGGTCTCATAGTTAATGTCGAAATAGTTTTTATTGAAAAGTATACTGAGGGTACTAATTAACAGTACCCTGCAGGCCCTTTCCAGCAGGGGGAGAGAATGCTGGTAGAGTCAGATATCATTAGAGCTCTCCTGCATATTTATAGAGCATGTAGTAAGTCCTAATTTGCTGTGCATAATCATTAGAATTAAATAGCGGGAGGCATTTTGTTGGTGGAATTTTAGGTTGCAGTTCAGTGAAAATCCAAACTTTTTTTCTGAGCCAGGCTATCAAAAGATTTCCTCTTAAATATTCTTTTCCTATACTGTCCTCTCCTTTGTGCTAGCCTAGTAGTTGTTGCTGCAAAGTGAGCTGGATCAGGGGAGGATCTGGTTGAGCAGTACCTTTTTATGAACGGATATTTCAGGTTCCTGGTCTGGTTCATCACGTAGTTGTAAAAATGCTTGTGGCACCTCAGGACAGAGCTGTGTGAGGAAGAGGTTGCTTCTTTTAACAGCAGCATTGGCTTGGACTAGTGTAAAAATATAGCTATAGTGTAAGCCTCAATTTACACTTCATCCCTTGTATCCTCTCCTGTGCCTCATCTCCATTCTCCTACCCCTTATTTTAAGGTTATCATTTTCACTGTAACTGCCCCAAAATTCAGGGAACTGATTTTCCTTATGCAAAAAGAAATCACAAAGACTGCTCCTCATACCAGACAAAGTTTATCCAAAAGTGTTTCACCAAAGCAGTGTATTGGGCTAAATAACAGGGAAGAAAAAAAGGAAATAAGTATTTGAGGGGGAAAAAAAGAATAAACAGGTGATAGAATTTATCAGATTAACTAGATTCTTTAAAGTAGACATAATATGAGAGCATAAACATGTTAAAATCAGTACTGATAGACTTGTGACACTGAATTTGCTGAGGGTAGTAAAAGTTACCCACTTCATAAAATAGAATTTGAATTGTTCAGGGCAAGAGTTTGTGGGGTTAGAATGCCCTTTGTAAGACAGAGAAAGAGCAGTTCAGTTGAGCAACATATCCTCTTGAGAGTCTGTGATATATATGCCTTTTATCTAGTTTTTAGTGAGCTTAATTAACTTTGCATCTGTGGATATTTTATTTTCCCTTCTATATTTTGTGTATTGGACTCCTTGGGACACCTGTCTCCTGTTTTTGTGACTATATGTATAGCTTAGTAGGCTCTCCTTCTATTTTTATATTTCTTTGACCTTGTTTTTTTAATAAGTATTAATTACAAAATACTTTAATTCTTTTTAATAAGTAGTGTTTTAAAATTAAAAAATCCAAGTTATAAGCACACATTATGATTTGTACTCAATAAAGTAAGTGTTAACTTTTAAAATTAACTAAAAAAAGATTTAGCTAAATCCCATGTGTAGATCAGAGGCTATCATAATTTTTCAGCTGAGATTTGGCCTGAGGAGAGTCTACGAGGCACAGATTTATAGAAAGGCTATTCAGAGGCAGCAAATGTTGTTGCACACCAACAGTACCATGATTGTGAGAAGCAACAGAAAAGATGCCAATGCTAGATATGCAGAGGGAGCAGGGATAGAAGTAAAGAGAAACTATGTTTGTAGGAGTGGTTGGCACAAATCCATACAGGGTTTTAGAAAATACTTTTTCCCAGGACTACAGGGAAAACTTTGTTCAAATCAACCACTTTACACAGAAGATTTTTCAGCTATCAGGTCTCTTTCTCTGAAACATGGATCTTGCTATCTTCTAATTTTGGTCTTTTAATGCTGCTTCAGGAGGATGATCATCTTATTAAGGAAACAGCATCCAGCATTTCTGGTCATCAACAGGGGGTGAAGAGGAAGGCTGATATGCCACTCGGGTCTCCATTGGAGCCAGGGCAAATACTAGAGAAGAATGAAGACAGTAAAGTCAAACTCAAAATCAGAGTAAGAAATGGAAATTCAACTTGCACAATATGTAGGGTGTTCAGAATAACAGCAGTGGGGTCTGCTGACTTCCCTTGAAGCTGTGTTCAAACAAAAGACATGCTGTGTATATGTGTACAGCAGCTGTTACGCTTACTTTGGCAAAATTATTTCCTATCAGATTCTGTATTGGCTGGCAAGAACTAAAGTTGACAGATAATGCTCTTGTTCACACAGCTTCACAGTAAATTAGAAAGAAGAAAAGTCACTGACCTTTTTTAATTTTACTGAGATTTTATTCCTTTGCAGTGGTAGATATCACTTCCTTTCCCTCTCACCGCCAGTTTACCTCAAAAATAAAATATTTTAAGTTCTATTTAGTGATGTTTTTATGAGTTATTAGCATCTGCTTATTTTTTTTCCTGGTATCTTAGTTCTCAAACTCTCAAGAGGAGGAGGAAATTGATATGGACACAGTTCATGACAGTCAAGCCTTTATTTACCATCATTTGAATATGCTGGAGAGACCATCCACACCAGGTATGACTAACTTTATTGGCAAAATGATTGTATGATTTTCTTAACTATTTCAGTAATGGGGTGTGTTTTGTTACTACTCATTTCCATACATACAGTGTTGGTAAGTGTGAAATGTTATTGCAATTCCAGGAAGTGTATAAAGGGTACATAAGAACATTTCTTTACCTTCCAGTATATGTATAGATAACTGTATACATGTGTATTTTCACACATATCTAAGGAAGACAAGTATATATCATGCTTATAAAAGTGAAAAGCTAAGAAATGAATAAAAGAACATGAAGTAGAAACCCATAAGCAATTAGGTAAAACTTCTTTTGCCATAGGTGTCATTTAAAAAGTAATAATTCTGAAAATTAAAGGAAAAAAATAGCAAGACTTCATGTTAAAAAAAATCCCAGATATTAATATTTATAATTTAATATTGGCAGCTAAGAACATATAGGCCTCAAAGATACTTAAAAGGGCTTTTCAAAGTTGAAAAGATTGCATCAATGAGTTAAATGGTTTCATTTCAAGCACTTCCTTTTACTACTTGTCTTAGTATCTTTTTTCATAGAATACTTGACAAAATTTTTCCCAAAGCATTGTGTTTCTTAGAAAACTTGAGGCAGTCTGAACTCCACTGATGAACTTTCACCTTCTCTGCTTATCTGTCACTAGCAAAGAAATTCAGTGGTTAGTCTCATTTTCTCAAAATATTTTAACCACATTTCTAATGTTTAGTTCCAGAATGTGCCAGTGGAGCTAAGGTGAGGTAATGTGATGATGTACCAAGCGTTCTGAGAGATCTTCAGCACAGATCCAGAACAAGGTTTTGAGGTTGCAGTACTGCATTGTGTAAACTGGAAGTTCTTGGCATTAGAATTCAGAGTAATTACCTTCTTCCTTGTATTTCTGTTTATATCCAGTACCTGCCTAATATAAAACAGAAGTAAACCTTAGCAGCAGGATCTGGAATGTTGGTTCCATCTTGAGTGCCCTAGGTCCTCAGCTATGCTGACAGGTGACCTCATCTGCTTTCTCTGTGACCTGGCAATTTAGTGGCCCCATTTAAAAGAAGGACTGGTGGATGCTCCTGCTCTGACAATCCTGCTGAGGCTGGTGGCTTGGTGCTGGCCAGTGGTGCAGAAGCTATAGGCTCATATTCCATCAGGGCCTAGGACTTAATATTTTTACTTCCTTGGCAGATGCTCTAGCCACTAAGGGGGGTTGTTTCTTTTTAATTTATTATTTTTTTAAATAAAAGGTAACTGCTGTCACTGCTCAGCAATTAAGTTCATGTGGCAACATTAAAATACAGGGAGGTCTGGTTTCTGGATTCCAGATGGCCTTCAGTTTAACGACATGTGCCTGTACCGCCAGCTCCACCAGGATGGCTTTGCTGTTAGAGATGCAGAGTAGCAAAACTCACAACTTTTTGCCTTATTTCAACAGAGCAAAGGAACAGCCTGCATATATATATATATATGTATATATATATATACATTGCTGTCATGAACTTAGGAGCCTTTATCTGCACAACCTTTACTTTAAACCTCAGAGCTGCTTTGAATTTTGTTCTCAGTGCTATGGTCAACCATCTCATTTTCTGATATTTACAGCAAAAAATGACACATCCAGGGCAGGCAAGTGCAAAGCTGATCCACTGAGGATTAGTATTAAGAACTCTTACATGATATTTTGCAACAATTTTTTTACTAGATTTACATGCTCTACAGAATATAAAGTCATAAACAAAACTCTGCCAAATGCTTCACAAATAGGACTTACGGGACCCTCTGTACGCCAGCTCTGTGCTCCAGGACTGTTGCAGTTTAAGTTTGCACCAGAGGTCAGAAAGGGTAAAGTCTGACCAGTCAGAGTAATGGCCAGTTGACTGCTGCTTTTGTAGATCCACAGCAGACACAAGCTACTTTGAGTTTCACTTGTGTGCTGAATGACCTTCTCACCGCAGCTGTTTAGACATGCAACACACTGGAATACATTTTCTAATAATGAGACAAATGCCAGGTTTTGCAACTGAATTAATTTTAAATATTAAGCCTTTGAAAAGCAGTATTTTGAAGCACTTCAGATTATTTTAATCCTTTTTTTGTTTGTACAGTTAGAAACATTTCCACTGCACATATTCTTTGCTTCTAAAATTTCACCTGTTTCTTATTCATGGCATTTTAATAGAAGCAGAGATGTATGAATTTTAGACTGAATAAATAAAGATAGTTCAATTGTTGGGAAATGGTATACTTCTGAGAAGAAACAGATAGGGAAAAATAAAAGCGTACATAAATAAAATTCTTTACACATAAGAGTGTTCTGTTGTACAAAGGAATTGCAGATAATATGTCCTAAGGGCCATTGAGGTTTTGCAACAGTGATGGAGGATGGATGCATTTCAGTAAGTGATTATTGTGAAATAGATTGACAACAGGTTCTGAAATGGTCTCAGGATCTTGTTAATAAATCTGTAAGATCTTGTATCTGCCTCAGTTCTGTGACTCGTACTTGGAAGGAGTGAGCTCTCAGTCCTTACGCAGTTTTCCTACCACAGCTGTGGGTTATGTCCCCACATGTCACATGAAGTGTTAGGTCATCAGCCAAACACAGCCTGCGAACAGCAGCTGCCAGGAGAAAGTTCATGTTGGGTCTAAGTCCTGCCATATCTGTGGGTTTTTGTTGGATTGTTGTTTTTTTTTTTAACACTCCTCACATCACCCCCAATTAATAATTTGGATTTGTTCAAGTTGATGTAACCCCTGTAAAACCAGGGAAATGTTATTTTCCTTTTAAAGTTTGTGGGGGTTTTTTTATTGTGTGCTTCTGCCTTTAGATGTGAAAGGTTAGGATTGAGACAATAAAAGAAGTCTTGTAATACGACTATTGCTGCATTACTGGCTTCAGTGCTATAATTATAGCACCTTTCCTGGTTCATATAGAAAATTAATGTTTTAAATCTCACTAAAGCATTCTGACTATGATAATAGAACCGTAGACTCTGGTAGTTACATGAAAATCTAAGCATTTTTTCAAGAAATGATTAAAATAAACAAAACATCAGTTGTGAACTGTCTGAAGAATGCTGTTGTGCTGATTACTCATGAGCCCTATGGACTAGAAACTTGGTAGCCTCCTATGAGCCTCCAAAACTGTGCAAGGTCACATTTCTAATGTGAGAACAGATTTTATTTGCTACTAAATCATCAAGAATAGTAGGAATGCTCCCTACTCTTAAATCTTAAGATCAAAAAAATTTCAAGATCAGATTTTGTGTAAGCAACAGATCTGAACTCTCAGACTGTCAGGTGACTTGTCATGTGTTCTTGACTTCAGTGAAATCAGATAAAGATATGCTTCTTCAGTATTTCACTAATCTGAAAGTACAATACATTAGAAGGAACTTTTAAAAGGTTTTGCTGTATCTGTCAATGGTTATTGATTGATCTGGTCTTTTCTGCTTCCAAAATGAATGCCTGGCTGGCATGATCTGCCAGTGAAGTTACATGTCATTATGACTCATCACTGATAAACACTTAATTAGAATTTTCCCAACTAGTTTTGATGGTTCCAAAGTTGATAAAAAGCAGTATCCAGTTCTCTCTTTTCTTTATTTCTACAAAGGAAAGAAAAAGAAAATGCAGCAATGTTCTCTTTGTGCATTGGCAGTCCTTTTTCTGATCACGTTCAGAGGCAATGAGCTTTGAGGACACATCCTGAGAATTCAAACTCAGATCAAACAAATTCTTTGGCCATTCTGTTAATCCTTTTGCAGTTTTCCAGGATATTCAAATTGGAAATTTCTACTGCTGACCTTGTAGGTCGCTCTGTTTACTATGTAGATGTGCATGAAACTTTGGAGGTCTAGGCCACACGCATACATGTTGTTTGGATTGTGGTCTTGTTTATCACAGTTACTGTCTGCACTTTCAGGAAATTGTGATTTATCTGGATTGACTTTTTTTCTGGAATGATTTGAAACTGGACATACTGCACATACCTCAGTAAAGAGTAGGGACAAACTACTATAGTTAGTATATTTAAAGAATACACTTTCAACAGGAGATCTGCGCCTGAGATGCAAATCACTGCATATTGAGTGTGGATGCAGTAGTAAATAGAAATTCAGTCTGAACCGTGTAAAAAGCCCCATCCTCTGCAGCTCTGCAGTTCCCTGAGTTGGCTGTAAGTGCACCAGTACATCAACGTTCAGCCATTAGTGGCTTTCTGCCAGAAAGGGATGTGGAAACATCAGCACCCAGACAAATACATAAATGAACAGTTCTTGGATACGAGGACACCACTGGCAATGTTGAATTTTTGCTTTACTCTCTAAGGAAGTTGTTACAATTGTTCCATTGGAATACCTTTTAATAACACATGATATTAATATTGTATATGACAGTATCTGTTACACATCTGTTGACTTTATTACTAAAGTGATAACTGTTTCTAAACTGGTAAGTCATAGGCTTTGAGGTTCTGTAGATAATTTTTCCTCTCTGAAACAGTGTGTGGTTAATTGTACACTTCACAAGGAAGGGTGTTTTCCCGTGCTTTATCCTAAAGTAATAAAAAGCATCTTTAATGAAACACAAGCACTGCAGGTAGTAACAACATAAGGGAGAATTGCATTGGTGTGTGGCTGCTGTGTCAACTACATGTTTAAATGGAAACAGCATAACAATGTAGTTGTGACTGTCTCTGAGAAAACAGCTGATCACTCTCAAACCTAGAAGATGGATAAGGATAGCAAATTTTCAAGTGAACGGCCTGAAACTGTTACAGGCATAAAGTATTCTGAATTGGCTTGATGATTTAAAGGTTCTTTTTTAATAAAACAGGGATTTCACTAGACTATTCTAGAATATTAAAGTAAATGCAGTAAAAATAACACCACAGTTAAGCTACTATTTTAATGTAATTACAAGGCAATATAGTTGTTAAATGAAAGTCAATGAAGAAATTAATAAAATGATTACCAGTTAGAAGTATGTTTTAGTTAAATCATCAGCTTGTTAATTCAATACTTTAGTTTACACCTTTGGTATAGATATGAGGAATTTTCTATCTGCTTATAGATCCCACTAAAAAAATGAAATCAAATGAATCTGTAAATTGGAACTAGTTAAAATGTTTATATTGGAGCCAAATGAACTAATTTGCTTAGCACAACCTCAGAAAACTTTCGGGTGGTTTTATGTTCTTTTAACTAGACCTTTCCTTCTTACCCTCAAACTTTAAATTTTGTCCCATGGACCTTAAAAGAGCACTTTTCTGAAGAGAAAATGGATAACCTTTTTCAGAGATATATAATTTGAAAATTCTGCTTTTTTAGACAAATTACAAGACACTTGCATTCTGGAAACTTGAAATCATTTATGCTTGGTAACTTTTTGCTTAGTTGATGGCTTAACAGATGCATAGACACAGCATTAAATTACAAAACAGTGTGTCTAACACTGAAAAGAAAAGAAATGAGGAAAACCAGGATAGTTTTGAAACAGTTTTTACAATATTTTCCAGTTTTAAAGTGTTCTCTCTTTAGAGAAAATGCTATGCAGAGCTGCAGTTCAACTGCTAGGCAAAGAGCATACATTATCTTTCTCATTGGTAAGCTTTATTTGGGCTCTGAGGGAAACCCATGAAGTGCTAGCGTGCTTGTGCTGATGCCCCCTTCTTCCCAGAGCTGGTTGGTGTCAGGGTCTGGAGCACCAGTGCAGGCAAAACACTGCACCCATGGGCCTCAGCCTTTGCTATGATTTGTGAGCTTGGTTTCTCCCTCTCTGATGTTTAAATAAATGAGGGTGCAAATGGGGTCATTTCAAACAAGTGCCAATTGGTAAAAATTCTGTATAAGCCAGCTGTTTTACATTGATTGTCCATGCAAAGAAACAGAGGCTATAAGTATGTAGTGTCCCACCCTCTTCACACAAAATCAGAAACACAGGAGAGACTGTAGGAAAGATCTTATGAAAGCTTGTTGGCATGTTAAAGTCTCAAGTTACATGTTCTCAAATTGTAAAGGTTCAATAACAAAATAAGAGTAAAATAGATAAATAACTAGCCAACAACATAGTTCAATGTTAACACTCCCATAAAGTCTTACAAAGAAAAGAAACTCAAATAATTGAACAGGATGTTATAATTATCTGACAGCAATTTGTATTATGACAGAAAATGTTACTTTAAAGCTTATCAGGATCTAAATCTCTTTCATTCTAAAATTAAGCTATGAGATCTTTGTTTTCGTATTTTATTCTCTCACACAACATCCACAGCATTTGTATTGATCCCTGTGACAAATTGTACACAAAGTTTCTGATCTTTCTCCCATGGGATTATAATCCTGTCTAATTTTAAACACCTACCCAGCTAGCTGGAACACCACAAAGCCAATAATTACACTGGAATCTCCATATCCTAAACAGAAGGAGATCCAAGTGGATAGACACATGTATGTGCATTTTCTTCCAAGGAATGCTTCTAACCACTTCAGAAGCAAGCTCCTGGGCTCACCCACCATTTATTGTGTGTTTCTGTGATTTGAGAAACCCAGGTTCCAGTCCTGCTCCCTCTGCCAGGAAGAAGTGGGTTCCCTGCAGGAAGAGGGAGTGCCCTGTCCCTCCTTGCAGCAGTCCTGCTATCCTCATTGATATAAGGATGATGATATTGCCCTGTAAAGCAATTTCTGTTTAGCTTTGCTTTCCTTAACCATGCTTGGCATGTTCCTGGCATGGGTTTTAAGGAGGTACTAAATAAAAGGAAGGAAAAAAGTGTTCTTCAAGTTTAACAGTGAATTTTATGGATACAAATCCATAAATTTTATAGAGCTTTTCTGTTTCCGTCCATTTTAACACAAACGAGTTTGGTAGATTGTGCTCAGTCTTTTGGAGTCATCATCCAGGATCAATATATTTGCTTCCTGATTTCAAAGCACTCTTTAGCAGTAGGAGAAAATTTTGTGGATAGCTGTTATTTTTGCATTGAAAAAACCCAACAGATTAGAGTCATCTAGAGTTGCCTCTATGAAGAAATCATATGTCTACTTTTAGTGCTGGCTCAGTAGGTTTTTGTAACAAGACTTTCATTTCTTACTGACATCTGTGCCATGTTACCAATATTGACTGTCTTCTTAAGTGCCAGTAGCCCTTGAGTTGCAGTTGGATCCCATTTCTTCCCTTGCTGAAGATCTTCTTGCCTCTCTAGGTGGTCACCACCACCCCTTCAGTCCTGTTGGATTGAGCTACTCTTATATTTGCCCCTAGCTTACTCCAGTCAATGTGTTTAACAGCTTTAATTAACAGATTTTTTTTTTATTAACCCACCTCAAATAAGTAAAGAGTTCATAATACAGACTTGCCTTAGCAGAGCTAGTAGTTTGGTAAACTGCAAGAAATTGCACAAGTTGCAGGTTGTGCAACAGAGTCAGGGGGTCTGTCTGGTTGCATCCTCCATCTTCACTAGTGCTTTATGCTACTTCTGCATCATCCCTGCAGACTTAAGCCACTGTCCTTATACCAGTCCTATTGGGTTAAAATTTCTAAAGGTTAGAGGCTTAGCTTTGGTTTGAGGTTGTTACAAATGGAATGTCTAGCCTTACAGGTTTAGTTTCCATATAAAAATAACTCCACTATTTGGAACTAATGGAGCTGTGAAGTTTTAAGAGTTTGTGTCATGTGTGTGGGGTTTTTCTTTTCTTTTAAGTTGACTTGAATTTGCCCTGTATATTTATATGTATCTTGTGCTTGTAGCTTGAGAACACGTGAGAATGTTTTCTGTATTTTGGGTAATGTTTTGTACATTTTCTGTGGATGAGCACTGACCAGTGGTCTTCAGGTTTTTTTGCCATGACCTTTATTTCTGTGTTACTTGGAGCTCTGCTTGTGTCACTGCCACCGTTCACCTTTAACTACTGTAGCCTATTTTAATGGTGTCAAATACTTCTTGCTTTGGTTTACTGAGGTGCAGCCTCCACCCTTTCCTTATCTAGTGGCCTGCATTAGATATGTCCCTTTTTCTGCCGTTTTGTGTTCTGTTTAATGACTGGTTTTGCATCCTTGCAGCTGAGAAATAAAATTCTCTTGACTAGAAGCTGTATGCTTTAGATGAATGAGCTCGGGTTGCGGGGTTAGGTTTATGTACAGGGAGGAATTCCTTAAAAGAAAAAAATGTAATTGGAAATAGTTACACTGTGAAGCAGTCTTGTGTCTGTTCCCCTCAAATGCCACACACTGGCACGCTGTCTGCATTGTCAAGAATGGCTGCAGATAACAATGTAAAACAATGGTAGAAACTATGCATTGAAGTCAGCAATTAGAGGTTGGAATTGGTGTGCATATCTTCTCTCTGCCACAATATACATAACCATGAATCTTTGCTTTGATGACATGAGCACTGTGGCATAGTTTTGATCAAATAAGAACTAAAGCTTTTTTAATACTTGTATATTAGAGATTTTAAGTTTATATGAAACTATTGTACTCTAGATGAGCCTCCTTCATAACCTGAGCAGAATTTTGTATTGCACCGTATTCACATCTTGTGGTTAAGACCAAACATACTTCTAGAGAGACATAATTTTGCTCTTTAAGACTTCAAGCAATAAAGATTCCACTGTGTCCCATAGTAAGTCATTGATCATCCTCACTGTGAAAATGTTTTGTGTTTCTATTTTGACTTCAACTCACTTCATACAGATGTAGATTTTGTTTTTTCCAAACATATTTACAAACAAACAAACAAAACTAGGAATAGCTGTACTATCTAGAAACTTTCCTATATATGTGTTTGACTGAATCAGTCATTCATCTTTTGGGTAAGGCTTGAAAGAAATTGTTGTCAATACCTGTTTGTCATACTACAGGGAGCTCTTCAGACTTCCAGGAATCCTTACCACAGAGTGATCATTCTTGCCTTTAGAGGTACAAAACCAACTAGACAAACAAAAAGATGTACTGGAAAATAAACATGTTTTCAAATATACAGGAAAAGATAACTGCAAAATGTATTGCATAATTCCTTGTTACTTAATGGGGATATTTGCACCAAAAACTTGGAGGGGTGGGGGGAAACCCCAAATATTTCAAGTAACTGTGAAGAGAATCAATTTTATGTAAAACTTAGGGGAGTAGTTGCCTTAAAAAATCTGATAATGCTTTTCTACATTTATGTAGTTGTTAAAGCACAGTCTTGCAATGTGAGTGATTTGATTCCATTTCTGCCTAAAGGAGTCCGAGCCTTCCTATATTCTGAGTGTTTCTGCTCTTTAATCATGTTACCCTTAGACTGTGGCCTTTAAGCCCTACTGTTGAAGCTATTGCAGTCTGTGTGAAATAATGAAATATTAAATGAGCCAAAGAGAGAATGAAAAAGTCGTTCCTGGATTGAGATGTCACGGATCATATTTTCCTTCCGCAGGTTCAGATACCAGGCTTGCTTGATATATAAATAGTTCTAGTGTATTCGTTAAATATGTACTGACGAAGATGGTGTAATTGTCTTTATTGGGATTTGGTTTTGTTTAAGAAAAAATTTTGTATAATCTTTCAAGTAGTCTAAATTGAGTTGTAAGATGCAATTTTCAGAAAAAGCAGTTTAATCCTTCTGTTCACTATCAAGAGATTTGTATTCTTGCAGAGAGCTTTAGCTCCTGACTGAAAAGAGTTCACATCCCAAAACTGCACTTCAATGCATGCCAGTCTTGCATTTTATGTCAGAATTTTTACAAGCAGTTATATTTGCATTATTTGGGGTTTAGTGGCCTTCCTACTCTGTTTAAAAATTAATTTCAGAAAGCTACTATAACTTGCAGTTTCTTAGCTCTTTACAGTACCTAATTGCCTGGGATACTTATACTGCTGAAGAAGGAAGGACTATCTCTGTAAAAACTGTCAGTAGTCCGGGAACTTCAATGCCATGTTCAGAGCCTTCTCTGAAATAAACAAAAGCTTATGGTTCAAGTATCATAACAGATTCTGTGTTTGCATGTTTAAATAATAATGTAGGCTTTATGTAATATTTCAGAATTTCTTATCTTTGGAAACAATGCAAGTTAAATATTTACTAATCCCACTATATCCATTCCTTTAGGTAAAGAACAATCTTCAGGAGAGATAAACATGCACCCTGTCTCAGCAGCTCCACTCTCCGTGTTTAGTAAAGAATCAAACTCCTCAAAACACAGTGACCACCACCACCATCACCACCATGAGCACAAGAAAAAGAAGAAGAAACACAAGCATAAGCATAAGCATAAACATAAACATGATACTAAAGAAAAGGAAAAGGATCCCTTTGCTTTCTCTAACAGTCCAGCCAGTGCACGATCAATCCGTTCCCCGTCACTTTCAGACTGATATCAATGGCTTCTCTGGAGTTCAACTTGTAATATTCTTAGAGTGCTTAGAAGGATGTATATAACTATAGCTTCTATCTTTTTTTATGGAACTAAGAATATGTGAATTGCCTTAGCAATTCAGAACCTCTGCCACCTTTGAAGCCTTCTATTTGCATATGTGGTTGTTGAAATCTGATTCAAAAAATATGGTTTATGATTCTGACTCATTTTGTATTTCACTGTTCTCCACACCTCCCACTCTTTTTTCCACTTTAAAGAAAGAAAATGGCTCTTTATGTAAGGGCCCCATGTCCACTGGCAACCCCCTGCACATCACGCTGACCATGTGTATTGCCAGAATCAATTATGGTTTAATCCTTTGAAGAATGTTAGAGGCAGAGTATGTTTTATGCAGAAGCCAATTGCCAGGCCTTTGGTGACGGGCTGTTTCCAGAGCAGTATTGTATAACTAAATGTAGACCTCCTCAGAAGACACGGATTTTCAGTCTTCAGCTGAGCTGTTTCTTGCTTTAACCATTGCAATGTAATGTCAAGACTTTTAAAAGAACAGTATATGTAACATTTGCATTTTTCAGATACTAAAACTCTTGAAAAATTCCAAGCTGCTTTTAAGCTGGTGGTATTTATTATGGACATGAGCCTTTGAATATGATGAAGTTCTGCATTTGTTTTTGGAATTTTAGCAAAATGCGTAATGCATGTTTTGTCCTGTAATCAGGCTTTTAAAAATCCAATAAAGTTTGCAAATTATTTTGACAGAGGCAGATTTTTTTTTTCAAGCTTGACATTGGAACATGCTTTTGAAAGATGGTTTTGCTAAAATTTAAAAAAAAAAAATTGAAAAGCTTAAAAATTAAAATACTGACAAATAGGTATTCCTGCTGTGGGGTGGTTTGCTTGGAAGCATTCTATATGATCAGCTCATGAATCCATTGGAAAAATACATTAGTAGATGAAACTAGATCTGGGACTTGAAATGATGGATGCATTTAAATTTCTTTAGCTGTGTTTTATGCAGTGTACTATTTACACCTAGGAAATGTTTTATTTAAAAACTTAATTTTTTTAGATGTTTTAGTAATAGAGAAAAATAATATCTGCCACTTTTAATCTATTTTCTTTATATATGTATGTAGAGGCAGTGTTTTATTTCCATGCACTGGTTGATTTCTGTTGCCCAGAGTTCACAGAGCATTCTTTAAGATGCCTGTATTTGGGTCCAGGGTTTTTTTTTAATTTTCCCAAATTTCTGTGAGTAACTGATTCTTCTTCTTAGAGCAGGGAGAGAAAGTTAAAGAGGGAATCGAGGATTTTTTTTAAGCCATATTCTGTTTCATGGAAGTTAATAAATACTTTTATATACTATACCTGCTGTTGAATCCTGTAGTTTTTGTAATAATGAGTTATCTGTAGAATGAAAGATGATAGGCTCAGGTATTTTGTAATATGCATATAATTATTTTATTATTCAAACACCATATCCCTTTAATACTGCATGGATATTGTGCTAATCGTTGCACTTGTAACACGTTTGGGCTGGATGCAGATGCGATGGACTTGGGCAGCATCGCAGCCTCTCCTCAACCGCTGCTGTGCCACATCCGGGGAAGCCTGCCTTGGTTTTCTTCCCTTTTAGCAACCACTGCAAGCTCTTACAGTTTAGGTGAGCTAAAGCTGCAAGAGGAACACCTAAGCACGGGTAGAACGAGGTACTGAGTGTATTTTGTGTAGACTATCCAGGTGTGCAGCGCAGCTTAGCACCCCTTGTGAGGCAGGGAGCGATCATGTGAGCATCGTGAAGTGTGAATCACAGGGAGAGGCTGGGAGCCTATAGTCACAGTAATAGTGTATGGAAATACGTTGAGGTGTTTTTCCCTTGGCTAAGGGGTGATGTAACAGTTCCAGGGGTGTTTGTGGGAGACCTGGGCTAATAAGCAATGAAAGCTGGCAGTGTTTGGGAGAATGAAGGCAAATGCATTTATGTTTTAAAAATGAGGTAATGGATAATTTAGGCTGGTGTAGTTTCTACTTTTGGAGATGGGGATTTACACTCATAGTCTGAGGGAAGACATATTGTTCAGTGGCACAGGCACAGAGCTGAGGCAGAGCTGTAACAGGAGTTCTGCCATTGTATGTTTTGCTGTATGACTTTCAGCAAGCTATATCCTAAGGAAATACGGCGAAGAGACTGCCAACAGAAAATTTGAAGCCGGAGGTGGAAATCCGAAAAAGTTTTTCCCAGTGCAGTTACTGAAGTTATGTCATGTTCTGGTTCAGAGTATCCATTAATGTCTTTGATGGAATACAGAGTTTGAGGTCTGCAGGTGGTGCAACATGGACGGGCAATGTTCGCAAACCAATAGATATGCTCAGAAGTGAGAATAATTTGGCAGACTGCACAGGTGATTCAAAAGCAGCAAACTGAAATTCAGTAGGAATGAATGTGAAATACCGAACTCCAGGGAAAATGAGTGCACGAAAGCACACCGTTCCTCCCATCTTGTAAGGTGCAGTGAGGAAAAAAACTTCTGGTTGCACAGAGGTGCGCAATTTGATACTATTGCAAAAGTAAAAAGTATTAACAGAAATTTTTTTATGTAGCATTTGAAAGTAATTATTCTATCAAGCACCAGTCATTTTAAAAAATAGGTGGGCAAATGGAAACAAGACATAATACTGCATGTAACAAAATAAAGAGAACTGAGTATTCCTGGTCTAGTATAAAAGAAGTCTGAGGAAGGAACTTGCCCTTCTCATACCTAAAATTTTGCTGCAACAGAAAATGTTTATCAGTTGTTCTTGATTTTTCCTGTGGGAAGAGAGGGATTAGATTTATTCACAAGAAAAATATTTTTGTTGAATGTTAAGATGAAAAACATTCTAACAGGCACATAACAATGATGTGAAAACTCATTTCTTGTAGGCTTTTCAGCAGCAGATTGGCAGACGTCTGGAGGGGATGTTTATGGGATGCTTCACCCTGCCACGGCAGGATGGTTTCTTTGATCTTCCCTTTTAGTTGGTGAAGTTTCTGTGGTGACTCCCTGGACCTGTCCTGCACTTGTGGGAGGCTTAGGAAATGGAGGTCTTTGCCTGCCAAAGGTCTCACCAATTGTGGTTTAGCCTGGGCTTTTCTTCTGCTGAAAAGTTGATGGCTATTTCAAAGTTTATATCCTGACATCAATTAAAGTTAAAATTTGTTATTTGGGTGATGGATTAAACCTTTTATCCTCTCCACCTTCGTTGCCTGTAACCTGTGCAGTTGCTTTTGGTCTGAGTTCTGATTTTTAGTTAAAACTTCTGCTTTATGGTGCACTCAAAACACAAGGAAAAATATTTTATTCAAGTGGAGTATTATCCAAATACTAGAAGAATGTGCATTATACATATAAAGTAGAAATTAATATGTTGTTGAAAATATGCAAAACAATCAAAGTCTGGAGAATTTATTTCGATATCTCAGTTTTTAGCATGAATTCCTTTATTTTGTTCAATATGAACATCATAATACACATAAGTGTAGGGCAAATATGCAATATTAAAATATCTGTATGTGGTTTTAATGCAGACTTTTAATTTATCTTAGGGTTTTTTTTCTTTATTTCTCAGTATAATTATAGAGTAAAATGTCCACAAATTAACTACTGGATTTGTAGGCGTGCTAAGTCTCTAATGAGCATATAACTTTCTCCCTTTAGGTGGTAGGGTCAGTCACTGCCAGGCTCTGTCAGTCTGTCCCGGTGCTGGTGGAGGGGGCTCAGCAGGGTGCAACTTCATTGAGTTCTTGGGTGATCTTGTAACATCTTTGTATCATAAACTGTGCTGTCCCCTAAAGCACTCCAGCTGGCATTACCACCCGTACCAATGATAACAAGGTGTCTTACACTGTTTAGCTTTTGGGGATATAAAAGCTGTTTAGTTTTGGCTGATTTCATATTCATAGAAATATTTTAATTTTTGTGAATTCTAATATAAGAAATTTTTTAGTCATGTCATTATTTTCAGTTCCTTATGATAGTTTATTCACAGAAACTTAAGAACCCAATTTTTGATGACGCATCAGTATTACACAGGGGCCCTTAAAATACACAAGGTAAGTAGAAATGCTTTAGATGAAATTTAATTACTTTTGTGGGTTTAAATTTTTGTATATGCATTAAAATATACATTCTTAAAATATATTTTTACTTCATGATTTTATAATTTGAAATGGCAATTATATATTAGTATTTGCATATGAATTAAGTAATGGCAGATAATATTTAAAGTCTGCATTATTCTGTAGTCATCTGATACCATAAATACAGTTTCTCTAAACATATTTCCAAGGCTTTATTATGATGATAATAATGATGATGATGATGATAAATCTACAATGTTAGTAATCTTCGTTGATCTGTATGAATCAGGATTTAATTTGAAAGACTTCATATTTTATTGAAAAATACTTCAGCTAGTATGGTGCTTAGGATGTGGTGACCGTCATAAAGTGACAGAACAACTGAAAGCATATTTAGGTGAATTTTCTTAATTTCTGAGTGAAAGGGAATCTGTGTGGGTATGCTTTGGGCTGATCTGACAGCTTGATCCTGGTGAGCAAGGTGATGTTTTTCTCTCTGCAGCTCCGGACCCCATAGTCCTATGTAGGATTTTTTTGCTAACTGGACTCTTCTGGGGCCCAGTACAACTCTCTAATCTGTGAATAAAATTTGCGTAACTCCTGCAGGGTTAGAGATCTGAAACTTTTGGGCAGAGACTGAGTAGGCAGCAAGGCTGATGCCCGACTTGTGAAGCCAAGGGTGGAGTGGGAAGAGGGAGGGAGGCGTGAGCAGGAACAAAACCCTCTTTGGCAGCAGCAGCCAGTTCATTTGGCTCTGCTGCTCCTTGTGACTTTGGTCCGAGAAAACAATACAATAGGGAGAATTCAAGTTTTCACATCTGCGCCTCCTTGGGAGTCTTAATTTTGTTGTGAATTGGTTGAGTGATTGTTTTGAATTAGATTCATTTTGAAAATTTTGGAAGGCTGGAGTGAGATGAGCTTACGTGACTGGCAGTTTTTCTTTGCCGTTTAAAAAAAAAATGGTCTCAATGATAAAGGACAAAAGAAACCTCACTTCAGAAATTGCTCCAAATGTTATTTCAGGTCAAATAGAGTTTTATGAATTATTTTTATTCTTTTTAAATGTATTATTGTTAATCTAGTTTGTTATATTTTACTTTTGTCCACAGAATTCCATTTCACAAGTGTGTTAATATGAAGCATTTCATTCTGAAAAGGCACTTAATTTTATAAATATTCCTATATTTTATAAATAAATCATACTGTAAAGTGTAAGTAACTGATGAAAATTCTAAATTAAAATATTCCCTAAAAAGAAGGAAAGAGTTTGAAAGCGCATTATGAATAAAAGCACATTTCAAGACCTGATTGATTCTTCCCCTTTGCAAAACCATACTTCCAGGGCAAAAAAAGCCTCTTCTGGAAGTTATCTGGTCCTCACCTTTGCGGGAAAAGGAGGGATGACTGAGGCTGGCTCACGATTTAAAAGCTATTTGAATTCCTGTCAGTAACCCTCTGTTAGTTGCGGGCAGTGGAACCCTCGTGCCAGGCCCTGGGGTGTCTGCCTGGATGGGGCTTCAGTGCAGGACCCAAGGGGACACCCTGACACCACAGAAAGGGTCCATGTTTTTCCTCCAGCACTCAGCTACAGCGTGTGTGGGAGCAGCCACAGACCTGTTTTATCATAGCCTGCTGGCTCTGCTGAGCTTCTAGTCCTTTGTTTTGCTAAGTGTTTCAAGTTTTTTATTGCCTTAAACTTCGGCACTATAGAAAAGTCTTTGGTCTTTTCGTAGCTTACCTCCCACACAGGAGTTGAATTGAAGCATATGGGGGCAGAAGGTTTCTGAGAAATTCTGGAGGTATTTGAACACAACTTTTTATGTTGATATGGAAGTTATTGACAAAGCATTGTTGTTTTGCTAGTTTTAGTCACTTAATTCCTAGTTCTCTGTACAGTGAAAAACTGGAGATAGGGAGGAAAGAAGAGAAGGGACGGGGATGGTCTGTCACCTTGGGGAAGAGACACTTGGAGAGATTAAAGGTCTCGCATCAGCTCTGTCACTCACCTTCCTAAGGTAATCTCTGCTGCTTTTAGTTATTATGGAGCTGCCGCTGTCCTCATTTGTTTTCCTCTACTATTCCTTTACCTTCAAGTCTCCTTCCAGTTTATAGATGTAATGGACATCAGAGTGATGTCCAAGCCTCAAGAAAGACAAATCACACAAAGACATCCACTAAAGCAGAGGGTTTAAGCTGCGTAGGGACAGGTTGATACCCAGCTCTTGGGGTTTGAGGCTCTTGTCATGGCTTTTCATGGTCTGTTCCTATCTCTGTGGCCAGCAGGCTGCTACAGCTTATTCCTGCTCTCTGAGAACCGCACACAGACGTTCCTTGTCCCTTATGGACAATTTACAGTTCCAGAGTCAGTGCAAGCATCTTTCTTGTGTTTAGAGCATGTATAAAAAATGTTTCAGCATCTCAAATGTCTTTTTAAAATGTTGGAATTCATATGTTTGCTATTGAGTACTTGACTAATTTCAAAATACTGAACACTTTCTGTTGCTTTTGAGAGTCAGATTTTTACAAAGAGACATTTGTTTTTATAGCACTGAAAATCTTCCAGGTGCTCAATAAAACACTCAGCACTTACAAACTAGGGCAAGACGCAGAGGAGGAAAGAGAACAAAAGCTTTTTGTACATCTCTTCATAGAAGAGAAGTGCTATTACGCTGTAGGAGAACTGATAAAGGACTTCAAGGAATTGGTTGTTGACTACTCCTATGATGAAGAGATCTGAAAACCTCAAAGTAAAATAGTGTGGAGAGGGCAGCTGAAAACAGTACTCTCTTTTCAATAAAAGTTCAACAACTTAATTGAAGGCAAATGCATTTATATAATGAAAACAAGGCAGTTGTATATAACATACAACAGCTGCTTAATTTGTGACCATTGTCTTTGAGTGCTATTCCTTAGTCGAGACCCTAGCAAGAGCTCCACTTCTTTTCCAGACAGTCAAGTATTGTATTGTGGCCAAATACCTGTCATCTGACTGAAACTAATAGCTTTGGGTTTCGCTTTTGATTTTCCCTTAATGATTTATCTTATCAGGAATAGAGAAAGTTTCTAAATGTATGGTTTGCAGTTGTTTTACCAAAATCAGATATACTTTGAGCCTGATTTACTTGTTCTGTAATAACGTATATAATGAGTACTTGGGTGGCACAGAAACACAGACAGGGATGGGCCTTTGAGCTGTATTTTTATTAATATGTGTTTCTGGTTGTGATTTTGAGTTGAGCCAATGACTTGTACCTTTCCCTAGAGTCTGAGCCAATTTTGGGCAGTGTCACCATTTGAAGCAGATATTACAAGGCCATTGAGAACTCCTTCCAGCTTCCTCAGTTTGAGTGCCAGTTTTTCTCACTCATCTGCCTTTCTTGTACTTAAATGTGATGAAGGTTTCACCTGAGGATGATGGGAGGATTCAGTCTGGGCGGGTTTTCAGGCTGGGTTGATCCTGCTCTGTCTGCTGAGCTCCTGAAGCAACTCCTGACAGTTTCCTCTCTGCTGCAGAAAAAGAGGAAAGTTGCAGATCTTTGAGTGTTTTTTGGTATCTCATATTTAAAGTAAAGATGAAATAGTATAAGGCATCCATAATGCTATCACTGTTAAAAGAAGTTCCAGGTGGTGAGTTGTTGCATGCCTAATACCTAATATCCTTGGGGCTTTGACATTCATTGGAGGGACATGACTATCCCAGCTTTTTGGATCCTGGTATAATTCAGAATTTTTTTAATTCCTTTTTGCATCTGCAGAGTTCCTTTCTGTAAAGACAGCATCTCTCTCTTCCTTCTAATTACTGCTCAGGTCCTCTATTTGCATGCAAATTACTTCTCTGCCCTTTAAGGGGGGGCAGGATAAAGTAGACAAGAAGAACTTGAGCTCACCCGAGCAGCAGGCCTAACTGCCAGTACTTTTTCTCCCGCCCACCATCTGCATCGTGACTGATCTCTTCATTGGCCATGTCTGCTGTTCTGGACATTTCATGTGGCTGCACATGCTGTACCAGCACCTTGCCAGGCAGAGGAAGCGGGACAGACTGGAAGGTGAACTGTTGTGTATCCCTCACCAGCTGAATACACTTCACAGACAAGGGCCACCTGGCACCCCATCAGCTCTCAGGCTCCTCCTCTCCCTAGTCCTGTCTCACTTCTCTTGTGTCTCCCCCTCGTCCTTTACTCCATTTTCCTTTTCTCTTTTTAACATTTCTACAGCCTCAGACAGGAGCTGTTCAAGGTGTCAAAGTTTCAAACCTCATTGGAATGAAGAGCAAAACTAGGAGATGGAAGTCCTTTTATGCATAGGATGTCAGTACATGCCACCAAAGAGCCTTTCATGCCCTTGAGACAATTACAGAGATGGTTAAAACTGCATATGCATGTGTGCAGGTGAGGGCGCTCCGGGAATTAGCCCCTGTCTACACCCAAACCCTGTTTTACTTTTTCAGAGGTTTTGACTTCTCTATTGATTTTTACCACCCAGATGTATAGCGTTCTGCCCTTGGCAGCTCTGGGGTGGTAGAGTGCACTGGGGAGGGGGAGCAGCCCTTCTGCCTGGCACATCTGTGCTTTCTGGCTGAGGGTTGTGCTGCTGCTCCAGCAGCCACCACAGACTTGTTTGACCAATATGCAGGCAGCAGTTCACGTCCACACGCTGCTCACGTCCAGCACCGAGTTTACAGGCCGGCCTGTGAGCAGGCAGCTGAGCAGCATTTTCTGCCCAGAGGAATATGGGTAGTTTTGCTTAGAAGTGGGTATTTTTTTCCCTTTTAGAAGGCTAGTGTTCTGTTAAAAATCTTAAGCATGTGAAGTTGAGCTAATCATGCACTATGTCCTTTCCATTCAGAGACTGTAGATTTTTTTATATATAAAATTTGTGCTGATGATTGCAAGATTTCTATATAAATTGACTTTGTGTGGCACTGACCATGTCCCTCTGAGTTAATAATGCTAGTACTAAGGTTTGATTCTGAAATGCAGCAGAATCTTAGGAAGGCATAGAGAAATGAGAGGCCCCATTGTGCGCTAATGACCTCTGTGAAGGAATGAACATGTCAGCACTGTAAAAGGAGATACACTTAATAGCTTTTTACAATGGATGCTTGTATACGATACACATCAGTGTACTGTGAAGTGGCTTGTTATGATAAGACCATAATATATAGAACTTTTCTGTTGAAATGGTTCTCTCTTCCTACTTCTTGGGAAATATTTGTTCAAATAAATATGTGGGTTAGTGAGGCAACAGATAGTTATTTGTCTCTCAAGTGTGAGTAATGTAATATGAACAAGCATTAATGACCTAACTCCTTAATTCAACAGGAGATCCTTATTTTTCTTACACGCTAGCTTATTTCTTAATATTTTGGAGTCCACTGCTTAGTGTGTGTGTTGTGTGTTCCCAGGGGAACTGAGTGCAAGTTACGAGCTTTGGATTAACTCTCAGTTTTGCTCAACTTTGTCATCTCTTGGACTCTCTTTGGGGCTTCTTCAACTCAGTGGCTGGCAACTATGTGTATCTGCTGCCTGAATCATCCACTAACATCTGCCTGAAGTAATGAAAGACTCACATTTTTCAGTGAACGTGAAAGGTAGAACTGGCCAAACCGTTCACATGATTTAGAAGTCCTTGCCCGTTTTCCAGAAGTGACTCTAGCAAGGCAAAATGAAAGCCTTGTGAATGTCCGTTTGACATATCACTTTGATACACAGCTGAAGCAGTTTACATAACAGCTGCCCCAGGGCAGAGGCAGCAGAAGGGAATGGGCACTCTGGGCTCACCATTCCAGAGTGAAGTCTGGTGGTTTGGACTGACCCTGAAGGTGAATTGAATGTGAAATAAAATCTTAAGCTAGCCCAGGGAGTGCAGGAGCTAAGTGAATGGGTCAAGAACTGAAAAAAGGAACCAGTGACAGAGCATAAAGTCAAAGGAAGATCTGAGGGGCAACAGCAACAAGGAAACAAAGCTGAGCATCAAGGGACAATGGGCAAAGATGACCAGACAAAATAATTTAGAGCCACAGTCCACTGGGTTGTAACCAGAGGTTCACGAGTCTCAGTGCTCCTGGGCAACAGGTTTCACATCCATTTGCTTAAAATACATGCTTTATTCCTCTATAGGTATCAGTTACCAAGGGGATGGCAGTCTACAAGAGCTGGAGCTGCCAATCTCTTACCTCATGCAAACCTCATGTGTACCAGTGCTGCTGCTGAACCACGAAAGAGGCAACACATTGTCAACACACCAGGAATTGCTCTTCTTTGAATTCAGTCTTTTAAAATAATAAAAAAACAAAACACAAAGTACTCTCTTTGGAGAATAAGGTCCATTTGAGTGGACATGAGACCTTACACCATGCCTTGGCATTCAAGTGTGATGAGGTGACCTCAGAGCAGTGTCTTGAGTGGGGAATGGGGCTGCAGGAGAAATCAGGTCATGCTCAGATCACTTCAGTCTTGTTCTGGAGAGTGAATTCTGTTTCTCTGTCCCCATAGAGAGAATTATTATGAGGTATTGCCAGGTCATTTCAGCTATCATTTTCAGAAAAGGTCATTTTTTAAAGTCTCTGTTCAGCACTGAACTTGAAATGCCCAGCTCTGACTAGGAGAACTGCTGAGTCTTGATGGCTTCATCGGGACATAACAGGTGTCTGTGCTGCACACATCCAGTACAGCCAGTCTCTGGTAGTGCCTCTTACAGGCTGTGGTCATAGTGCTATATAAAACAATGAATTCTTGAAGCTGGGATTCTTGAAGTCTTAAGACAGGCTCTTAAAATTAGTGGACATAGTTTGTTAATGTCCTTGTGTCTCATCTGCAAATGGCAGTTCTGCCTTTACCTTAAAGGAGTGTTGTCAAAATATTTTGGAAACTGCTTGGACACCACTGCAAGGATATTTCTTGATCATCTTGCCCAGAGAGAAGCTTTGAATGGTGCTCCATAATAAAGAAGTCAGGAATTTGAATGTAGTGAGTGCGCTCAGCCGCTGGGTTCCTGTTGGTATCACTGGCTGCACCTGGAAGATTCAGCTGGTCCTGCAGCCCTGAAGTGCAGCTCCGCAGTGTGCAAGCAGCAGTGCTGTGGTCTGTGCCCCTTTCTTCATAGCAGCATTTAGCATTGCAAAATGGATGTGTCTGCGAACAAGCTGGCGCAACATTTCTGATCTGGAATGGCTCCCTGCCTTGGTTTGCAGTGTGGTATTGGTGTGGAGAAGCAGATGGAGCAAGGGTGTTGTAAGAACATCTGGCTTGTTGTGATGGTTGATGTTTGAAACAAGGATCTACAACACCAGGACCTGTGCAGAAAGCACCTGGACAAACAGGACGCACACAAGCCAGAGACACAGACATGAATCAGTGGCTTGCCAGAGGACAGACTGAGTGGCAGTGGGAATCTATCCTAGCTTGAGTGATTTGGTGTACATTTTGGGTGATATATTTTGCGTTTAGGTGATGATGCTGATGCCCTAAGAGCATGCTAAAACCGGCTGTTGCAGAGATATGAATATACTAACAAGTACAAGAGAATCGTTGGCCTACATTTGGTGTATTCTGCAACATAGAATTGGTTGCTTTCTTGATCAGGTTCTCAGTAGTAGAGAAGCGCAAAACCAGCTGGGTGCTCCTTCTGCATTAGGCAAAAGGATGTCCCTCAGCCATACTTTGGGCTTTCTTCAGCCTTGTGCTGCATGTTGAACACCATGTGGCTTCTCAGTATTGCTCACTATTTGTATCTGACGAGCAACCTTGGAGCTGGAATGAAATACAATTCAACTTAGTGGCTACTTGCCATCCCTTGTTATATCTGCCTGCTTTAAGGTCATTGAAAAACATTAGATGGTCTTCTGGCGAATATAATTGGTTTTCTCTTTGGACAACATTCCAAATTTAGCACATCCTCCGAAGCTTAGCAAAGCACTTTCCTGGAGCTGCATCAAACCCCAGTGCTCAGTGTTTAAAACTCAGTGTTAATGCCTGTTGGAGATGATGTTGTAACAGTTAGAAGCTCCTGTCACACTTTGAGTGATGGTCTTGTTTTCTTGAAATGTCTCTGAGCATCTTGGAGATGTCAAATTTTGGAATCAAACACTGACTTTAATGCAGGAATGTTCCCCATGGGCGCTGATGTTTTATCCAAAAATCCCAACCTTTGTATACAATTGTTGCTGTTGATTTCCAGTCTAGGGGATTGTCTCAAATTCCCCCCACGTTTGGTGTCACCAAAAAAAGCTCACATCTTTTTGCAGCTAATCAGAAAGAAGGGCTGGGCATTAGGAGATCATTTAAGTTTGCTGACATTGAAGGAACCCTGGATTAGTGGCTCTTGAGCTGAAGATTTATAAAGTGATTTTATGTATTATATTCCTTTTCCCGGAGGGAGACTGAATCCCTCTCTTGACAAAATGAAACATCCCTTTTCTGCTTATCTCCATTCTGCACAGTTCACACTCCCCAGGGATGGGAGGGGTTCCTTCAATGAAATACAAACAAATCAAGATTCAGTTGCTACAAAGAGGATAACAATTAGCATTTTCACTGTTTAAAACTCTTTACATGTTTTAACCCCCTTATTCCTGTTTTCCAGGTGAGGAAATCGATTTGGCTCAAAATTCCCCAGAAAGCCCTGGGGAATCCTGTCACTGAAACACAGAATTACTTTGTGTGATGGAAAGAGCGTGAGTTGAGGAGCCAGCAAGTGCCAGCTTCTGGATTGTTTCCTCAGTCTTAATGGATATGGATACATTCAAGGAACCTCTTGGTTTTGTCATGAAGTGTGAACTTAGCTATCACATTGTTCAACCTCCAGCTCAGAAGTATTTTGATGGAAGTGAATTTTCGATACATAGTTCATATCCAAGTTGCTTTGTGGCACCATGAGGAGGGTAAGATTTAGTATCAGGTATAGGCAGGAATCCCTGCTCTGAATGAGCAGCCCAGCTGCGTGTTACTGTTGGGCCTGTTGCTAATGTTATTTCTGATGAGGCATGTTTACTTACTTTCACCATGACTGTCCGGAAATCCCATGGCAAGGAACGTCAGAACATTTGCCAAATCACTACTTCACCCATCAAGCTGATTGTTTCGTGTTACTCAGTCTGGTTCACATTAAGGGTTTGCTCCATCACTGCCTTTGCTCTTTTGGGGTATATTGATTACTTGTGGTGGGTTTTATAACAAACAGCCCTTTTTGAGGGATTACCCCCCCACTTCTTTCCCTGAGACTGTGGCATGTTAGTAAATGAAGAACTAATCTTTTCTACTTCAGACACAGTCTGTCTAAGGCAGTTCATCCAAAGGAATCAGAAACAAACTCCTTCCACTGGTTGATTATTATTATTATAATGTCTTTTGCAAAGCAAACAAGAAAGAAACAACCTACCTATAAAATGGAAGGAATGTAATAAAACTGAAAGGGGCTTAATTTCTTCTCCTGACAGGTATCTCATTTTTCCATACATCAAAACTTCTGCAAGAACGAGAAGTCCTGCAAGCAGAGGGAGGCCGGCGCTGCTTGAGAGCCAACTGGCTGCGTGAAGGGAAAGTTTGGCAGCCTGGGGGTCTGTCTGGCTGGGGACGCACACGGCAGAGAACACGGCAGAGCCCCCCCATGCCAGCACAACCCGGGGGCTGAAGGCTCTCCAGGGGGTCCCTCCAGAGCACAAGAGGAGATTTGACTGATAAAGACAGGCCTGAAAAGCTGTCTCAGATCTGCTGTCCGCAGTCCCCGCGAAACTCTGCAATGGACAGAGGGGGCCTTTCACAGCCTGGGTTTGGAAGCCTGGCATAATCCCCAGGCTCTGATTTAACAATTTCATCTGACGTCCAATGTCAGATGAATGGCAAAAGCATAAGGGATCAGAGAGAGTAGACTGCTGCTTTGCAAAAGAGAGACAACACTCTCAGAACCCTCTGGAAGTTATATTATTGCTCTTATTTATTTCCATAGTTCCACATTGATCCTGCTGGTTTTACCTATTGGTAACGAGCTGAATAAATAGAGGGGTGTAACTCTGCTGGAGATTACATGCTCCAATAATTAGTTTTAAAAATGGACTGCTTGTTTTATTTCTGCTATGCATGTGTTGCATTTATACCTAAATTGGCTTTTTGTTGTGCTTCGAGAATTCCCAAATGTCTTGAAGGTAGTTTGAAAAGGAAATGAGATGGGATTGTGCCCTGTAAAGCCTTTAAAATGGATGAAAGCACCTTGAAAAGTTGTCAGTTAAAGTATATCTGTGCTTAATTTTACCTTTGAAATCCATATTGGTCCCCAGGAAGGCGTGTGAGGACTGACACTTCAAACAGCCAAATTCTACTTCAGTAGTAATTACATGTTTTCTGAAGGTGCTACCTTGTAAAAAGTAAAATGTGATTTTTGCAGCAAGACATTTATATGCTAAAACTTACGTGGAAATTACCATCAGTGAAGCAAGAAGAGAAAGTGGAGAAGGACACGTGCTGCCACCTGTTAATTTGGGACAGGCTTCCCTAGGCTTGTTCCATGAAACACCTCTCTCTCAGGTAATGGATTTATGAGTGGGATGATAACAAGAGGCACAGCAGGCAGAGCCTGGAGGTGATTTTATTTTTTGAGCCAAAAGAGGTGATAAGATTGAGCAGTGGTTCTGAGAATAATGGACCTGAAGGGATGGAATTACTGAACTTACAAACCAAAGAAATCTAACCTGAAATTAAGCTGTCATTAAGAGGTTTTTTTGAGTTTTCTAAGTCAGCTCAACAGCTCTTCATTAATGCAGTCTGACATATGCTTATTTCAATACTGTGATCCATAAACAGCAGACTCCAAATGGAAACAAGAAACTCAGCTGAACACAAGTTGGCAAAGTGCTGGGGAGTCTGAGCTGTGCATGCTCTTTGGCTACATGGAAGAGATTCCACAACTTAAACTAGAAATGCTCAAAGTCCTAATGAAAGGTTTCATATTTGAAATGTGGAGGAAGATTATGCTCTGGGCACATGCCAGAAAGCAAGAGGGAGGGTCTGACACCACCTCAGGTGGATTTGAGATTTTGTTGGCTGAGAAAAGGCCTGAGAAAAAAGTGCATCTCTGTAACAGGAAATTGTATAGAGGGACTCTTTGCTGTGCTGTGACGTTCCCTGGCATGCATGTCATGGAAGTGGCTGGGAGCTGTCAAGAAATACAGTGTTAGGAGACAGCATGTAAAGAAAGTATAGGTGTCCAGCTCTCACCTGCCCCAGGCCTCTTCCTTGCCATCCCCTCACAGTCCATTGCCTCTCTCTGTTTGTCTCACAGACTCCTGCCCTATGCATGTGGACTGCCAAAAAACCCCCAAAAAACCCCAACAACAACAACAACAAAAACCAAAACCAAACCCCACAAAACCCCCAAACAATCCTGAAAAAATGGCTTTTAAACTCTTTGTTTAGCAAGAAGTGGCTGAGCAAGGAACCAACAGCTTAAATGCACTGTATAGGTCCTTGTCTCTGCTGGGATATTTTGGAGTCCACTTGAAAACAAATTGACAGAAGTAGCATTGATGGTAAGAGATCCTGCAAGAACTAAAGCAAAACCTCAGGACATGCAAATAAACATCCATTTCTCGGTATTCCTATACACTTACTTACTTCTGCTTGTGAGCAGCGTGGTGCAGCAAAGAAATCTGATCTCATTCCTCAGGTCCTGCTTACTCTTTGCAGGGATGGGAAGAAATACAGTGCCATTGACTTGCCTCCTTCATTTAGGCTGCTGTTATGTAGTATTTCATCTCATCATACAGCTAATTAAATATGCAAACACTTATCATAAATTATAGTCTATCAGTGGGAAAATTCAGTTGCAGATAAGTCTCCAAATTTGCCGCTGTAAATCTTGACACATTGGCTCGTTGACGTGTGGTTAAAACTCAGCCGTAAATCTCTTTGTGAGACATGTGGTGGGGAAGGAAACACACAGGAGTTTTTCATCACAGCAGTTACAAGAAAAAGGCTCAGCGCTCCTCGCTGCTGCCAACCCAATCCCATTGGTGTCTGAAGTAATTAACAGATTCCTGTTTTTGTACCAAGGCTGGAAAGTGATAAAAAGAAACAATCAAGTTGCTTTTACCTTGATTCCTGTCACTGAGAAGTTCAAACAGCCACAAAAGCCTTCAGATGTTTTCACTTGAGTTCAAGTCAAACACAGCAAAGTTTGCAGTTCCCACCTCCCACTTTTTGATCTGGAGTATGACGTAATCAAACTGTTTGCATCTTTACCTTAAAAGTAGGTGTACAGCTAACATACCAGCTTTGAAATATGTTTAGGTGCTGAAAAAAATCTGTCCAGGTGCCAAAATTGCCTGTGTTTTCAGGAAATCTGCACTCAAATATTTTCTGGTGTTTTTTGTATTGTAAAATGCAGACAAAAAGGAGACTGTGCATGGAGATATGCAGCAGGATGGATATACGGAGCTGTATCTGCCTCTCCCCTTATCTGGGTATGATTCTACAATTAGTTAATTAGTTAACAGGACTGCTGAATGTGGTGGTCCTGTCCTCCACCCACTCCACTCCTGGGGATTCCTGAGCATCAACCCAGAGGCTCACCTTGATCTGATGAGTCAGTTTGCTAAATATCCAGAAATCAAATCCAACCACAAGCAGGAGGAAAAAAAGTATTCTGTGCCTTTTGGGGACCTAAATTAAATCCCCTGGGAGCCGTAGACGGTACAAGGAGGGGGCAGTGGTACCAGCTGGGGGCTGCCAGGCTCCAGACCTCCTGGCTGGGGGTTAGACCCTACTCTTAGAAATCAGTGGGGACCAAATCCCATGAGAGTTTAAGCACTTGGTGCCCAGCACTCAACAAAAGGCAATTCCATCTTGTAAAGGGCAACGCCACAAAGCTGCGAGCTGGAGGCAGCTGTGACGCAGTGGATTTTATGAGCAGGTTTGGAAGAGAAAGCCGGCATGTTTGGGCACTACAAGAGGGAGGCTGTTCCCTGAACGCAGTGAGGGGACACAGCTGTATGAAAGGAGGCATTAATTGGGAGTGCGGCTGCAGCACCGGTTCAGGAAAGCTGTTTGGTGCTCGCTTACGTCCCTTCCATTCCATCAAAGCTCGAGCACTTCATTGAATAAAGGCATATGGGACCAATAAAGCAGATTTAAGGAGATGGAGTGCAGGAGGCAAAAGGGTATAATGGGAAGTGACTTATGGGAAAATGTTGCATTCAAAACTCTTCTGTTGGTTTAGGTGACCCTGTAAATCCAGGCCCTGCTTTTAGTCAATGGGACTACTCATGAGAGCTAAATTGCTTATGTTGCAGGATTGAGCATACTGAAAGGAAGACTTTTCAAGGAGGTCCAAATAAATGTTCTAACTTATGCTTGTAGTGTTCTTATTTTTTAGCATGAGCCCAGTTGTGAACACAGACAACCAATTTGCTGTAATTTGCGTATTTGGTTGGCATGTATTTACAGAAGGGAGATCTGGATCTTTGCCCCTGGTTTCCGCATCCTCACCTTAATCCCTCTCCACAAAAGATGCTGTCCTGGATCTCTGTAGCTGAATTTTTTGGTAGTGGGGGGGTGCTGCAGAGGTGGCTTCTGTTAGAAGCTGCTAGAAGCTTCCCCTCTCCCATATGAGCCAATGACACTTGGCCCCAGGAGGGACATCTGGCTCCTGGCCAGGGCCGAGCCAATTAGAGATCACAGTAACGCCTCTGTGATAACACATTTAAGAATTGGAGGGTTGTTGCACAGAAGAAATTCCAGGGAGCGAGAACATGGGATAACAAGGCAGACACCAAGGTCGCTGCAGAAATGAGAGTGGGGAGGAGGCACCTCATGGAGCAGGGGAAGGACTCAGAGCTAAAACCCCTGCAGCCCATGGAGGATCACTGTGGTGCAGAGACCCCCTGCAGCCCATGGAGGAGCCCGTGCTGGGGCTGTGGATGCTTGAAAGGAGTCTGTGACCCTGTGGGAGGCTCAGGATGGAGCAGAGTCCTGCAGGAGACCTGTGGACCTGTGGAAAGGCAGACCCACGCTGGAGCAGGAGACCTGTGAATCCGTGGAGAGGCAGACCAACACGGGAGCAGGTTTCACCCAAGTGAGAGCTGTGGCCCTCTGGGGGTCCCACATCAGTACATCTTGTCCTTGAAGGACTGTACCACTATGCAGGAGTGACCCTCGGGACAGCAGATGTGGAAGAACTGCTGCCCGAGGGATGGACTGACGTTGGGGAAGTCTATTAAAGTCTCCTGTGGGAGGGACCCCACAGAGCAGGGGATGGACTCAGTTGTGGTCCCCTGTAGACTGTGGTGAAGCAGGATGTCCCCCTGCAACCCAGAGAGGCTCATTGGGGTGCAGGGACTCAACTTTTACTGCATCCCATGGATGAGTGACCCCGAGGGGTGGGGGAACTCACATCGCAAGTGGCAGCAACTGCAACTGACTGCAACCCACCATGGACAGAAGGAGGGGTGGGGGGAAGTGTGTGTGTGTCGTGTGTGTTTTAAGACTGTTTTATTTCTCACTATTTAGTTTAGCTTTTGTCCTGTTAGTAATAAATTTTAGGTATCATCTTACTTTGAGTCTGGTTTTGCCCGTAAAGGTGGTGAGCGGATGAGCCCTCTCCTAGTACTTATCTTTAACCCTCTCCCTTCTGCCTAGTTGCAGAAGGATTTAATGAGTCCCTGGAAACCAGCCAGGGTCAACCCACTACAGAAGCTCAAACAAACTCCCCATACCCTCCCTCCCCCCACTTAACAGAAAACTTGAAAGCAAACCCCGCACAGTGTAACTTTCATATGCACATAGGTACCTTGCAGTGAAATAAGAAACAGCAGAAGAGCTGTGCAAAAACCATGACAGAGTGTGCAAAGAAAAAAAAAGCCTTCAGTAAAATACTGTTTTGTTAGATCTTACTAGCAGAAAAAAGTCCCCTAGAAATAAATCCTCACCATGATTCTCATATGAAAGAGAATCCTTCCACGTTGAAACCAAATGTTTGAAAGCTCTGTGCTTTGTTCTATTAATGCCCATAATTTATTCTTCTTAGAAAATATCCCTCACAGGCTGTTAGAACACTCAGTGTGGTACATCATAATAAAAACAACTTAGAAGGCAAAAACGTCAGAATGAAAACAAAGCTTTAGTGAATAAAGCCATGCAGGGGGGTCTGGAAAAAGGACACAGATGTTGTAAGGAATCAAAAACAGAAGATAAATTGTAAGCAGGAACATAAACCAAGCCTTGCGAACAAACTGGAATCATTTTAGAATTCCCAAATAGCTGTATGTAAAGTTCATTCGTGCAGTCCAAAAACCTTCACGTTCTTCCCTGCAGCTTCCAAAGCTGAACGAGCCAGTTTGCTGTTAGGTTTTTGTCCCAGAATCGAGTACATTTCAATGCAGGAACAGCTGTCCCTGTTATCGATATTTTCTCAGTCTAGCACTCGTAAGGCCCTAACCCATGGTGCAGCTGGGCTTATAGCTTCCTCTCACAATGGATTTTCCACGGGCTTCACACAAAATGCAAGGATGAGTTGTTCAGTCACTTGAAGTAACTGTTTTATACCCCAGCTGGAGACAATCAAAATTATTATTTCTTCTAAAAGAATTGACCAATTTCCCTGATCCCTAAAAGATTTATATACTTTATATACATTTATATACCTTTGGAGATTTACAGACATTTATATACTTTGCAGATTCAACTTTCTTTTCAGGAGGATGAAAATCCAAGTACTATAGTCATGTTGGCCAATGCACTGATCTTGAATAACAAACACAGCATGAACAACCTGAGTCATGCCATGGCTGTTGGACCAATAGCTGCTGTTCATCATGCTTTAAAGGCTGGTCTTATTGTATCACCTGAAAATCCATGTGTGTCCAACCCCTGTCCTGTAGTGGGACCCCTTGGAAGTCATCAGTCCTTCCTCCGTAAGCCTTTTCTGGAGTTCCTTGGCTTTTCCCTTCTCTAGGGTATGCTGACTGTATTTGTGGCTGTTTGTTGTCTGCTCTCACCTATGGATCAGTGTTAGCATCTGGCGCATTGCTCTTTGGTAAAAAGGGTACAGTTTGTGGAGAATGTGTAATTATCATGTTATTCTTTATTTAATCTTCATAATCCTTATTCCTAGTGGAGTATCTCATGACAGGCCTTTATAGTCAGGTTTCAACACTGGATTTTCTGTAGCAGATAAGAGCAGCCTTGAAACTTGTTGTGTTCCCTTCTTTAGGGATTTTATCAACTTGTTCTCTAGTTACAATTCGCAAGTTATTGTTTCATTTAAGAAATTTGTACCTCTTGCTCAGGATGTAGAATTTGGCATAACTTGTACATATTGTACAAGACTAGGAACTTCAAAATTAGGTGGAGCTGTATCTATGTTAGATAAAGAGATTTGGGATAGGGCACAGGGATTGGCTTTGGGCAAGAAAACCAGCAGAAGAGAAGGATAGATGTAGAAGTCAATGTTAAAGTGATAAAGAAAATAGATAAAGGAGCTGTGGTGTTAGCCCTCAAGCCAATAAGCAGGGTCTTGTGTGATGCTGGTAACACTCTGTTCTCCCCTGTGGCCCTTTTCTGGCCTTATCTGGGACTTGGAGTGCTCTGCATGACAGCCAAGTGATAAAACTATAAGCTATCTCAGCTAGTTCATGCTCTCTCAGAGGAAACCTTCAGCCCATGCAGGGCCTTTTCACATTGGTCAGGGAGAACTAAACTTTAGTTTGCAATCTTTATGATTTTTCACATAGCCACACTTCATGTCCCCATACACGTTTACCCCAAACTACAGTTTGTGGCTGTTTCTCTTCCATCCCAAGCTCCCCATGGCAGATACTCCCAGGGAGGTGGATCCTTCTGGTGCAGGTTTGTAAAGCTGTGCTATTTTATTACTGCTCAAAGCCTGGTATACTGTGGTTAACATTGCTCAGGAGAGGAAGATTAATCTTTAGACAGATGATTTTGAGAAGGTCTGGGTTTGATGACTTTCCAAAGCGAAGATACATTTTGGTATAAACTGAGAATAAAGGATACCACAACATCCCCACTGGTGGGCAAAGTTTAGTGGAAATAAAACATTTCGTGGCAGGAAAAATGTTGAACAGAAGTGGTAAACCTCTGGAGTATGAGCAAAGTTGTTGCGTAGCTGTAATACTGCAAATGAAGGGTTAAGAACAAGAAAATATGCCACGACAAAGTCAGAGAGACAAGACCATTCAGATTGCAGAAGGACTAACTCCAGCCATGCCTAGAAGGTTGCTGGACAAAGTATGGTTTTTCCATGAGCTCAGCCCGCGCAATTATGCTCGTACAGAATTACATATTTCTGCACAGCTCTAGCCACAGAAGCTATTTCTTCATGCTCAGACCTGTTTGCAGGAGGTGAAACTAAGCCGGGTCATTGGAGCAGCAGAGAAACTCCTAATGAAACAAAACTGCATGAGGCTGCACTTTGCAGGGGGTGGATGGCTGGATTAGGCAGTATATTAAGTAATCCCCCAGGATACTTTTCAACTGTAATTCACACTCAATGATCAAATATGGAACAGATTAACAGGAGGAGGGGTTGTATATTTCTTGTAAGTCACAGTCTTCTTTTATTCATGACTATCTGCATTGCAATTTTTTTGAAGTGATGTTTTTTTCATGATTGATTTTAGTGCTGTCCTAGCCATGGCATATTTTCTGCCAGTATAATTTTATGATGAATTTATCTGAATCAATACTGTTTAAAAATGAGTGCAGAAAATGTGGGGATTAAAAGGAGTTATGTTCAAAAGATCTTTATTTCTAGCAGGCTGGCACATTTATAAACACAGCTTTTAAAAATAGGATCTTAATATTAGCTCCAGAAATCCATATATAGGTGCTCAATGTGTGGCTTGGTTTAAGTATAATGACAATCCCTCTGATTGCAAGAGATCAAGAGATGTTCAGATTTGTGATCCTGATGATGAGAACAGCTGCTTTAAATCTCAGTCCGTACAACTTTTCTTCTATATGTTCTGAATATTGAAAGAGAAATTATATTTTTTATCATTTTCAATAACCTTCCAGTTGAACCTGGCCTTAACTACATATGAAAGCACGAGCCTATGTCCCTCAGTAAGTATTCTGCTCTGTGCACTTGTTATAAAATCAAATTCCTCAACACTCATTTTTGAACCTAGTGCACCTGAAAACTTAACATTTTAGTTTTCATTAGATTGGATGTTTTCCATTATCACAATAGGACTTAGGTGTGCTTTTAATTCTTCATCCAAGACTTGCAATTCACTGCCCAGTTGAGTTGCTCCTTCAAATAGAAAGTAGCTGCTGCCACACCTGAAAATGTCCTACATGCAGTTATATATCTGTGCATGTCCAGCTCTGCCCAGATCTGAGGAACTTGTGCCTTGTTGCTGCCTAAAGCCAAGTCCAGAAAGCAGATCCACCATCTCTGATCACAACCCACCGAGGATATGCTGCAGGGAGAGGCTGTTTGATATTTTCACAGGGGTATGTAGTGACAGGACAAGGAGAAATGGCTTCAGACTGAAAGAGGGCAGGTGTAGATTAGACATTAAGAAGAAATCCTTTACTCTGAGGGTGGTGAGGCACTGGAACAGGTTGCCAAGAGAAGCTGTGGATGCCCCATCCCAGGAAGCATTCAAGTCCAGGCTGGATGGGGCCTTGAGCAACCTGTTCTAGTGGAAGGTTCCCTGCCCACAGAGCAGTGGGGTTGGAACTAGATGAGGTTTAAAGTTCCTTCCGACCCAAACTATTCTGTGGTTCTGTGAAAACGCAGTGATGGCCACAGCCTGTAAAAGAGTGGTGGTAGATCTGCACAGATCCCCTTTTAGGGCTCTTAACTAACTCTTTTACGTATACATTTAAAATTATATGTTTATGGGTAGAAATCCATTCCTAAAGCCTTCAGGTCAGGCAGCAGCTTCCAGCATCATTGTGTGCCCCTCTGACCGTGTCCTGCCCCAGGTCACTGCCCCTGCTTGAACTGTGCTAGTTGTTGTGCATTAATTCTGACAAAGCATTATCCAAAGCAATACCCACTGCTCCCCATGACATCTGGGGACAGCAGCATCTGTTTTACTAAACAGCCTGAGTTTGTTTATACAGAATGAGAGTTGCCTAAGATTTATTTTAACTGAGTATGACTCAAAAGAAGTCAGTAGCCATAAGACCAAGAGTGCTGTGGTGCTAAACCAACGTAAAGATCAACCAAAATATTTTTAGATTGCAATGAACATATTGGGAAATACTAAACCCTGCCAGTTCCTGCAAACCATGCTGAAATGAGATTTAGCAAAGAATCTCATGCTTGTCTCCAAATACAGGTACATTGTAACTTTGAAAATGTGGAGAAATCATTTAGTTTGTAATGTAAACACATCTTTATTCAGCAGAGTATTTGTAACAATGAGTTTAAGCCCCTCTGATGTAGAACAGATGTATTTTCATGGGGCAACAAATAATTAGAAGTGATAGACTAAAATTAAAGGGAAAAAAAAAAGAAAATTATATTAAAATGAGATGGGGATAAAAAGTTGTCAACAGCACAGCAGGCTGCACATTAACTTCTAAGGCAAGGGAGATGCATCTCTTTCTACTTGGAATTCAAACAAGTATTAGGGAGCATAGTGTTGGGAACAGCCTGCTATGAAGTGGAGATCTGTGAGTTTGCTAGTTTGTTTCTTCTTCTTCAACAGTACTTTTTTTGCTTACTTTGCTCAGATACTTTGCTTCTAGGTATTACAGAGTATACGTATATTCTAATTTGTTTGTGTTTAGTACTTCCGGAACTCTAACTGGACTTGTATTTAAAATTATTTGACCTCACTTGCAGAAATACTGACACCGTATTTTAATATTTCTCGGTCAAACACTTGACATCTGCCTGCTTCTGTGGTCCCTGTGCATTATCACATGCCCTGTCTTTCCAACAGCAGCACTGTTTCATTTATGGTGCATGACCTATGCAGTAGCTCCTAAAGCTTTGATTTTATCCTCCTTTTCAATGTTTCCTGTCTTACAGGAGTGATTCTGAGGGATGGCGCTGTAGGGAACAGGGAGCATGGATGGGGAGTTTTCACAGTGAGGTTTGATTTTGTCTGGGGGATGGGGAAGGATTTACTTCAGGACAAGAAATTCCCTTCCTCAGCTTGCACAACACCACACTTTGTATGGGAGAGATGCGGGCTGTGCGTGCGGCTGTGCTGAGGGGGTGGTGTATGACTGACAGACAGCCATGGCCCCACTCCTGGACCCCTGTGTGACTGTGGGCACCTTTTAAAACTCCTTTCCTTTGAAATAAACCTACAGTGTGACCCACGGTCTGTAAGGCATTCAAAGACATCCAGAGAAGATGATCTTCAGAGAGCTCAGCCATTAAGTGTGAGCAAGTTACACACAGTGCTGAGCACACACAAAGGTCTCTTAAAGATTTATAACTTGACAAAATCTGTGTAGAATTTGGTAGGGTTGGATGAATGTATTCACTTAACAAAGGCCATTCTTCCCTGGTCCCACATATCCAATCTGTTGCTCTAGAGTATGTAAGCTTGAGATCTGTTCATGGAAAGGACAGATAATTTTGGTTTAGCAGAGAATACATCCTTTGTTTTAATCTCAAAAGTGTTTTGTGTATTTTCCCGTAAATGACAAATAAATTAAAAACTCCAACTCTTTTCACTACAAAAATGTCAGTGCAAATTTAAGTTTGTCAGAGCAATAAACAGCAAAAATCAAACAACTCCTTCTTACAAAGGAAAATGTGGCTAACCTGAGAGTCACACTGCTATTAACCATCCCTGTAAGCTAATAAAGAATCACTCTGAGGGACCACCCTTTCACCTGCAGCATTTACTGCCACATCACAAGGCAAAGGCGACAAATTCTGCCTACACCTCCCACCTCCAGCCCAGCAAGAGCGATATTTGGATTTCACGTATGCTATGTATTGACAGACACTTGTCTATATTCCATCAAGTAAGAAGCCTTTAAAATACTTAAAAGCAACAGTTAGAATAAACTGATTTATAAGGAACGAGTCACTCCAATCCATTAAAAACCAATGGCCCTGCTGTCCTTATCTGGATGCATAAATTTAATATTGTATTTTTTGTAGCAAAGGTGGCCTGAGCTTGGAAGTGGCTCATAGGCTGGCTCGGGGCAGAATTTGAGCTACCCTGGTTTTGTAGTTAGTCCTCAAAGCAGTGAAAGCACTCCAGATAGCAGATTCTGGTGAAGGACTTTTCAAAGTGGAGAAAATAAGCCTATCCATTACTGAATAGCTCTATTAAATGGTCAGAAAAAGCTGGGCACCACTTCGTTATCTGCACGTGACCTCTCCTGAGGCATCTGTGGCAAAAAATAGAAAAGCCAGATTTAGCAAGCACCTCAGAGTGCTGCATTTGAAAGCAGAGCTTCAGGACGGGGACACTTTCCACAGAGTCATTTCAGGCAAAGGTCACATGGATGCACATAAAATCATTCCTTTGTCCCCCAGCGATCTCCCAATGGAGCCATTGTCCTGCCGGGGGCAGCTGGCACCCTGACTTCAGCCGTGCTGCGTTGGGAACCGAGACCCAGGGTGGCCGGGCAGCCCTGGGTGCCAGCCGGGGGCCAGGGCAGCCACGACCTGCCCAGGGCAGCCT